>CM034156.1:379754730-380354730 GCA_019776745.2 Taxus chinensis | reverse complement strand
ATAGTTTTCTAAAAAAAATAGACTTTCTTCCTCTCCTTTCTTTCTAATAAGAGTCTCACACCTATATTTGAATTGTTATGCATTAAAAAATATTCATAACTACTTCTCATCAATTCATTACATATTTTATTCTATATCTCACATTGAGAGCACCTCTTGACTTAAGAAGACTAAAAAAGCCATCAAGGATAAAACATGACTTTGATGAAATATTACAATTTTTACTCATATCCACCTTCAAGAGATGTTCAAGACACTTAAACATTACTTAAAAACCCTACATAAATTTTTAAGACTACCTAAACACATTGGTTGTTAAAAAATTCCCAATTTCTTCCTTATGAAATTCAAATATATTTTGGGTGGGAAAACACATTCGAGCCAAAATTGAAATTTTCAATTACCTAAAGACCTAAAAAACACTCATATCAAACTATATAAACATCTCTAGGATGTTAAAACTCAGCATTTGATGAAATTCACTTGTTATAATTGATACTCCTGCATCACTTCTTGACATATGGATGCCACATACACACCATGTGTACACCACATGTCCCCTTATGATTGAATCACAGCCTGAGTGTTGAGGTGCCTTTATGTCTAGACATTTCTTGAGAGTAAAGTGCGAATAAAAAATTCTCATAACTGTGAAGTGTGAGAAAAAAAAGCATGTTGACTAAGAGGAAAAGTCATTGGATTCTAGTGGAAAACCTTTTACTACGAGAAAAAAATTCTTGTAGATGTGAAGAGTGAGGAAATTTCCAATTCCGAGGAATAAAGAAAAGTTAAATTGTGAGTACTAATCAAAATTAAAGTGCGTGTAATAAGAAAATGGGTTTAAGAAAAAAGATAAGGAAACACTTTTAAAATTAATTTCAAGTATTACATATTGCTGAATCTTTTAAATCAAAGTGGGTCCCTATTTTGAAAGAGGAGTTTTTAAAATGGGGTGTTAAGTAATAACAATTGGTGGCTCTAAGGGAAAAATACTATAAAGTATTTGAAACCCAAAATCTTTGGTTTAAAGTTTCAAAGAAAGATCATGAGCTTAACACTAAAATTTTTCAAATTAAGAATACATATTGAAATTGAACACTTAATCATACTCAATGACATACTAAGTTTAGGCATCAAAAAAGAACGAGTTTTGTGTGTTGTGTGTGTTTATTAATATTTTTCTTTTGAAACATGATATTACTTATAGATAATAAGCATATATATATAACTTCAACTTGGAAAGGCTCGAGAGAAGGGAGTACATAGGAATTGCTCTGCTACCACCTAGGCATTTATAGCCCTGACAGAGATACCTATGGTTTCAGTCATGGTATTTATTCACTTCCAATCAAGTGTCTATAGCCCTGGTGGAGATTACCATAATCACCTTTTTAGGAGAAAATTATTAGTTTCCACTTGTTGAATATTTTATTTACATTCATTTTCAAGGTTAGGAACCAAATTATTCAGGTTTTACAATTTTTCAAAGAAAACTCATTTGGGAACTCCTTTGGTAGAAATTCATGATCAAACAAAATAATGTATTAATCTGTTTTAAATGTAACTCAACCCTTTTAGATGAAAAAAATGTTCTAAAAATTCACCTTTGTATTTTGAGAATTCAATTTCTAAATGCAAACATAATTCAAAATTGTCTAGTACTACTTTCATGCTCTTTCATTGACACTTCCTACCATTTATCTTAAGTTATTGCATACAATTTTAAGTGTTCTAACAATGAAATCAATATTTTCTCAAATGATTCCTTATGTAATATGGGTTCAACCCAAAACAAAAAAAAACCTACAAATATATCAAGGTGATAAGAACAAACAGAAAAAGAATCTATTCTAAGAAAACAATAAATGTATAAAGGAAACTATTCTGTAAAGGTATGAAATGTAGAGAGGAGATTACTTTACTTCCCTATCATAATCATTTTGTTGGGAATTGCGATGGAGTGGTAGAGAAGTAATAGTTTAGTAATTATCCATTAAATGGTAGCATCATCTCCTTTCCTTACAAATATTTCAACCCGAAGGAATTTTGGCCCAATATTTTAGTAATATGATATGGTCCAATCCATAAAGATGTTTATTTACTTTGTTGGACATTTTTCTCATCGGATTTATCCCAAAATAGTATAAGATTTAAAATCCTGAATGTATTTATTTTGGCTTTCTTGTCAAACCATCTCTTGATGCTTACTAAAATTATGAAGTACTATATCTCACACTTCTTCCATCTGAAGAATGTCTAGGATTATAGTTTGAACTTTATTCTCCCTCCACGTATTCTTTCATGAACTCATAGATATGAAAAATGAGAGTGATTAGAAACACTATTTTTTTCCCATATACCATCAATAAATGAGAGGCTTTCAATGCTTGCTTGAATATGGTTTTGTCAACCCATAAAGCATACTTTAAAAGAGAATTCTATTCTTTAGGTTTCTTGTCTATGAATTTTTTTATGACATTAATAAGATTTTTTAGTTTATATTTTTATAATATAAATTGTTATATTTAGCTCTGCATTTATATGTTACTCTCTATTGTCAACATATAAGCTAATGTGTAGGATCTCATATTTAGTACATAGTATATAAAACATATTTCATATTTGAACATATTTCATCTCTATCAAATATGAAGATTGTATTGATCTTATTCACCGTCAGATCATTCAGATCCTCTATGTAAACTTTCCTTGTCTGAGCCTTGTCTTGATATATACTTCTACATTCTTCATCACTTATTGTCAAACACAGCTCCGATCTTCTATGCATTTTTGTATTCATATCATTGTCTGAATCCAAGCTCATAGTTGTAAATAAATTTACTACTATCTATTCATTGTGAATGCAATCATATCTCCATCAATTAAGGATTTGGCCGCGTATAAACCTTGCAAATTTTCACGAGGAAAGAAAGCATTGATTTTTAGTCAAGTTTGGTGCATTTCATAAAGATATAAAGATGTCTCCTCAGAAATCCATAATCTATAGTGATACAACAAAAGACATGTGGAATGATGTGATATGTAGTGAATTGTTAAGTTTCTTCAGAGATTGACATCAATCGCAATGATCAGGATCAATTCATTTGATCAACATCGATTCTCAAATTGATCAACAATGCTTCTTGAATTGGCATCAATTTTTGTGTTTTGAAGATTACATTTTGAGCTTCATGTTCACATCTGGTTGATCTAGTAGCATGACATTGGAGGAAGGAGGCATATGAGGTTGGAGGTCAATCAACAACCTCTCGTTAGTCGCCATTGATGAGGTTGCACAAAGGTTTGTTGACATGTGTGTTTGCAATTTGATTTCATTTTTTACAATGTACATTATGTTGTATTTTAAGTGTTCTATTTTCAATGTGCTTCAGATTTCAGCATTCTTGTGTCTCTATGAGAATTAAAATTTCCTATGTTATTCCCTAAGGTAAGATGTTATGAAAGCTGATAATAGTATTTGGCACATCATGATGTGGTTGTTGGTAAACCACTTGTAAAACCATCATTTGTGGTTTGTGGTAAGCCATTTTAAAACCACCACTCTTGGTTGTTGGTAAACCCTATGGAAAAGCATATTATTTGTGGTTTGTGGTAAACCACTTGTAAAACTACCACTATTAGTTTTTGGTCAACCATTTGTAAAACAATCACTAGGGTTTGTGATTTCCTATGAAAATCACTAGATCATGAGTAGGTGCAAGTACAAGGAATACTTTCCCCATGTTCATACTAAGGGGGAATGTTAGGGAAACTATGTGTTAGTGATCCACATATGTGTATGGGTAAATAATAATCACGAGGTAATTACTATCATGTAATTGTGAGTTAGTAAATATTTGTTATATAGTTATATTAAAACAATTTATATAAAATATGGTTGAGTGAGTTTAAACCTCTCATGTATATAATGTGAGTGAGATATTTGAGGGAGGATAAATTATATCTATCTCCTAAAATATAGGAATTACATTTCCTATATATGTAAAGGTTGTAATGTAATGGTAATGAATTATGAATGAAGTTTATTATTCATAAATTTTTAGTTTTGTTCTTTACAAATTTGATCCATCCTCCACATATTCGGATACAACATTTCTTTGTGAATATTAATTTGATGAAAAATTTATAACCATCTTATTATCATATGCCCATTCCATAAATTCATCAGAAGGAAAATCTTCTCTATTATCACATACTACAGAGAATGGATAATCAAACCTTGTTATGATTTTTTCTTCAAGAAATTGAATGATATTAGTTGTTATGTAATTTTTAGTGGCTATTGCTTCAGTCTACCTTGTACAATAATTAGTGGAAATCAGTAAGAATTTATGTCCCACTGATGAATTTTGGTTAATGAATCAAATGAAATAAATTCCCCATTATGTGAAAGGTCTTCCTTCAATCACCGGTTGGAGAGGCATGGTTTGGTGTATTTATCTATTTAAAAAAGTTTAACATTGATGACAACTTCTTACATGGGCATGAGCATCCTTGAATATTGTTGGCCAATAATAACTAGATCTTAAAATTTTGTGAGCAGTGATCCTTCCATATGGATGAAAACTTACCAACTTCTTATGAAATTTATGTATTATATCAACAAATTCTTATTTGGAAATTCATATTAAGTAAATTCCTTCATAGTTTTTCCTATATGGGATCCCTTTATTGATCACAAAATGAGAGTATTTCAACCTCACAAATCTCCTCTATTATCTATTCAATTTATGTGGGAAATGCCACACAACAAATAATGAATAATGTGATCACACAACTCACTACCCTAAATATATTTCTCATCCACTTGCATTATGCCAATCCTCAGATCCGCTTCTACTGTGAGTTGTATTATACCTTGACCTCTAACCATTTTTGTAGGATTGATCTTTAGATAAAATTCTTACAATTTAACCATCCATTTTCCTATTCGTTCCCCCATATCATTTTGTGTTAACATCAATTTTACAACTGGGTCTGAAATAATAGCACAAACCTTGTTTCTGGGGATATAATTCCTGAATGTTTTGATTATTTTAATCAGTGCAAAATATTGGTTGTTTATCATGTAGTAATTGAGTTTTTCATTATCAAGATTGATTCTTGTGAAATAAATAGGATGCTCATGGTATCCTCTCTTCTTTGTCATTATAGTTGTAACAATGCGATCAAAAGTATACGAGTGTATATAAAAATCATTAGTAAAATCAAAACTAACAAGAACCAATGCTTAGAATATTGCTTCCTTTATATATTGGAAAGACTTATTGGCCTCGAGAGTCCTCTCAACCTTATCATATTTCTTTAACATTACATTTATGGGTATAAAAATGTTAGTTAAGGCTTGGAAAGTGTGATCTATGGCTCTGTGAAAATTTTCTCGTACATTGATTAGACCAAATGGCATCCTTTTGTAAGAAAAATTCCCCACTTTTTAGTGAAAGTTATCTTCATCTTTTCATTCTTATCAACCAAAACCTAGTTATATCCATAAATCCATCAAGAAAGGACATAATTTTAGAACCACTTAATATTTTAATTACTTCATCTAGAGAAGGGAGAGGATAATTATCGTTTGAAGAATCTTTGTTCAAATTTCTAAAGACTACGCATAAACTGATTTCTCCATTCTCTTTTTAAAATAGAACTAAATTAACCACCAAAGTTGAGTGTCTAATAGGGAAGATAATTATAGAAGCAAGTAATTTAATAACTTATTTTTAAATTAGAGGATTTGATACCATAGTTATTGTTCTTTACCTTTATTTAAAGGTTTTATGGTTTTTTACTAATGGTATAGTGTGAGTAATGACTCTGGGATCATACATTTTTTAAATCATCATAAGACAAGGATATGACATCTTTCTAATTTCTCAAGAGGTTTTTCATCATGTCTCTCTCAATATTTGAACAAGCTAAACCAACATTAACCAATTGAGTTTGCTCTTGGGTCCCTAGGTTTACTTGGGTGTAATCTTTACTGTTGACCATTGGTTTTTTAATGCTCTCAATTTTTTTTCTGGATAAAATATTATTTCTAATGATACTATTCATTCAGGATTTTTTTTATCCTTAAGATGTAAGACACCATCCTTAGGTTTTCATCTTCATCCTTTTCATCAATAATTTTAGACTCAAAGACACCTACATTATTTATGAATTAAACTATTTGATAGTTATCCTCAAATACTTGGAAATGATTAACATTGTCTAACACAGAAGGGGTAGTAATCATTTACACTAAAATATTTTCTATCGTTAATTCATGAGAAAGTGCAAGAGAATCATCCCAATATGTTAAAGTGACAACTTCTTAATTTTGTTTCCTAGGGATAGACACAATATTAAAGATATCAAAATATTCAATAAGATCTCATAACCTATGTTTATATTTTTAAAGATATGATTGTTTACACTGGTACTTGCTTCTTACTTGGTTACCTTTGACCTCCGAATCTTCAAATACCATGAGTTATTTGACCCTATGTTTGATAGAAAACCGTGGTCTTAAAACTATGGCTTCATATTCAACCAAGTTATTGGTGTAAGGCTATTTTGATCTATAGGAATAAAAATGTTGTTGATTGTTCAGAACTTTAAAAACAAATCCTACTCTAGAATTTTTTTTTGGAACAAGATCCATCAAAATTTAAAGTCCATAAACTTGGAGAATTCAAAGTTTTTATTGGGAAGTTCTATTTCTTCTATGTCAAGAGTGTATAAATCAATGTTAGATGAACACAATTTGACCTCTTAATTTTTGGCATTGTACTCAATGATCATGTTATTAATTTGGGGTTCCATTTCTACCCTAATTTGGTTTGTAATGTATCTCCATGAAAACAAATTGTATGAATAATCAATGTACATATACCCATTTATATATCTAGACCAATCATGGCTCAAAATAATACCACAAGCCTCAAGGATCTCTACAACTTATATGTCTATAATTTTTTGGATTCTTGGTTCAAAATCTAATTACATGTGTATATTGAGGAGTTATCCTATCACTATGACCTTGAATTTATCTAATTGAATCACTACCATGTTTGATTTGATCAGGGTTAAGCCTAATTTATTACAAATACTTGAAGGCATGATATTAGTATAGGCTCTGGAGTCTACCAAACAATTATGTACAAGTTCTTCTAAAAAATATAAGCTCACATGGGCATATTTTTCAGGGCCTTTTGTAGCTTTTTAGTCAAATATTTTAATAAAAAATCCCTCTATTATGTAATTTGTGCTAGCTCATACAAGGTAAGATTTGCTTTAATTTTATTTATGTCTTCTACAATATTATATCCAATTTTTTTATAAGTACCTAAAGATGTTTTTAGTGAGCAAGACTCATTTTATTTAGGATGTGGAGAATCAGTATTGGCCTTTAGATCAGGTGGTGGAATTTTGTTATTGGGGGGTGTTGAAGTGGTATTATGCATCAAATTTCTCAATGTATATTTTCCCTTTTGATACTACTAAAATGCATGCACCTCATCTGTATTCTCCTATGGTTCATTATCTTCTTGAAAAGGGAAACTATAGGTCTCTACCATCATATTAGTATTGGGTGGCTTCACATTGTCAGATGATTTAGATGAAATAAAAATATTAGTAGTATTCGGGACCATTTCATAATTATCAATCTAATTTTGAAACACCTAAAAATCATGACAAAATTCAACACAGTCCAACTCACCATGTTTAGCTATATTATGTACTTGACACCAATTAGGTAATGAAATTTTACAAACATTTATTTTTGATTGCTTATTATGGGAAGCTTCTTCTTGATTGTTATTTTTCTTCTTAAAGGGTATGTTATTATGCATACATGATAAATATAGTTTCTATTTTAACTCCATTCTCCATCATTTCCCACTTGTCTTTACAAATTTAGGAAATCAATGCCTAAAATTTGGACCATTATTTGGATAGAATATAGTTCTCATTTCGTATCTTTCTGATGAGTCATTTAAATTTTGGAATTATTGACTAGAACTAAAGCTTTGCCATAATTTTCTTGTTTTTCAATGAGATGTCCAGGGTTAAAAAATCTTGGTCATTAGTTTGGAGTAATATAGTTTATACGAAAATCATTTAAGATTTTTTTTTACATAAGGCTAGGTAATTTTTGATTAATGTGAGGAAGAAAATTCATATTCACATTTTGTAAAGGGAATGTAGCATACCCTTGAGGGTGATTTTTTTCATCAATTTCAATTGATTTTCATAGGTAGTTTCTAGGGTGTTAATATTTTGTGATCTTCTTAAAAATATTGTAGTTATGGGATCCAACACATTTTTGTAAATCTCAAGCACTAAATTGGATTTGGGTTTTACATCGATTAGTGGCTAAGCTATACATTTATGAAATATTGCATTAAAGGCTCTAATGGGTTCTTTAGTATCTCTTCTTAGGGTGGTGAATTTATGATAAATGATTCATAGGCTACTAATCCTCCCAAATTATGCAACAAATATATTATTGACCAACTTGTAAAACAATATTCAAGAAAATATAGAAACCAATCATAATCAAAATTACAGAGTGTAAATGGAAAAAGCCTATATGATAATATTCATGTATGAAATTCAGGAGTGTTAAGGATGACTTAAATGTTCTAATATGTTCCTCGACAGAGATGCTCCCTGAAGGGTCAAAGATGAGAAGGTATTTCTCATGATTTCTAGGTAAATCATGGATAGGACTAGGTATATTTAATAAAGACATTGCTAACAATGCCATTGTTACTATGAAGGTGAAAGGTAGATTTCCTAAATTTATGGAATTAGGCTACATTTTCAATATTTTCAACTTCCCTTTATCAAATCAAGGCTTCCTGTGAAAACATAATGATACATAGAATGAACCTGAATCAGAATGGGACTAGAAGACAATTATTGATAAATGTAGAATATATAATAATAGTTAATTAATCTTGGAAGAAATGTGTGTGTGCAAAGAATCACAAGGAGATATGCTTGCATTTTGAAAGATCAGACTTCCTTCTAGTGCCATCTTTTCTGTTGATGTGTTTACGACTCTCACTCAAATAATGACAGGATCTTAATGTATTTCTAATTTTAGAGGCAATAAATGATTCATATCATGAGCTTCATGTTTTTGGTCTTATAAATGAACAATGAAGATATTGTTGGAACATTTTATAGTCATATTACCACTCTCTATACTACCTCACTATTCTACAAATTGATCTATACCTATTATCTACAAGACTAATGAGGTCCTAATTAATGGGTATTTATCTAAAAGATTAATCCAAGAGACATCCACTCTAAAAGTGGAAGGGTTTTTATAAAGACAATTCATCAGACCCATTCCAATCCTTATCCTTTGCCTAAACCTCTATATATGGATTTTATTCAAGTTGTCATCATCCATGTTATCGAGGGGTTCCTTAAACCCATTTTACAAAACCTTTCTCACTTGATGGGTTTCCATCCATGACTCAATGCTAGTTGAGTTATACATCATATCATATTATAGTAGCTTATACTATAATTTAAAAGAAGCACCAGAGATGAAGGATACTTTATTATCTTCATTATTGGTGTATACCATTTTGTTTCATAAACGTGTGAGGGTAAGAATAATTGAGATCAAATTAGGACATAGGAATCCCTATGGTTTTATTGATATTTTATATAATATGAACCTCTTTATTATTTTGATGTCTGTAGCTCTTTGAACATGGTCAAACATCATTATATCTTCATCCAACGCATCTACATAAGTTCTTTATCTCTAAATAGTTGAGAAAATGATATAATACTATGGGAACTCATTATCAAGCGAAGTAGGATCTAGGAGGGTTTCTCTCAACACTCTCTACTCTACATAAGTAAAAAATAACATATCCACACTAGATTTCCTAGGAGACTACATTGAACTACTAGCCAATGCTCCATAAGCTGACATTGCAGCTCTTTTAAGCTCAAGATTATGAAAATATAGGATTACAAATGAATTTGGTTAATTCCTTAGTTTTATATTAAAAAAATATTCTCATTTAAGCGAGCATGCATACATTTATAGTGCATGACACATTACTTGACGATTCCCTGATTTAGGAACATTGATTTTTTAAATGGTGACCTTCAAATATGAACCACACATACTTACACCAATGAAGATTAAGCATAATCACTAGTCTTTATTATATTCCTAACATCTATATGCCATATGCAAACCATGTGTAAGTCATGTGTCCCATTATAGTTGATTCACAGTTCCCCGGGTGCTCAGGTGTATTTATATCTAGTCATTTCTTGAGAGTAAAATGCGAAGAACAAATTCTCGTAATTGTGAAGTGTGAGGAAAAATCATTTTGACTATGAGGAAAATTCATTGGCTGCTATTGGAAAACCTTTGAACACAAGGAACAAATACTGGTAGATGCAAAGTGTGAGGAATTAATTCTTACAACTGCGAAGTGCAAGGAAGTGCCTAACATGCAAGGAAATGCCAAAGTGTGAGGGAAAAATAAAAGTTAAAGCACGAGTACTAATCAAAATTAAAGTGTGAGTAATAAGAAAAGTGTGCGTACTAAGCAAATAGACTTAGGAAAAAATATAAGGAAACATTTTTAGAATTAAAGGAAAGTATTACATGTTATCAAATATTTCAAATCAAAGTGGGTCCCATTTTGAAAATGGGTGGTGTTAAGTGATAATAAATATGTTATATTTTTTGGTGCTTGGAAGATGGTACATAAATGGAGGAATATGAGAGGGTTCTCGGGGATGTGGGGTGACCACAAAAATTGTTGGAAGACCTACATATTTGTTCAGAATGAATAATGATGTAGGGGATGTTTGGGGTGCATAATTTATAGGATACACACAATAAGTTTGTTTAAAATTATTTAGATCACACATAATCAAACCATACACACTAATTTGATCACATATATGAAAGATTCATTACTAGACAAGGAATAATTGTGATAACAAATCTATATTCCACCACATATTTTATTTTTAGGTTTTGTGTTACTATAAAACTAGAGAATATGATCAATAGATTTTTTTTATACTTGCATTTTATATTATTAGAAGACACACAAAAATGGGAGCTTTATCGATTTTGTGACATCCCTCTTAGTAGAATGAAAGGTAATTTTTTCTATCCAATGGTTGCATGTGCATAGGTAGACTAAATAATCTCAATTAGAGATTTTAAAAGGATTTGGAAACCCACAAATAGATGCACTTGGTAGATGCTCTTCTAGAACCTTAACCCTTTCACAAATCCTTCCATCCTACTTCAAATGAGATCCCAAATGGTCAAGATTGGACACCCATCAAAGCTTAATGAAAATTGGGTTTTTCAAAACTGGTTGTAGTATGTACATACAAATTTATTTCAAAATAGAGATTTAAAGCAGAAAGAGGATATCCATTCATAAGAATGGTTTTCCTTTCCCTTCTTTTTTATTTTTTGTACTTTGATTTTATCTTTCATTTTTTACAAACTTGGTTAATCAATACATATATATTAATTGGATGGTAGAAGAGAAATCTAGCTTAGCCATAAAAAGAAAGGAATTAGAGAATAAGATGGAAAGAAAAAGGTTGGAAATAAAAGGAAGGATTAATAAATTAAATGAAAGGAAGGAACAAATGGGAATTAAAGAAGACATAATAGTTAGCGAAAGATAATATACCCAATTCAAGTGGAGTCTAATTAATGGCTACCCCAAAAAGGGATGAGGTAATAGGAATTCATATAATAATTCCCACATTAAGTGTAGACCAGTTAATGGTTACTCCAGAGATGGAAATTACCTCGAGAAAAATTTATATAAATAAATTACAAAATTCATTGTCTAAACAAACTAGGTTAATTGGGGAGTTATAGGGAATAATTGATAGCATGGAACCTGGTACTATAATAATCTCAAGAATGGAATACTAGGAGAATTATCACTCTCAAAATAGACTTAGAATAATGGAAAAGTGAGAAGAAGGAGATATAAATACTATATAAAATAGAATAATTAGGAAACAAGAAGAGAAATATAGTTTATGAGAAGGATTAAAAGAATTTTTAGTTAGAATTACATGAGAAGAATAAAAAGAGAAGAAGAGGAATCCAAAGG
This sequence comes from Taxus chinensis, assembly GCA_019776745.2. NCBI lineage: Eukaryota > Viridiplantae > Streptophyta > Pinopsida > Cupressales > Taxaceae > Taxus > Taxus chinensis. Next base: position 380,342,581 of record CM034156.1, on the reverse strand, counting down.
TTGTTTCAAATTGAGGGAAGAAGGAATCGAAAGAGAAAAATAAAATAATATAGATGAGTTACAAAAATTAATACTTAATAATAAAAAGAGAAGCAGAGAAGGGTGCATAGAAATAGAATTAGAAGAAGGATATAGGCTTAGAAATATCAAGGGTAGGAAATTATTTATAGAGGAAGATAGTTATGATGAGACATTACAAAAATATATGTACCCCAACCATCCAATACCCCTAATGGAAAATTACCCCTCGGAACGGTCATCATCCCCTATGCTATAAGATACATCGATTGGAAAATTATAAATAGGAGAAGACTTAGAAACATGATATGATCAATTAAGATATGAAAGTAAAAAGAGACAAAAATAATTAAGAGATTTTTAGGAGGTTTTAAGAGCCTTTTAATTTTATAAGGAATTAGAGAGATAAAGTAAGGAAAGTATTTCCATAAATAATACATAACAAAAAAGAAGTAAAATAAACAAAGCATACCAAAGAAATTTCAAACTACACACACCCCACAAAACATACCCATGGTGGCACATGAAATGAATTTTCCAATGTTTGGAAAATACATAAAAGATGTAGAGGATCATTTATTGATTTTAGATTCATTTTGGAGGATTAAAAACATCATAGATCCAAATATCAAAGTTTATGACTTTTAGGAACCCTGAGAGATAATACCTTAACATGGTATTTGAAGACAAGCCCACAACACACTAAATGTTGGGATGTGGTAGGAAAGGAGTTTAAATATGATTTCCATTATCCTGAATCCCCCAAAGAGGGTGTAAGTAAGATGATGGATCTGATATATAATGAAGGGGACATAATGAAGGAGTTTGATTATAGATTCAAAAATATAACAAGAAAGTTGGATGAGAAACTAACTAAAAAAATTGAATGCTTTATCTCAAATTTGTTATCACACCTTGGAGCATCATTAGATGGTAAGGTTTTTAAAAATTTTCTAGAAGCTATAAAAATGGCTACTATGATATACTCCAAAACATGAAGAAGGGAAGGAGAGAATAATTAAATAATAAATTGTAATAATAAGCATTAGAAATGGCTCGGTTAAAATTACAACAAGAAATCCAATGAAAAGAAGACGCAAGAAATAATTCTCCCCCTAGAGTGGTTCCAAGACCCAAAATTTCGTGTACTATATGTTGTGTAGAGGGGCACAACAAGTTATACTGCACATATCTAGAAAAAACAAAAAAATCAGATGTGATTTGACATTTCATAGATAAGGCATCCACCCGTAACACAACCATGAAGAGGAATTAGTGTGGGTTATGTAGATTATGGGATCAACATACTCATGATATATGCCATTTGATAGAAATAGCACCTCCAAAAAATCTGGTAATGTATTGCACAACATATGTATCATTTAACCACTATAATCATACTTACCTTCCATAGATGCCCTGGAAGATAATGCTAGGAGATAAATGTTAGCAACAAAGATCATGGTTTCCACATGACCTATAAATACTCTGGTTTCAATTTTACCAGTTTAAAAATCACCTCAATACCAAGCACAAGAAAATAATGTCAGAGGCCTCAATGGAGGGCCTAAGCAAAGAATGCTTAAGGAAATTAAAAGAGCAAACAAACCTAACATTCTTCTTATTCAAGAAACTAAAATGAAAAGTAAAGCAGTTGAAGACTTCAAAAGACATTTTTGGCAGAACACTGCCTTTGCTGCTGTTGACTCTCAAGGGGCCTCTGGAGGTTTAGCGATCTTTTGGGATACAAAGATGGTTGAAGGTAAGGTACTCTCCTCAACTCAGAATCATTTAGCTATTATCTTTAAAAGCCTTGAAAATAATCATAGCTGGATCTTATCTAATATTTATGCACCCAATACTGCCACTGGTAAAAGAGGGCTATGGAATGAGTTAACCTTGTTCCGAAGCAAGGTTGAAAGCATGAACTGGTTGGTTATGGGAGACTTCAATATTCTTTTGAATCCAGGAGAAAATTTTGGAGGAAGTTCTGAATTCTCCATTAGTATGGAAGAATTTACAGACTTCATCTCGACTCTTAATCTTATGGACATAGAACTTCATGGAAATCAATTCACATGGTCTAACAGAAGATTAGGAGAGAAATTAATTCAGGTTAAACTTGACAGAGCTCTTATTTCTACAAATTGGATCCTGGACCAGAATTTCCATCTTTCTACTCTCCCCAGAACGGGATCTGATCATAATCCAATAGTCATCAATTTCTTCAATTGGACTAAGCCTTTTCATGGTAATTTCAAATTTGAGAAAATGTGGTTTGAACATGAGGACATTATGGACAGAATTAAAGAGTGGTGGGTTTGGGAAGGCACAGGGACAGCTCAATTTAGGCTATTATAGAAATTAAAGAATGTTAAACAGAAAGTTAGAAAATGGAATAAAGAGGTTTTTGGAAACATTTTTGAAAAGAAGAAAGATATTAAGCAACAACTTGAAGAGCTTGAGCTAAATGTATCCATGAAAGGTATGACCCTTGAGGACCATCAGCAGGAAAAAAAACCTCCTATCAGAGCTACATAATATAAACAGTCATGAGGAAACCTTTTGGAGAACGAAATCTATAGCCCTTTGGCTTAAAGATGGGGATAAAAATAAAAATTGTTTTCACCTGACAACCATCAAACATAGAGCTTGTAACAGAATTTCTGAAGTTTCTAAAAGAAATGGAAACATTACTAAGGATCCTGAAGATATCAAAATAGAGGCACTAAATTTTTACAAGAACCTCCTCACTAAAGATACCTCCTACAATGAACAAGCGACATCTTTCCTTCTGGACTCCATTCCTAATAATATAATACCTGCTGAGTGATTTAAAAATATCTCAAAAACTGTCACCATTGAGGAACTAAAAAAGGTTGTCTTTGCTTTAGAAGGGGATAAGGCTCCAGGTCCAGATGGCTTCTCGGCCAACTTTTTCCAAAGATGTTGGGAAATATGCTCTGAAGATCTCTTGAAAGCTGTCAATGAATTTTACAGATCGGGAAATCTTATTAAAGAACTAAATAATACACACATTGTGCTTGCCCCGAAAAATATGGATGCAAAAGAATTCAAAGATTTCAGGCCTATCAATTTGGTCAATGTCGTTTATAGGATCTTTACAAAGATTCTCACCACTAGAATGCAACCTATTCTCATGGAGATCATTTCTCAACAACATAGTGGATTCATTCAAGGAAGAATTATTCAAGATGGAATTATCATGGTTCATGAAACTATACATTCTATGGATAAAAGTAAGAAGGTGGGGATGGCCATCAAACTTGACATGCATAAAGCTTTTGACAGAGTCTCCTGGAGATTCATGGATGAGGTCCTGGCCAAATTTGGTTTTCAAAGCAAATTCAGAAAAATTATTCACTCTTGCATCTCTACCTCTAGATTCTCTGTGGTTGTTAATGAGGAACCTGTGGGCTATTTTTCTAGTAATAGAGGTATATGGAAAGGCGACCCAATCTCCCCTCTTTTATTCATTATTATGGCTGACAGTTTAAGCAGATCTATTTCCAAAGCTATTGACATTGGCATGCTAAAAGGCTTCCCTCCAACTACGGGTAATCAGATCTCCTCTCATCAGCAGTTTGCTGATGACACTTTGCTGTTACTAATGGCTTCTATTATTGAAGCAAAGGCCATTAAAACTGTCCTCAGATTTTATGAGGAAGCCTCAGGGCAAAAAGTTAATTTTGACAAAAGCTCTATTTATTTCTTCAATACTCCTGAGGAGAGGCAAAGAAAGATCGCTAGTATTCTAGGATGCACAATTAATTCTCTACCAGCTACTTACTTAGGGTTACCTTTAAGTACTGGCAAGATTTCAGTGGAGGTATGGAATGATCTTATTAAGAGATTTCAAAGAAAGTTGGCTGGCTGGAAAGGAGCAGTTCTTTCAAGTGCAGGTAAGTGTCTTTTGGTTAAAAGCACGCTTCAAAACTTGCCTATATACATTCTGTCAATGTTCAGCATGCCTACAGCTATGATGAACAGTATTGAGAAGATTCAAAAACACTTTTTGTGGCACGGTACGGAGGATAGATTCAGATATCATCTTGTGGCTTGGGAACAGGTTTGTAAACCTAAGAGACTAGGGGGGTTAGACATCAAAGATATCAATCATATGAGTACTGCCCTTACTGCAAAATTAGGATGGAGGCTTATAAAAGAGCACAGACCTTGGACAGAGCTGATTAAGACCAAATATCTTTCAAATCAAAGCAAGATTTCCTTCATTTATGATCAGTCCCTTCCGAGTGGCTCTATTTTCTGGAACAACCTTCTTCGCAGCAGGCACATTCTCTCTCAGGGGTGCAGCTGGAAGCTTGGAGATGGGAAAAACATAAACTTCTGGACTGATAAGTGGACGGATTCTAACTGGATTTCTGATTATGATCATATTAAAGACAGCTTGATTGCAAAGTATGGACACAAAATCCAGGGATACATTGAGAGGAATGGAAACAAAAGAAAATGGAAGCAGCTAAAAGTGGAGCATACTAATATTCAGGCTGATATTACATCTCTTCAGAATCAACTTTCCCTAATCCATATAAGTAATCAAAATCTTAAGGATGAGCTCATCTGGAAAGATTCTTTTGATGGGGATTACACTGTTAAAGCAGGATATAATTCTTTCTTTGCATCCATGGCAAGCGAAATTAAGTGGCACAAATTGTGGATGCCAGAGCTAACTCCTAGAGTGAACTTCTTTTGGTGGCTAATTATTAATGGCAAGATCCTAACTAATGACAACCTCACTAAGAAGGGATTCATCATGCTGAATAGATGTTGCATGTGTTAGCATGAAGCTAAAGATATAAAGCATTTATTCCTCCATTATGAGATTGCTTCCAAAATTTGGCAGCTTGTTATTGCAAAATTCAATCTGAGATGGATTTTCCCCCTTACCTGCCCTCAGGCTTGGGAGCAATGGAACTCTCCGTTCAAACATTGCATGGTAAAAAGGCTATGGCAACTTGTTTTTCCCCACACTATGTGGAGAATCTGGAAGGCTCGTAATGATAATATTTTCAGAAACAATAGACAGGCTTGTAACAAAATATATAAGGAAATTATCATTGTTGTGCAAGATAATATTGCTAGATTTAAACCCCCTAAAAATAGACTCTACCCGAGAATGAAGAATGCATTCTGACTGAATGGAATATTGCCACTGTCAATAGAAATAACAATGGTACTGACAGGAACACAGTCCGATGGATTAAACCCCCCACTGATTGGCACAAGTTAAATTTTGATGGGGCCTCTAAGGGCAATCCGGGTGACTCTGGAGGAGGGGGAATCATCAGGGATCAAAGAGGCTGTTATGTTGCTGCTTTTTCTGGGAGAATGGGCAGACAGACTAATCATTACTCCGAAGCCATGGCGGCTCTTTGGGGCATTAGACTTGCCAGAGATTGTAACATTCCAAATATCATAATTGAAGGTGATTCTCTTAATATTATCAATCTTCTGAATAAAAAGCAACACCCCAGCTGGTCTATTAGGGATTTTATAGAAGAAGCTATTGATATATGTAAAAGCTTTGTAAATGTCCAAATCACCCACACCTACCGGGAAGGAAATAGGGTCGCTGACAGTTTGGCTAACTTCGGTGTTAATAATCCCTTTCAAACTTGGATTGGCGGGGACGTTCTGCCCGCTCATGTCAATAAAGCCATAATCATTGATCTTCATGGCAGTGAAAATCATAACTAACGGCTGTTTTTTTGACGCTAATGTGCGGATCCCCAAGTACATGTGGATGACATCACAAAAGATTTGGATGATTGTTGCGATCTGTGTGGGCGGGGCTGTCATCATTCCTTGGTATAGGAGGAAAGCCGAGGCGCGGGGTAATAATAACAAGTGTAGCATAATAATTAAATCAGCTTTCACGGGAAGGAATGATTTAAACTCCAAGTTCAAAGTTCGGCCTATTCTGCACATTGATAGCTATTTTACCATTGAGAACAGGAAAAGGTGCAGAGGAAACATGGGGGGGCCGCCATGCAAAACCGAACCGACCCACAACCCTGAGTGGAAAGAGAACACGGAGCTGTGGGAATACCTGCAAATCGGGGGCCTGTCTAATTTCATCGAAAGGATCCAAGGCTTCGACCAGGACATCTCTATCAAGTTCACCCGGGGTTGGAAGAACAGAACAGTCAAATATAATAACATGAAAATGGAAATCACAGAAGAGCTCATAGCTCAGATCACGGGCCTCAGCCTGGAAGGCACAAAATTCTTCAATAAAAAGGTAGACAGGGAGGTTGAAACCAAGAAATTTCTGGAAGAGGGAGAGAATCTTGAGTTCGTGACTGCTGGCCTCAAGGTGGAGTCGATCCCTGAACCGTTTGCTGAACTAGCCAAAATGGTGGTAAGGTATGTTACCCTTGAAGGAAGATATGTGACTATACCTCAAAAACATCTGATTTTTCTGAATCATTTTCGTAGAAATAACATTATCAGCTTTCCTCATTATCTGATTAACTCCTTGGAGAAATCCATAAGGGAAGTTCAAAGCCACTCTAGGGCTGTCCCTTTACACCAAGGCCTTATCCTTTTGATTCACCACCATTTCTCCAACTGCCCTCCTGTGAATCCTATCCCACCTCCCTCCTCCATACCTACTCCTGCCCACACTGCTCCCACTACCCCCTGCTAAAAAGAAAGAATGAAGATGCGACCTCCAGCAAGAAAAGCAAGAGCCTCAAAGCCAAAATCCCTGCTTCCCAACGTGTCCTAAGGAGCCACAAGGATTTAGAACTAGCTGAAAGCCTTCTGCATATCAGCAGGCCGGTGGAGGAGCCCAAAGAGGAGGATTTGCTGGATAGGGTGGACAGATTAGAAAAGGAGCTTCAAGAGCTCAAAGGAGCTATAAAAAACATGGAAAGAGCTAAGGGTAAAAGGATCCTTCAAAGTGAGGAGGATGAGGGGGTTATTGGTGAAATTTTCAAGAAACTACAGTCCCTGGATGGCAGATTGGGGAATGCTAAAAGCCGAAATGACTGCATATTGTCTGCCCTCAAAAGCATTTACAACTTCATTGAGCAACATGTCCACAGTGTTTGCAGTTTAAGTGGGATCAATGAGGATATATGGGGCCCTAAAGAGAAAAGGGACATTGCAATTGCCCAAGCTGATCTTCAAGACCCCTCTCAGGCCACTGCCATTGCCTTCTTCATGTCACTGCAGGCTATCAAAACCAAAATTGACAGAGCCATCAAGTAAAGGGCTGTAGTGATGCTATTTTTTGGCTGCGATGTGGCTGTCATCGGGTGGTTCTGGAGCTGTTTTGCGGCGGGGCTCCTTATGTTGTTTCTCTTTTGGTTCCTTTTTGTTCTTGCCTTCTTTTCTCTGGATCTTTGTACGTTTAGATCCTTTTTTCTCCTTTATTGTAATATTTGGCTGTTGAGCCTTCCTTGGTTGACTATTCTGCCCTTCTCTGGGCTGCTTCTTTAATCTTTTCTATCTGGCTTTTGAGCCCTTTTGTATTCAGGGTATAGTCCCTTCAAAACTATTTTCCCTTAATAAAAAAACCAAAAGGGGGCACAATTCTATCGAAATAAAGGAACTAATACATAAGCATTGGGTAATGAGACTATATGAAAGAAAATGAACACGTGACCTTATTTCACACTCGACCCCCTGAGGTCGTGCCAGAGCAACCGATGTTGAATGTGTGGATGATTGACTATGAGAGAATCAGTGATTAAGATTTGGTAGTGTGATTTCCTAGTAGCATAATTGTCAAAGGGGAGATTTAGAGGCTATGACCGGGTAGTGTAAACTCCCTATGGTTTGTTTTCCTAACTTGGATCTAAGCGCTAAACTAGTTTGAAGTGTCCATGTAAACTGAATGAAATTAGCAATCTATGCTACTGTTGAAAGGAAACTAATCTAAACAAATCAAAAAACTAAAATATTACAATTACAAACAACAATTTTATTCTAATCTAAATAATTAAGATATTTCTACACAAACTAAAAAAGTGAGATAGCCCGGTGTGGTTATTCACATGTGCTGAGTGTATTGAAACTAAACTAACTTAAAACAAGAAATTTTCCAAATGATATATGATGTGTAGACAAACTCCTACAAATATTCTCTCCTTCAGATCCACAGGGATGGGAAGAAGAGGATCCATCATTGGGTATTGCTATGAAAGATTCAAACCCTCTTGGAAATTAACTAATTACTTAGAAATGAAAGGAAATTTATTTCTACTCTATTTGATATGATATAAAAGTGATAAATTATAGGAATGAAGGAAATTAAACAACAAATCCAACTTGGAATTCACAGAATAGAGGTAAATCCAATTGTGTAGCAATTTTTCCCTTCAGTTTACCCTTTCTTTCTCTGTGTGTTCATACGACTCCAAGGAATTGGGAATGCAAAGGTAGTAACATGATAAGGATCTTGAGCAATGGTACCTTAAAGGCAATATGGTTGCAATGCAGGTGGAAGAGATATAACGCAAGTGAATAGAGCTTGGCTATGCAATTTCCAGTAGGATTGTGGCATCAATACTATGTAAGATACACAAAATTCTTATGCCTTTTGCTTGAATACAAGAATGAAATATATAGGAATTGGGGCTGGGATGTGCCTTCATGCACAAGGAAAGAAGAGGCAGTTCCAACTAATTAAATCTATTTAAAATAGAAGAGGGAAGGAAAAATAAGCCAACAAGACTATTTTTAGGAAATTTGGTTCACAAACACACCCTAAAAGTCAAGTTAAGTGAAGCATCGCATGTTAAAATCACGTATGAAGAGTTCTGGAAAAAGTGTTCAGGACCACTACCTTGCTTAGGGAGGCGGTCCTAGGACTACCGTCCTACTCTAGGAGGCAGTCCTAGGACCTCCGCCTTTCCTGGGAGGTAGTGATACTAGAGGCCAAAACATGCACATAATGAAGCGGGAAGTTGGAAGAAAGCGTGGAAAAACTAAGGATGTCTAGGCTACAAATATACATTGCGAATGGGTTTAGGAACTTGAACACCTTTTGAAAGGACATGAATCATCATTGGGGACTTTTGGAACCATTTTTTTGACAATGTAGCACATGCAATTTTGGGTGCATACAAAGACCATTAGAAATGTGTAACATCTTATAAAATTTTTATAGGATGTATATTTTGTGCATGAATAAAAAAAGTAATAAATATAGAAAAAATATAAAGTTCCAAAAAACTAATGTCCAAGAGAATGTGAGAAAAATAAGTAGGGAAATAATATTAGAAGAGGAAACATAATAAAAATGTGGGAATAGAAACATCAAAAACTTCACGTAGTGTTGTAGTAACCACTAGAAGTCGACCCAAGAGGGGTAAGGAAATAGAAAAGGGGAAATAAGTTAAGAAAATAGGGTGGTGTGATGTCTTAAGTGATGAAGAGTATAACTCTAATTATTTATATCCTAAAATTCATGAGCGATAGGCATAAACGGGTAAGGAGTTGTTGGAACAAACACAAAACCAATAAAGGAGAAGTATTTTTTTGGAGAAGAAGAAATTATAGCCCTCTAACAAATAACCAATTTAACTAGTAGACAAGGTTTTATGGATAACCTAAAAAAATCTACAAATATTAGAATAAACAAGAATGAAATCATAGATTACAGCTAATCAATAAATATATTCCACACTCAGAGAGCCTAGTATTAGTCTACAATATACTTGGATATACAATTTTTTGATGCTAAGGTTTCAATATTTTTATTATATGTTGGCATAGATGTAAAAATTATGTATAGAACAACATGGGAGATGTTAAGAAGACCAATATTAGAACCTATAAGGTATGATATTGGCTTGGTAGATGGTTCTAATAAATCCCTAATATGAGTTTTAAGGAATGTCAAAGTAGAGTTTATGGGGATAAAAAGGTGGTATACTTTGAGGTAATAAAAAATGTAGCTAAACATCTTACATAAAATGCTATACTAATACTAGAATGGTTTATAGATTGAAATGGCGAGTTGAGTTCTAAAGAAAAATAAATTACTCTTGAAGTATAGGGGATTTTAGTTTACCTTCCCCTAAAAACTGGCACGAGTGCGGCTTGATCAGATGAAGTATGGCATGATTCGAAAGATGATGAATTTTATGAATGACAAGGGATACTAGAATGGTTTGTAGATTGCAATGACGTGTTAGGATAGGTTGTAGGATTGATTTAAATTACTCTTGAAGTATAGGGGATTTCTAGTAGAAGCATGTCATAGACATCGTGACATAATTTTGGATTTATAATGATGCACGAGCTATGGTAACCTGATTCGAAAAATGATGAATTACAAGGGATATATACCATAAATAAGGTTTAACACTTTAATAGAGATTTTGAGCGTAATTCAAAAGGATAAGTGGCATTAGAGAGGAATATTTGAATAAGATAAAAAACAAGGTATAGAGGTCGAGATCTATATGAACCTTGAAATAAGATTCCACAAACTATTGCATGTAAGGAAGGTTCTGCCATACAAGGGAGATACAAAAGATGAAGACATTACATATTACTCTTGTAAAAAAGGAAAAATCACATAGAATAGAAGATATATAAACAAATGCATATATTACCTTTAGTGTAAACTTCTTGCAAACCTCAAGATAAGACTGTAGAAGCTTTAATCTTATTTTATCTTGTTAAAGTTTGGATTGTGGATGCTCTTTTATATTAATCTCCAAAGGTGTTTGTAGATGCTATGAATAACTTCCACAAGGATGTAGATGTCAATTTAGAAGCAATTTTCTCAAATCACCAGGGATGAATTTACAAAGGGAATGAATGGTTTTTATATCTGAGGGTAGATCCATGAGAAGTGGATCTCAAGTTTGAATTGGTTCAAGGTAATAGTTATAATTACCTAAAATAATACAATGACCATGTTTTTGCAGTTATAACTTTATAGGGGAAATCATTATCTTTGAATTCATCCGAGAAGTGGTTGCACACACATTATCGTTTCCGCCACCATTATAGGCTTATGTAAGTAGAGTGAAGTGGAGTGTGATCATATAAAATGATTTAATTAAATAACTAAATTAGCTAGTATTTAATTGTGAGGGAATAATTAACCTTTTATTTAAGTAACTGCTTAATTATATTAGCTAGAATGTATTAGGAATTAATTTAATTAATTCCAAGGCATAATAGAATTAAGTTATTAAGTTAATGTAATTAATTCTATAAGGGGTATTTAATTGATGGAATTAATTTGATTAATTTTAAAGGGGATGTTGCGGTAAGATAGAATTAATTTAATTAATTCTAAATGAATAGAAACGAGATAAAAATATGTATGTATTATTAGGGTGTCTACGTTTTCCCATCTTTAAACTTCTATTGCCAAGTAATAGTTCTTTTAAAGATAATAGACACATGCATATTAGCGAGAGGAAATCCGTGAAGCATTTGGATGCCCTAGAAAGATAGGATGGTAAGGGAATGCCCCTTCAAGCGGGTGGAAAACACAACAAAGCGGTGGACAACCGCTTGATAGGAGGAAAGTGAAGGAGTGTGCTCATAATATGTGATCCATTTAGATAATGTGAATAAAAGATAAACCTTTATTTTCGTTTTACACAATAGATTTGTCACCATGACTATTAAAGAATCAAGATGGTTAACCCATATGTGCGTAAACAAACACACACACAACAAAGAAAAGAGAAAAAGGAAAACATGCCCACTATGAACAATAGGTACAAGCATCAGGGATATAAAGGAACCAAGATGTTATCACACTAATTGTAATTGGTCCAAGAAGTAAACATCAACAATGAAACACAATGTAAAAAAAAAGACAATCAGCTATGCCCCTAATACGTGCCACAATGATGATTAAGTAGATGCAAATTATCCCAAGATGGGGATAGGATTTGATTGAAGAGTGGAGTAAAGGTAATCCTCATAAAAATCTTGTTGGATCTGTTGTGCAAATGATTTGTGTTGATTTTCCATAGAAAGCATTATATCGTGAAGAAAAAACAATTTTTAGACTTACCCCAAGTAGAGTAAGTAATCGTGCAAAGGGAAGAAAGTGATAGTAATAAGATCTAAACAATCACTAGGTTAGTAGATAAAGGTATGAATTTATCGAGATTGTGTTGAAATTTTGAAATATTCATGCCAAGGGTTTTAAAATTGTAGGATTTTTTTTAGGAGTGAATGTTTGTTCAATTTGTTTTAGGATTTTTGATTTTTTTGATTTTTGAAAAATTTGATTTTTAAAGATTTTTGTGAGGTTTTAAAAAATTTGAAATACAAATGAAAAGAAATGCAAACAAACATGAATACACAGTAAAAAGGAAAATACACCCTTTCTTATTTAATAAACCAGGAGGAAGACACAACACATGCAAGCAGTCAAAAGACACAAAATAAGCATGCAAAAAAGCTCAATATGAACAGGAATAAGTTGTTAGGAATTAGTATTTACATTGTGTAGATAATAATTACATTTGGTAATTATTATTATATTAGTAATTTGTTATTTAGTTGTTATATAAAACAACTAATAACAAATGTGTGTTGAGTTGTTTGGTTGTTACAAACAACTCACGTGATTAGTATTTGTTAGTAGAATAGTTTCCTAATTTATAGGAAAATATGTGCCTATATATTTGTAATTGCATCTTATGTAAATCATCCAGAATGAATTGAAAGATATATCATTATTCCATGCATTTTATTCTACAAATATAGTCCAGCTCTTACATTTGGCACAAGAGCAGGTTATTCCTATGAGAGCCAAGAAGATTTAAGAGGCCAAAGAGAATATTCAAAAATCCGTCCAAAAAAATACAGCAAGTAGTGTTCAGTAAAATGAACATATCTTCCTCATAAAACATCGGATTGAGGCGATTATTTTTGGGTTGAAAATATGACAAAAAGACGCACAACTTTGTAGTTTACATCAGGGTCAGATTCAGCATGCAGATATGAAGAAATTGCTATCAAACAGACATTTTTGTGGCTGGAAATGCACATCCGGTAAAAGAAATGCAACACACAGGTTTTTTCTTATTGGTCAATTTTTTTTAATTATTTAGCAAAAATATAGTTTAAAATATATATATTTCTATATTTTTTGATTAATAATTTAATTTTGAGGGAAATTCAATTTTATTTTAATTGGACCAATTTACGGGAAATTGTAACCTCAATAACTTTTGCACGGTAACTCAAAATTGAGCACCGTTTTTTGCAAAAGTGTTTATTTTTTAATTCTCATTATAGTGGTTCTAATTTTTGGATAAAATACCCACTTTGAAAAATATCATATTTTTTGGCTATTTTGTGGGATGCATTATCGGTTGTACTCGATGTCCTAAAACTAAAATGTTTCACATTGCGGGGGGAGAATAACTTCAATGTGGAAACAAATGAGCTTAAAATTTTCATTTGGCTGAGTTAGAAGCCACAAAGATGGAGGAAGGAGGCATCAGAGGAAGGAGGTCGAACAGTGACCTCTCGTCAGTCACCAATGACAGGGGCCGCGTAGAAGCTGTGGTGGCATATGTATGGTGTGAGTATATGATTTTCAGTGTGGTTTCCATTTTCTCAGTGTGCTTCAGTTTGCAGTGTTCTTGTTTTGTGTGGTATTTGATGGATGTTGGAAAGAGAGTTGTGTTGGAGCGCAGATGATTGTCAGTGATCCTCTAACTGACTTGGTCCTCTGACTGCCGTACTTCTTTGGAATATGGTCAACTAGAAGAATACGTTCACTAGCATTAGTGACCATGTGCAGCAAGACCTAACTAGCAAGATCAATTCAGGAGTATGTTCTTTGATGCATTTTTCTTCTCAGCATCTATATGAGTGGAATTTCACATTGTGGTGGGGAATACATACCAATGTTCCATTCCCATTCTGCACCCAAAACGACTTAGTCAAGGAAAGCTTCCAGTGGCAGTGGTAGTTTTCTATGCTGTTCGAGATCGAGTGGAAGTGATCAATGACAGAGACTACGATTCAGAACATTACGATTCTTATAGGAAGTAATGTGAAATATTTTTAGTATTTCTTCTATTGTGTAGTTTTGTGATATGCAAGTTGTGTTTCCTACATAATTCCCTAATGTATAAGCATAGTGGTGAACAGTAGCACCAGAGTAAGTCAGTTCATGGATCTTGAAAGGGTTTGTGGGAGGATCCAGAAAACCACATGAGGTGGATAGTTGATGAGGTACCTGTCACGTCAAGGTTTGTGGTAAGCCTGTTTAAAACCATGGAAGGAGAGAGCCTTTCTTTTGGATCAAGGTCATGAGTCACAGAGTTGGACATGCCCAAGGGGTGAGCATACTGTAGTTGAGAGTGTGGATGTTTTTCTACCATGTAAACACTAAGGGGGGGAATGTTAGGAATTAGTATTTACATTGTGTAGATAATAATTACATTTGGTAATTATTATTAGATTAGTAATTTGTTATTTAGTTGTTATATAAAACAACTAATAACAAATGTGTGTTGAGTTGTTTGGTTGTTACAAACAACTCACGTGATTAGTATTTATTAGTAGAATAGTTTCCTAATTTATAGGAAAATATGTGCCTATATATTTGTAATTGCATCTTATGTAAATCATCCGGAATGAATTGAAAGATATATCATTATTCCATGCATTTTATTCTGTAAATATAGTCCAGCTCTTACATAAGTGACACCAAAGTTATATGTGAACTAATATGCCAATAATTTTCTTAAAATTGGTCTATGGCGAAAAAATAAAAAAGTTGAAAGAAGAAAAAAACATCATCATGATGTTGACAAACTGCAACAATACATCACAACTTGCAATAAATAAGTCTAATGCCACTCCAAATGTGTTCCACATTGCAGAAATAGATGGATATGAATTCCCGCGACCGATAGCTTAGAATGTGAGAGGATTAGATTAGTCTGAAGAGTAGAGTGATGCTTAGATACTCTAAACAAACCTTGTTGGATCTCATTGAAGTTTGATCTGTATTGGATTAATGTGTGAAATCCAAGTGTGCCATATACAAAGTTATATTACGAAAGGGTGATTGATTTCCTTGACAATAGATATACACCATGGGAAAGAAAGATGAGTAACAAAATATAATCTGTAATGATCATGAGGAGTGTCGTCAAATAGTGAAATTGTTGAACTGTGTTATCCAGTTGCTGAAAGTTGGTAAAAAAATGTTCTAAATGTTTTGATTTTTTAAAAATTTGATATTGTTTTTTTGTTTTTTTGGATGATTTTATATTGTTCTTGAATTGTTGGAATAGTTTTATGCTATTTTTTAATTGTTTGAACAATTTTATATTATTTTTTTGGTTTTTGAAAAAATATTTGAATGTTTTTTATTTTTGGAAACATATTTGAATGTTTTTGAGTTTTGAGAAAAATATTTGAATGTTTTTGTATTTTTCAAAAAATTTACAAAGTTTTTTATATTTTTGACTCGGTATAAGGGTTGCACAGTTTGAACTCATGTTCAAACAATTATAAGCATCCCATTCCATTGGCAGAAATGTAGATGATGTATTGATGATATGTATCATTCCGCTCGTGACTCCATGCAACTAGTAAGATATGAGGGCTCATCATCGAGAGCCAAGAAGGATGTAAGAACGAGGTGAAGAGTGATATGAAAGTGAAGATGATGGATGCTAAGATACAAGGTGCAATAATGATCCATGTGATAAAAATTTAACACATCTCCAGTTAATATTATCGGATTGATTCCAAGATGCTTCCACTTTATAGGTTTTGACAATACTTAGAGTCGTAGATGGCCAACTGATTGGCAAGATCCGGTTGAAGGAATTGTTGTCTCTCTTAACATGAGAAGATAATTACTTCTTGGGATAATTTTGATTAAGAAATTTGATTTAGATTTGATAAAATATTAATTGATTAATTATTTCTATGAGTGATCCCCTACATGTTTCCCCATGCCACCAGCGAGAGACAAAGGCTCAAAAATGAAGACAAAATATAGGTGAGTAAGGACACCTTCCCCCATTCCTAATCTCATACTAATAGTAAGAATTATGGGCTCATCACAAAAGGATGTGAAGGATGAAAGGTGTAATTATTGTGTTATATATATATTTTAGATTGATTTTTCCTTGCATGTCATTAGTGTGCTTGTTGGGAAGGAACATCCTGCCCCGAAGTCTCAGACGCATGCGACTAGTAGGACGAAAGGATTTAACTCCATAGAATGAGATGGATGATCAAAAGGTCTAGGTAAATAATTTTGAACTTTATTTTAAAGAGGGACCTTATTTGAAAGGAGGAGTTTCCATCAGTAAGATTCAAGAAAAAATCGTAGGTAAAAAGATCTGAAATGGTAGAAACCATAACAAAGATGAGATACAAAATGCCCATTAGTCCAAAAAGGTTAACTTGTGTCAAGATAGGTGAAGAAGGAGAAGATATGATAATGGTATAATTAAGATATATACCAACAAATGGAATGTTTAATGTTATTTGCACTTGCTTTTTTTCCTTTTACTTGCAAATAGTGCTTTGAGAAAAGGTTTAATATGAAGTTTTATTTTATTTTTATGCTTTTGATTTTTTTTGAATTTTGACAGATGAGATATTGCAATGAACTCATTAGGAGAAAGGTCCAAATTTATTAAATTTGAATGGTCTTAATTTACGAGACTTGGGTAGATGATATCCAAGTCAAATGAGAGGATTGAAAAATTGACAATGAATCCATGATTACGGTAGTCCAAATTTACAAGGATTGGGTGTAAAAAGTCTAAGAAAAAATAGAATATCAAATGATTTGATGATTCTAGAAGTACAAGACTTGGGTGGAAAAGGGCCAAGTCAAAGGAGTGAATCAAATGATTCGATGAGTCATGATTTACGAGACTTTGGCAGACAACGTCCAAGTCAAAATAGGTATGATTGGATAAGTCTTCGATGGGATTGGAATACCTATGTGATGTTAGAGGAGTATTATAAATGCAAGGAATGTGTTAAAATGAACATTCATTAATCTGAAAATGTACACTTGAGGCTCCTTATAGGCCATAGAGATAAAATATTTATGTTGCTTTGTTAAGGTTGTGGATTAGTTGACTTGAAGAAACATTTACAATAAAATCTTGAAAAGGTTACATAATTATATCCTTAGGTATATGTAACTCATAGAGTGTATGCATATAAATGTCTTGAGATGTAAGAACTATCGTTGATGAGATGTCTATAAGATTGATCATTTGAGATTTTACGGACATGGGAGGATGCGTTGTTGTAAGTGTCCAAACTTGTTGTGGTTTTGTTTCTACAACAAGGATAGATATATTAGGAATAAGATCCAAAGGTGAAAGAATAGAATCAATCTCAATGGCACTAGATGACAGACCCTCTTCTCTAGTGTCTGTAATTATATCAAGGGTTGAAAGGAAGTCTTGAAGAAAAGTCAAGTCCTGGTTTGATGGTGGAAGGTTTTGTCCAAAATATGTTCAATGTTTATTTGAAATGTAGGAAGAAAACCTTGACGGAAGTTCAAGCTCTCATGTGATGGTAGAAGGTTGTTGTAAAAAATAGATTTAGTATCTATTTGAACTATATGGATAAAATATGGAGAAGATATTGATTGGTTTTGATTGGGAGATACTTGAATTTTGTCATTTACATATTGTGAAATTATGGTATGTACAAGAGGTTGGAAAAAGTAAAAATATTCTTGAGAAGTTAGTGGTAGTTGATGTCTCTTTGGTTGTGATAGATTTTTTGTCGTGCTTTATAAAGATATCTCTATCATCAATTAAGTCTTGTACATAATTTTTAAAACACACACATTTATCTGTTGAGTAACCATCAATGTGATGAAAATCACAATATGTACGAGGTTTTTACTCGTATGGCTTAGGTTATCCTTCTACCCAAGGTCTTATAAGTGGATATTTTATCATCCTAGCCTCTTTGAGTTGATGAAAGACACTAGTGAGACTTTCTCCGAGGGGTGTAAATTTTTGTTTAGCTTTGTGCGGAGTAGTGTCTTTTCTAGGTTGCATGATTGTATTTTTGGTTGATTATTCAGGCATGTTGTGCACATTTCGATTATATGTGAAACCATCATTGACGACATTGTGATTATGGTTATCGTACCAAGATTTATTATGATGAGTGCAAGGGTGGTTGTGATTGTTATTGTTATTGTTATTGTGATTGTGGTTGAAATTGAAAGAAAAATGTTTGAAAAAATTGTCTGAAAGGTCCATGAAGGTGGTGATAGATCCTTTTTGAAGGTATAAGAACCAATCCAAATTCCGTCCTCCTAGACTTCTAGGAAAAAGGCACAATGGAAAGATATTGTTATATTCAACTTCATGGCACACTATGGAAGATTATTTGATATGCTCTCTTGGATCAGTTTTTCCCTTGTATTTTTCTAATTTGGGTGTCTTAAAATATGTTGGAAAGGGTGTGCATAAGATCCCCATATCAAAATGATATGGACACAATTCATTAAAATTGATTTTTTTGCATACTCGCAGTGGTATCTTTCATCATTTTCCATTTGTGAACAAATGATGAATTTTTTGAATCTATCATTGTAATGAAAAATGGGGGAGAGTGAATAAAAGGTGTGATGAAAAACTCAACCCTTAGCAAAGTGAATGCTAAGATGGAAGAGATGAAATGATTTGAAATCCCAACCCTTAGGAAAGTGAATCATAATATGGAAGAGGTGAAAAAGATTGGAAAGTTTGACCCTTAGAAAAGTGAATGCTAAGATGGAAGAGGAGAAAAGGTTAGAAATGTAATCAAACCTCTAACAAATCGAAGGCTATAATAGAAGAGGTGATGAAAATATTGAACGGTGTGACCCTTAACAATGTGAATTCTAAGATGGAAGTGAGATTGAAAAGATTTGATTTGGTTGACCCTTAACAACATGAATGTTAAGATGGACGAAGTGTGAAATGATGATAAGATACTAACCCTTTACAACATGAATGAAAAGATGGAAGATTTTGAAAAAGGAAGTTGATCAGACCTTAACAAAGAGAATGTCAAGGTATGAAGAGACTTGATTAGGATAGAGAATACACATTAAAAATAAAAAATGTAAGACTAATGCAATCATAAATCATATAAAATAAAAATTGCAAAATCTAATAGATTATTTAATGAAAGTAGATTAGAAATTTATTCAACTTATGAATAGATAATCTCTTCCCAAACCGAACACGAATAATTTTGTAAAGCTTCCACATATTCCCCTTCGGATTGAGCTGACATCCGTTACGGTCGTTCATTCAATTGAAATGATCTCCATTCCAAAACCGTGAAAAATGTTACTCGATTCCTTACAAAGTGAATGTAAAAAAAGAGGAGTGAAAATGATTTTATAGTATTGACCCTTAACAACATGAATGTTAAGATGAACGAAGAGAATAAGATTTGAAATAGAAAGGATGAGTATCAAACTCTTAGCAAAAGAAATGCTAAGATGGGAGAAGTATTGTACAAGCTAAGTGATGTTATTGAACCTTGAACAAAGTGAATGTACAAAGGTGACAATACTTTGATAATGTTAGTTTTCTCAACTTATAAAATGGAAGTTTAGAAGAGAAGATAATTAATAAGATGGTGTGGTCGAATATTAACAATAGGAGTGTTAAGAGAGACGAGAAGGTTTGAAATATTAAATTTTAACAAGATGAGTGTTATGAGAGGAGACTAGAAAGATGGTGAGAGTGTGAATACTCAAATGGAAACAATGGAAATGTTGAAGTATAACACCTAAAGGATGAAAATGTGAATGTAGAAGTATAAAGATAAAAAGATGACGATGAAAATCTAAAATCTCGAAAAAGTGAATGTGATAGATGAGGGGAGAGTGATTGGTTAAGGATATCAAATGAGAGCAAAGTGAATTCTCTAAAAGGGAGGAGTGAAGATATTTTTAAGCTGTTGAAAAGTGAACAAAGTGAATGTGCAACTTGACGATGTGAGATGGTTGAAATATTTAAAGTTCAACAATGGAAAAGTTAAACTTAAGAATTAGAAAGATGATAGATCAAGGTGATCATAGAGATGCTTGACCGTGATAAAGCGAGTATCATGATTTTAAGACTTAGATGGGAGATGATAGTGCTTAGGTGTAGATACGGATGCCCACAAATCAAGACTTAGGCTCATTTACAAAGAGGTGAAAATGATTGAATACATGCGAATGCATCCAAATAATGAGTATTTGGGAGAGATAGAAAATGAGACAAAAGTGAAAACGTGAGAGACACGTATGGAACAAAACTCACAAAAATGATAAGTGAGAAAATAAAACGGTAAAATAAAATTTTTTTTAATGGAAGTTTTGGCCTCTAGATAGGTTGGCTTGGACAATGTTTGGCTTCATGGGTGGTTCTCTCAACTAGGTGTTAACAGTATACTAGAGTGAGTGTGGTGTTATTGCTAGCTTCTAACTTTAATTTACCCCATTTAAAACCTCAAGAAAAGATATTGATCAGAATGAATTGCACCGGGGTCACCACTGCTAGATATCTATGACTCTAATCTCACAAGGCTCACTAGTAAGTTGGGATGGGGGTAATTAATTTATCAGCTAGTTCCCTCAATGTGCTGACTACTCTGGGGTTCTTGTGGTACTCCTCAAATGATTTTTATGGATTATGCCAAAGCACTTCCCATAGTTATAGAAGTTGGAAAATAGCCTTGTCATTTTCACCTACAAAAATAGGGTGAATGGTTTATTTTATATTGATTAAAGAGGTTCCCTACACAAATTATTAGTAGTTTGTTTAGCACATGATCAAGGTAGCTTGCAGTTAATAGTTTTGAGAAATGGTCTTTGGAATATAATCCTTAAAACAAGTGTTAGTACATTTTCTTGAGGTAGGTAGAGGACAAGACAAAGAAGTAAGCCCACGTTTTTGATTTCCAATATCACTTATAAAGCACGAGGAAAAAACATACACGTTGAGCTTACTTTGATTAAGAAAATAAAAAGGTTAATTCCCAACTAACACCTAAGAAGTGACCACGTTTTTGATTTCCAAGATCACTTTGAAAGTGTGAGGAAAGAGCATATGTGTGAGGTTGTTATGTTTAGACAATTTTTTTTAATAAAATATTACAAATTTAAGCACTATTTATTTTTTTTTTATCAATTTTCCATTAGAAAACAAATATAAAAACCTACAAACAAGATTGAGTAGTTTAGGGAAAAAAAGATAAATCTAACATGTAAAAAAAGACAAGTGTTATGGGAAATGAACCCATAATTTTTTTATAAGGTGAAATCATTATTTTTTTCCATTGCATAGATTGTCTCGAGACCTTTCCACAAAAAATAGAGTCGTTTCAAGTTTAGGAGAAAATGTTATAGCTTTCGGAAGATGGGTTACACTAGTGCACACAGTGATACACTAGTGCATATAATGTGAATGTGCTAGTGTAACAAATGATTTTTATTGCATGCACCAACATTCAACTGGGTTTGCTAGCGTTCAAGTTTTGCGCTAGTGTAAAAAATGTTTTTATAATGATAACATGTATACAGTAACAAAAATGTGTTAAAATGAACACAAATACACTTACACGTATGCTAGTGAAGAGATCGTGTGCGCTAGTGCGTGTAGTGTTGGAAAATATAAAATGTTAAAATATGACCAAGAAGATGGTTTTTCTAATTTTTAAGCTTCTGTGGTTTACCTGAGGACCTAAAATTTTGACATAAAGATTTGAAGAAGACAAGAAATACAAAAATAAAGTTAAATCATAAATGATAAACTAAATTGAAAATAATAACGTTCGAGTCCCACCAAGCATGCCAGAATGTAACAAAGGAAAAATCATAGACAACAAAAGATAAATAAACATATACAGATATAACCTTTAGTGTAGACTTGTTGCAAAGCTCAAGATAAGACCGTAGAAGATTTAAACTTGTTTGATATTGTTAAAGTTTGTATCGTGGATGCTCTTTTATATTAATCTCCAAAGGTGTTTGCAGATGCTACGAGAAGCTTTCACAAGGCTGCAGATGTCAAATTGGCAACAATTGGATGCAATTTGCTCAAAGCACTAGGGATGGATTTACAAAGGGAATGGATAACTTTTATAGCTGAGGGTAGGGCCATGAGAAGTGAATCTCATGTTTGAATTGGTTTAAGTTAATTATTATAATTACTTGAAATAGTAAGATGACCATGTCTTTGTAGTTGCAACTTTGCAAGGGCAATCATTATATTTGAATTCATCTGATACAAGGACAATAATTATATTTGAATTCATTCGAGACATGGTTTCAAGTACATCATTGTTTTCCCCACCATTGTAGGCTTATGGAAGTAGAGTGAAGTGAAATGTGAGTAGATAAAACGATTTAATTAAATAACTACATTAATTAGTATTTAATTATGAGGGAATAATTAACCATTTATTTAATTAAATGCTTAATTAAATAAGCTAGAATGTATTAGGAATTAATTTAATTAATTCCAAGGCATAATAGAATTAAATTATTTAATTCTAAAGGGTGAGAATGGGACTTAGGAAATATAATTAATTTAATTAATTCTATAAGGGGGTATTTAATTGATGGAATTAATTTGATTATTTTTAAAAGGGGATGTTGTGGTAAAATAGAATTAGTTTAATTAATTCTAAATGGATTGAAGCGAGATAGCAATATGTAGGTATTTTTAGGGTGTCTACAAATTTCGAGAGGAGGAAGAGGATTCATGTTGTTCCATAGAGGAGGAAGAATAAACCTATGGACTAGAAGAATATTATTCCACAAAGGAAGAGGACGAAACTACCGAAAATGAGGAACTTGTAGATTATGTTATGGGGAACATAAAATATGCTATACAAAGAAAATAGTAATAAAAAAATGTTAGGGAACCATAAAAAAACAAAATAAAGAAGAAGGGAAAAGAAGAGAAGTAAAATATGTGTTTAGATTATGCAAAGGCACATCCCACAAAACATTACCAAAATTCACGGGGATTTGGGATGTATAAGAATATGTAGAGAAAATGATAAAGGTATTTCCAAATGAAGAAGCCAAAATGGAAGCATTAGATGACACAATAACTATAAACACTGCTCATTTTTGGAAAACACATAATCCCCATATGAAGACATGGAATTCATTACCAATCCTTATCAAAACTATATATCTCGTTAGAGAAGGACACTACGTAGAAATTTCTAAGTATACATGGGAAGGATACCCCCAATAACACTTAGATAACTATATAAAATATTATAAGATATGTGGAGAAACATCCCCTTAGTATGAATGCAATTTTTCTTCTATACTTTAGGGCCTCTACCAAATGTGGTACCTCCATCAAGAAATGAGATCTGAAACACAAAAATGGGAGAAAATAGTGACTGACTTCTGTATAATTTTTAAATTCTAGGATGTCGAAAAACACATATGTAAAGCTCTATAGAGTAAATAGGAATTCCTACAAATGCCAGATGTGGATACTATCACCTATTTTGTGCTTGTAGATAGAGAAGGTGAAAGTAAATACTCTGTCAAAAAGATCTCATAAATGAATCTATAGATAATGGAGTAAAATATATTGTTATTCCACAGAAAAATAACCAAAAGAAGATGCAGAGGAACAAACACCAAATTTAAAATTTGAAGTGCAAAAAGGATAATAGAAGGTGATGGAGACTAGCCTTGATAAGGACCAATAATTCTAGAAATCCTTAAAAATAAGAGAAGAGAACATTGGGAAAGATGGAGAGGAAAAATTTGCAAAGATAGAGGATTATTGGGAAGATGTAGAAATATCTAAAACTACATAACTACTTAAGGAATATCAAGATATTTTACCTAAGGAATTTAAATAAATCCATGGGATAAAAGAAGAAGTGGTCACCATGAAAATTCATATCAAAAAAGGGATCAAACCCCAAAAGAAGATACCATACAGACTGAATCCAAATCTAACAGTCAAGATGAGGGCAGAAATAGACAAAATTCATAATGGATGTCTCGTGGTGGCATAGAAAAAGAAAACTGGAGAAATAAGGATATGTGTGGATTATAATGCCCTGTCCCTCATTCTCCTTTTTCTTCTTCAACGACCGTGTTGCCAAGCATTTAACATTGTTGTGCTCCTGCCGATCCTTGTTGGTTTCACCTTTTCAATTACCCTGTTAAGGAAAAATATCTTTCTCAAATTAGATAGGTGGCCAGTTGCGTGCTTAGGGATGGAATCTCCATGGCATTATTTGAAATCTGTGTGTTTTGTCATGTGCTTAGGGAGGCCAGGGTTTGAAAATGTATTTGTCTGCCATGGTAGAGCTAGGCGCAAGAAGCGAGAGAGCTTGGAGATTCAGGCTAATAATGGAAAAGTTCTAAGGTCTTTCCAGTTAAAGGGTGAAGGAAAGAGGTTGGATCATATCCTAGCATTTTTAATCTTCACTTGCATTAATTTAGGAAAGCTTTTAAAATACTTGGAATCTAAAGAACTAGTGCTTTCCAATGTTTTCCATTCTATTTTAGGCAGATATGCATCTTTATGGGAATTCATACTCTATTTTCATTTTCAATATAATCAGATAGGCTTACTTATAGCGTTTTAAAGTGCTACATAGTATCCAAGGACTATTTTAGTATTAACCCCGTAACTCCGCTGCTTATTGTAGTTAATATATAATGCATATACACCATATTTAATCTTTAGTGGATCAAATCCATTTTCCTACACTGTTGTACATGGTGCTGAATGCTCGTCAATGTTACTTGTATAGCCATCTTATAAGAGGATGATTAAAAAAGCTGGTATATTGGGTCGGCCGTGTTTTTTAGTGTAGAAGTTCAAAACTTGTAGCTTATAACACAACTTCCCCAACATAATAAAATAGTCGAATATATATTTAAAGGAACATGTATATCATCAATCATTCGAAGTGCTGTAAATGTGAAAAGAATATGGTTGCAACAAACAAAAAAATAAATAAATAAATAAAATAAAGGGATTAAATTTAAAAAAAAACCGTGAAATCCGTGGGGTGGATTTAGGGCAAGTTGGGGACTATTTCCATCTTTTTGTTTTGTTGGAGAGGGAGAGAGTGCCACTGCCATGGAGGGAGGGGGGGGGGGAAGCTCCAACCTGACGAGTTTCCTTTACCAACACAATCCAGGCTAGTGCTATGCACCCTCCAGACGTGAAGAAGGCGTGGAACGGGTTTTAGATATTGGGACAATTAAAAATGCGCAGCAAAAAAAGGAGAAAATTCCTATTGGAAACGTGGTGCTCGAAATGTTGGGTCGTAGTTTTTTGTTTTACACATATCCATTGCTCTGGCCGTAGATTTTACTCAAACCAATGTGAGTGAGGGCGTTTTTTTTTTGTTTCAAAGAAATGCCTCACCATCTGTCATCTCATGGAGTACCATGGATTTTCTGTGACCTGTGCCAATATCCTCCCAACCTGTGGCAAAAAATGATCCCTCTAGATCTGCGTGACATCTAGCAAAGCATAGAAGATGGAGGGATCCTGTCAGATGTTATAGTCGCATATGCTTTGGGGGCACTTTTTCAATGTTTGACCAAATGAAAGAATGAGACAACTCTCATGGAATATTATTATTACAGCATACAGAAGACATGGATCTCCTCGCGAGGCAGTCATGTTGTTTCACCATATGCAGCAGGGCTCTGACCAAATAAGTTTACATTTGCCAATGTACTACCAGCATGTGCCAAAATGGAAGCTTGGGAGGAGGGTATAATATCCATCAAAGCATAATGGAGAGAGAGGAATTTTTGTCAGATGTGGTAGTTGCAACTGCCCTGGTATACATGTATGCAAAATGTAGAAGAATAGACAACATGTGTATTGATTGACAAAATGGATTTGTGGAAAAGGCGTGGGAACTGTTTGATAGAATGCCTCAAAGAAATGCGGTCTCATGGAGAGCCATGATTTCAGGATATGCACATAATGGGAAAATTATTCTGTTGGAAACACTTCAAGTGATCGAGAAGTTTGTGTGACGTTGTGGAGGTTAGATCGAGGCTCATGAACTGGTTGATGAAGTGCCCAAGTGAGATGCTGGGCCGAAGCCTATGGGTTCGACTGACTTTGTTCCACCCAGGCATGGTTCTTCTTCCCTTACCTCTCATAATTATCATGTTTTAGTTCTCTTTTGCAAATTAATAGAATTTTAAAATATTAGGATTTTTAATACCGTTAAATGTTTATTTCAACTCGTTACAAAAACAATGTAATGTCGTGTCAAAAACTCACGAAGTCAAAAATAACTCGGTTGCATTAAAACATGAACTTCCACCCTCATTCTGAGGTGATGTAGAAAAATGCCTACCTAACTGGATCACTACAACATTGGTTTATCAACCAGATGAAACTGACTTTCCCGTAATAACGTTGATCATTTCCCGATTTAAATAGTTAATTTTTGCATTTTTCGGAGACTCATTCAGTACCCTTCGTAACTCTGAAAACGAGATGTTAAGCTTCATTCATGTACCTTGGTATGCAAGGATTCACCTTTACCTTTGGATTGACCCCAAACAAACATATGTGATCTTTTTGACGCTCTTATAGGAGCCCTATTACACTAGTTTACATCAGTTGAAAGCTGTTAAATCTATAAAGTTGGCTTTCGTTTTGAACCACCATTTGAAACCTGGATAGAGAAATTATTCCTCGCCTTTGCAAACCTCTAGTGTTCTTACTAGACAATTGCATGGAACTTTCAGTTTAGGGAAAAACACTTTTTTGGATAGTTTGGAAAAGCCATTTTGTAGGCCTCCAGTCATAGTTTGACGAGGTCAAACTGGACCAATTTCAACTTGTCGCTCCAGAAAACTTGTCGCCATTTGAAAATGGTTTTTTAGTTCTCAGTCCTGTCGAATCTGATGAATTCTCCTTATATAGGGGAACTAGTGGGAAGTGTCTCATTGCATGCTCATCCATTGAACACCAGTTTTAGATGTGGTTTCTTGAGCCCTCAAGCTAACTTTTGTTCATTTGTAATTGGGCCAACTACAACCAGTGGCCCCGGAAAACTAGTTGCCAAACGCAAACCGTTCGTTTTTTCACAATTCCGTTAGTTGCTATGAACTCTTGGTATATCTGGGGACACGTAGAAAGTTAATCGTGGTGTGTGTTCTCATTGGAAGATAACTTTTGGAAGTGGTTTCTTAGCCTCCGAGCCCATTTTGAACGTTTTGTAGCTAGTAAGAAAATGTAAAAATAGGAAGCTACGGGACCCTCGTTGGGTTTTGACACATGTAAATAACTGTTTAAAACACTATAGTGTAACTTGTTGTGTGCATTAGAACTTTTGACAAAATGGTGTTTTCTCTCTCTTCCCTTCTCTTTCTCTCTCCTGGGTTACAAAATGAAGTGAAATGAAATGTAATGAATACATGTCTCTAGAACTTTTTATTTCGATTGCAAATTGTAATTATTATCATATGTAAATGGGAAACCGAAAAATGATAATTATGTTAGGTTAGGGTGGATGTCATGCCAATGAATTATCGCTGATATCATGCTCACGTGGTTTTGCAGGATAAACGAATGGCAATGAAAGGGCGATGTGTAATTCATTTATTTATTTTGTAATTTATATAGTTCATTGTTAAACAAATAAATGTATAATATAGTATCATGTTACAAAAGGTTGTATTTGATAATTTGTTACTATGTATGAGATGCTAGTTTTCAGGGACATCTATGAAATGTGCATTTAATCTTAGGTTCCATTTTGATTCATAGTACACATGGTAAAAAGGTTTGATATTTATATAAAGTAAATGAATTTGGAGTAATATCTTGTAGTGCATATTCAATATTCAATAAATGATCAATGAGTCATCTTGTGCTTTCATACTTGGTAAATGTAATAAAGAGAATTAAATCAAAACACTCTACCCTTGTCTAATATCAGAGTATAACCTGTTTTCATGTGTGATACTCCTTACCGTAGATGACATTGAAAACCGTAGGATGAACTTAATCTCTGCACTCGATGGAACCTCCTAGTTTGAGTAAACAAGAACCCGAGAATGGGCTTATCGTCTTAGTCAGTATGTTTAGTGACATTGCCTTAAACCTATCTGTTAGGAGTGACACAGTCAACCTTTTCATGGAGTGTGTAGAGCTAACTCCTCCTCCGTAGCCTAGCGGACTACCTTGTCATCCGAAGATAGATTTAAAATTAATTTTCTTCATCGAATGAGATCCCTGTTGGATCCAGACGACATAGGTGGAGGTTGTGACTTAGTTTCTCTAAGTCTTAAACTATTGTTACTGAACTCCTTAGTTCTGCTCAGCTAAATGTGTTACCTTGGTATTCTCTCAACATAACACCTTGGTCCTTTCATGAAGGTGGTTTAGCATAAATTTGTCCTCTTGCTTAAACCTCATCTATAGTTGATTGGTAGATCCTTAGGTGAAGTTGGAATTAATCTAAAACTCAGTTGATTTGGATGTTAACTTAGGGTTCACGTGTAGCTTCAAGTCTCCTAATCATGTATGTCTTTAAGAGGTTAGGAAAACCATTTCGTAACTCCTTTTGCAAGACAATGCTAGTAGATAAGTCATAATGTGACGTAGAAAATAAAGCATATAAGAGTAAAAATGGGATTAGAGGTTTGGAATAATGCCACTCTTGAAGACCTTATAACTCAATTAAATATCTTTACGTGTTTCAAAGGATATGTATTGTATTGTTGTGATCAAACTATGAGAAAACCAAAGATATATAAATATAAAATGAAGTCATTAAGTTATTGAATTAGAATAACTATGGTAGGGAAATAACTAACCCGTGATCGAGGTATGTTTTCGGTAATAAGCTATCTCACATCTAAATCTCCGTTAAAACCTAATATCGCTATATGGACACCAAGTCACATCCACTTGAGTTGTAAGAATAAAAAGGTAGACACTGAATATATGATTGAGAAGAATATTTTTAACATAAGAACAAGATAATTAAGTATTTTAATTGCATCCGAACTATGCCCAATAAGTATGCAAGTTATGGAAATTTTGTAAAGAATAAGAAACCAACTTAAAAGGGGTGAATGATAATTTAACCACGGTATGAACTTAAGAACCTGTCGGTGGACAAACGAGAAATTTATCCTTGCACAATAATGTTCTTGGAATGTTAATCGTACTAAAATACAATTAAAGAAAATATGTGTTGTGGGTTTTCCTATCCTCGAGTCTTCTTTCTATGGCTGGGGCATTGCTAGTATTTGTTCATTGGGAAAAGTGTGACATCGACATGCCTATGTTGTTTTCATGTGTCTATGTGATTCGATGACTTATGTGATTGTCATATGCGAGTCAAGTTTCTGTACTTGAAGCCCATGTTGTGTTGTGTGTAGTGAGCAATGTAAGTAAAAAAAAAATTATCCTGGTATTTTACTGTTGTATTTGGGTGTGTAAAATGTGGGCACTACATATGGTATTAGAGCGAGGTTCATGCTCTCAGAACCTCTGGGATGGATTGGAGTTGTGATGATTCATGCATGATGGTGGTGGATATTGGAAGAGTAATGTGATATATGTTGTTATGTGAACTATGTCGTAATTGTGACCTTATGGAAACACATGTGGTGCATGTCACTTAATGTGTATTTGTTATCATACTGATGTGCTTGTGATGAGAGTATTCACTCTCTATGTTGTTGATTCAATGAGGAATCTGGGTGTGATGTACCATCTTTTTGTTTGTGAACGGAATGTTATTGTGGATTGTAGAGGGTTAAAACATGTTGGATTTATGTGATGTGAAGGTGTATTGATGTATTACATGACAAAATTGATGTAAAGTGAATCAAATTTCATCGTGATGTCATCACCGTATTGTGAATAGTTGTGTGCATAGTCATGTTGTATTGTAATTGACTATATGTTGTAATGTTAGACATTGTGTTGCTCATACTTATGATTTATGTAATATGTAATGATTTACATCATGATTTAGGGGCATATGGTGAGCGTATGATCCCTATGGTATAGTGATTGCACTCTGGTTGCAGAATGTGGTAATGTGATGTATCATAACTCATGAAAGTAAGATTGTGTTATACCCTGTATATATGTACCATGTGCAAGACATTATGGTTAATGTGCCTGAATCACCATTGTGTTTGTGATGTAGTTATATGTATGTTGTGGACCTTACACTAGACAACCCTAAGGGGATAAACTGTCAAGAATCTATGTGTGGAGAGAGGAGGCGTGGACCAGGTTTTCATAATCTTGAGCCGAGTACGAGTGAGGAAGTGGAGTCTTATATAGACTTAAAACCCACTTCTATCTATTTAGTATACTTCGAGCTTGCTCAATATATTGTGGGTGCACACCACCTTAGGCTCAACTTATGCAACTAGAGTTCCCTACTCTTTCCTATTGGATTGTTCATTGAATAATCCTATGTGATTTTGACTATGTTGATCCTTGTGGGAGTATGGAGGAATGATTCAGACAGAGATGATGACAGTTACATTATTTGATATACTCATTTCTGGTTACATGTATATTTCTATGAGTTGAGGCTCGATGTCCGAGTGCCAGCAACTCGATGAGTACCCCTTTGGTGGTGGTATGAGGCCACATAGTGATTGTAATGTGCTATTTTCTCAATACGTATTTTATTCGTAAATTAATCTTTATCTCTCTTTTTGATAGAACCAACCATTTTCTTGATTGACATGTTCTTATATTTTGGGCATTTATTTGATTGTTGCATTAACATTTGGATTTTGCACTAACCATGGCTAATTAGCCATTTGTTTTTCTTAGTTTTAAAACTTTCTTGTCATATTTAAAATTTTTGTAGCCTAGCCCAAGGCTTTTGATTTTTCCACTTGGCATTTGAATGGATTGTTATGCTGGTTCTAATGTCATAATGTGTTGGAATAGGGTCATGGGATTAACCATGGAGTGGTTGAACCTATGGACCCACTTCATAGTATGGGGGTACGCCCCAAGGAGTTACATATAACTAGTGGGTTGTTGAACAACGATTTATTATGTCACTTGGGTTGGGGGTGATGGGGCTCTATGTGCCTAGGGAAATAGGGTGACCTAGCCTCGTTAAAAGGAGAAAGGAGATAGGCCTCTATGGTTGAGTGACCTATTATTCTTGATGGGGCTCTATGGTTGAGTGACCCGACTTGGTTTTGGTACTATGATTATTTCTCCTTGGGAGGTACATGGAGCTAGTTGGTGATGGTTTGGGAGGTATATGGAGTTGTTTTATGATGCTTCAAGAGATATATGGAGTTATTTCTTGATATTTTGAGATGTGTGGAGTTGGTATAGTGAGTTATGTGTACCTTGTGAGTCCTTTTGAGACCTTGTTATTGTTGAGGATTGACATTTCCATTTGTATTGAATAATGGATATTGGATTAGAACTATGTCATTACAGTCATGGATTTCTTTAGGTCTTGTGATACTCATTGTATATGTATCAGTGTGTTGATTCTATTTGTCAGTCACATCTGTGTACTGGATCGATGTCTATGACATAATCATCAGAAATTATTTGCTATGTGGTCCACTTGTTGTCATTCCATAGTTTGGTGGAGTTAACGGTCTTGTGATGTGATACAGTCATGAAAGTAGGTAGCAAGATGTCTCGTGGGTTGTTTGTGTTGTGTTAAGTTTTGTGTAACATCTTGATGTTAGTTACTGTTGGGCACCCACAAACATAAGGAAATTGAGAATTTCTAAGCAATGAATATTATAATCCTGAGATACGAAGTATTATAAAGGAAAACATAAACAAAGTAACCCAGTAAACTGGAACTACCAATCTTCACAGAACCTTGAAAATTAAAAATTTCTACCTGATGTTCCTAGGGCCACCCCATGACCATGATTTTGTGTCTGAAATCTTAACCTTAGAGCGTACCTTCGCCATATTCATTCCTTGTTGCCTACCATTTCTCCTTCTTCATTGTATGTCGAATCGAGGATGATGATTTCTTAAGGGGAGGAGAATGTAATGCCCCATCCCTCGTTGTCCTTTTTCTTCTTCGACGACCATGTTACCAAGCATTTAATGTTGTTGTGCTCCTACTGATCCTTGTTGGCTTCACCTTTTCAATTACCCTATTAAGGAAAAATATATTTCTCGAATTCGATAGGTGGCCAATTGTGTGCTTAGGGATGGAAGCTCCATGGCATTATTTGAAATCTATGTGTTTTTTTGCGTGCTTAGGGAGGCCAGAGTTTCAAAATGTATTTTTCTGCCATGGTCAAGCTAGGCATAAGAAGTGAGAGAGCTTGGAGATTCATGCTAATAATGGAAAAGTTATCAGGTCTTTCCAGTTAAAGGGTGAAGGCAAGAGGTTGGATCATATCCTAGAATTTTTAATCTTCACTTGCATTAATTTAGGAAAGCTTTTAAAATACTTGGAATCCAAAGAACTAGTGCTTTCCAATGTTTTCCATTCTATTTGAGGCAGATATGCATCTTTATGGGAATTCATACTCTATTTTCATTTTGAATATAAGCAGCTAGGCTTACTTATAGCATGTTTAAAGTGTTACATAGTATCCAGGGACTATTTCAGTATTAACCTCGTAACTCCGCTGCTTATTGTAGTTAATATATAATGCATATACACCATATTTAATCTTTAGTGGATCAAATCCATTTTCCTACACTGTTGTACATGGTGCTGAACACTCGTCAATGTTACTTATATAGCCATCTTATAAGAGGATGATTGACAAAGCTGGTATATTGGGTCGGCCATGTTTTTTAGTGTAGAAGTTCAAAACTTGCAGCTTACAACACAACTTCCCCAACATGACAAATAGTCGAATATATATTTAAAGGAACATGTATATTATCAATCAGTCGAAGTGCTGTAAATGTGAAAAGAATATGGTTGTAACAAAAAAAAAATAAAAAATAAAAATAAAGGGATTAAATTTAAAAAAAAAACCCCGTGAAATATGTGGGGTGGATTTAGGGCAAGTTGGGGACTATTTCCTTCTTTTTGTTTTGTTGGAGAGGAAGAGATCGCTGCCACCATGGAGGGAGGGGGGGGGAAGCTCCAACTTGATGACTTTCCTTTACCAACACAAGCCGGTGCTACTGCACCCTCTAGACATGCAGAAGCATGGAAGAGCTTTCAGTTGTTGGGATAGTTGAAAATGCGTAGGAAAAAAAAAAAGGAGAAAATTCCTAAAGGAAACGTGGCACTCGAAATGTTGGGTCACAGTTTTTTGTTTCACACAGATCCATTTCTCTGGCCACAGCTTTTACTAAAACCAATGTGCGTGAGGGATTTTTTTATTTTGTTTCAAAGAAATGCCTCACCATCTATCATCTCATGGAGTGCCATGGATTTTCTATGACTTGTGCCAGCATCCTCCCAGCCTGTGTCAAAAAATGAGCCCCCCAGACCTGCGTGACATCTAGCAAAGCATAGAAGATAGAGGGATCCTATCAGATGTTGTAGTTGCATATGCTTTGGGGGTGATTTTTCAATGTTTGACCAAATGAAAGAACGAGATAGCTCTCATAGAATATTATTATTGCAGCATACAGAAGACATGGATCTCCTCGCGAGGTAGTCATGTTGTTTCACCATATGCAGCAGGGCTCCGACCAAATAAGTTTACATTTTCCAATGTACTCCCAGCCTGTGCCAAAATGGAAGCTTGGGAGTAGGGTATAATATCCATCAAAGCATAATGGAGAGAGAGGAATTTTTGTCAGATGTGGTAGTTGCAACTGCCCTGGTATACATGTATGCAAAATGGAGAAGAATAGACAACACGTGTATTGATTGACAAAATGGATTTGTGGAAAAGGCATGGGAACTATTTGATAGAATGCCTCAAAGAAATGGTGCCTCATGGAGTGCCATGATTTCAGGATATGCACATAATGGGAAACTTATTCTTGTTGGAAACACTTCAAGTGATCAGGAATTTTGTGTGACGTTGTGGAGGTTGGATCGAGGCTTGTGAATTGGTTGATGAAGTTCCCAAGCAAGATGCTAGACCGAAGCCTGCGGGTTCAACCGACTCCATTCCTCCCAGACATGGTTCATCTTCCCTTACCTCTCATAATTCTCATGTTTTAGTTCTCTTTTGAAACTTAACAGAATTTTAAAATATTAGGATTTTTAATACCGTTAAATATTTATTTCAACTCGTTACAAAAACAATGTAATGTCGTGTCAAAAACTCATGAAGTCAAAAATAACCCGGTTGCATTAAAACATGAACTTCCACCCTCATTCCGAGGTGATGTAGAAAACTGCCTACCTAACTGGATCGCTACAACATTGTTTTATGAACCAGACGAAACTGACTTTCCCATAATAACGTTGATCATTTCTTGGTTTAAATAGTTAATTTTTGCATTTTTCAGAGACTCATTCACTACCCTTCGTAACTCTGAAAATGAGATGTTAAGCTTCATTCGTGTACCTTGGTATGCAAGGAGCCACCTTGAGCTTTGTATTGAACCCGAATGAACATATGTGATCTTTTTGACACTCTTATAGGAGCCCTGTTACACTAGTTTACAGCAATAGAAAGCTGTCAAATCTAAAAAGTTGGCTTTCGTTTTGAACCGCCATTTGAAACCTGGATGGAGAAATTATTTCCCATGTTCTCAAACCTCTAGGGTTCTATACCAGAAAATTGCATGGAACTTTCAGTTTAGGGAAAAACAATTTTCTAGATAGTTTGGCAAAAAGCCATTTTGTAGGCCTCCGGTCGCAGTTTGACGAGGTCAAACTAGACCAATTTCATCTTGTCGCTCTAGAAAACTTGTCACCGTTTGAAAATGGTTTTCTAGTTCTCAGTCCCGTTGACTCTAATGAATTCTCCTTATATAAGGGAACTTGTAGGAAGTGTCTCATTGCATGCACATCTATCGAATGTCAGTTTTGGACGTGGTTTTCCTGATCCCTCGAGCTAACTTTTGATCATTTTGCAACTAGGCCAACTACGACCAGTGACCCTGGAAAAATAGCCGTCAAACGTAAACCATTCACTTTTTCCCAATTCCATCATTTGCTATGAACTTTTGGTATATCTGGGGATGTGAAGAAAGTTAATCATGTTGTGTGCGTTCTTCATTCGGAAGATAACTTTTGGAAGCGGTCTTCTTTGCCTTCGAACCCATTTTGAACGTTTTTGTAGCTAGTAAGAAAAGGTAAAAATAGAGAGTTGTGGGACCGTCATCGGGTTGTCAAGCAACTGTGGAAACTTTTGGACACTTGTAAATAATTGTTTAAAATTCTATAGTGTATAGCTTATCGTGTGAAATAGAACTTTTTACAAAATGGTGTTTTCTCTCTCTTCCCTTCTCTTTCTCTATCCTGGGTTACAAAATGAAGTGAAATGAAATGCATTGAATACATGTCTCTAGAAATTTTTCTCTCGCTTGCAAATTGTTATTATTATTTTATGTAAATGGGAAACT
Organism: Taxus chinensis; assembly: GCA_019776745.2. Classification (NCBI taxonomy): domain Eukaryota; kingdom Viridiplantae; phylum Streptophyta; class Pinopsida; order Cupressales; family Taxaceae; genus Taxus; species Taxus chinensis. The sequence goes on along the minus strand of CM034156.1, from coordinate 380,307,074 downwards.
AAAAAATGATAATTATGTTAGATTAGGGTGGATGACATGCCATCGAATTATCGCTGATATCATGCTCACGTGGTTTTTATAGGATGAAAGAATGGCGGCGAAAAAGATGATGTGTAAATTATTAATTTATCATTGTAATCTAGATAGTTCTTTGTTAAATGAATAAATGTATAATGTCGTCTCATGTTACAGAAGGTTATATTTGATAATCTATTGATATGTATGAGATGCTAGTTTCAAGGACATCTAGGAAATATGCATTTTAATCATAGGTTCATTTTGATTCATAGTACACATGGTAAAAAGGTTTGATATTTATATAAGGTAAATGAAATTACAGTAATATCTTATAGTTCATATTTAGTGTTCAATAAATGATTAATGAGTCAAATTGTGCATTCATACTTTGTACATGTAATAAAGAGAATTAAATCGAAACACCCTACCCTTGTTCAATATCGGAGCATAACTTGTTTTCGTGTGTGATACTGCTTACCGTAGACGACATTAAAAACCGTAGGATGAACTTAATCTCTGCACTCGATGGAATTTCCTAGTTTGAGTAAATAAGAACCTGAGAATGGGAGTATCATCTTAGTTAGTATGTTTAGTGACATTGTCTTAAACCTGTATGTTAAGGAGTGACACAATCAAACTTTGGATCTTGGAGTATGTAGTTGCTCTAGCTAACTCCTCCTTCGTAGAGCCTAGCGGTTTATCTTGTCATGCCAAAGATAGACTTTAAAATTAAAATTCTTCATCGAATGAAATCCCTGTTGGATCCAGAAAACATAGATGGAGGTGGTGACTTTGCTTCTCTAGGTCTTAAAATTTTGTTAATGAGACTCCTTAGCTCTGCTCAGCTTAATGTGTTACCTTGGTTTCTCTCAACATAACACCTTGGTCCTTTCATGAAGGTGGTTTAGCATAAATTTGTCCTCTCGCTTAAACTTCATATATAGTTGATGGGTAGATCCTTAGGTGAAGTTGGAATTAATCTAAAACTCAGTTGATTTGGATGTTAACTTAGGGTTCGCGTGTAGCTTCAAGTCTCCTAATCATGTATGTCTTCAAGAGGTTAGGAAAACCATTTCGTAACTCCTTTCGCAAGACAATGCTAGTAATTAGGTCATAACATGACGTAGAAAATAAAGCATATAAGAGTAAAAATGGGATTAGAGGTTTGGAATAATGCCACTCTTGAAGACCTTATAACTCAATTAAATATCTTTACGTGTTTTAAACGATATGTATTGTATTTTTGTGATCAAACTACGTGAAAACCAAAGATATATAAATATAAAAGGAAGTCGTTAAGTTATTGAATTAGAATAACTATGGTAGGGAAATAACTAGCCTGTGATCGAGGTATGTTTTCGGTAATAAGCTATCTTGCATCTAAATCTCTGTTAAAACCTAATATCATTATATGGACACCAAGTCACATCCACTTGAGTTGTAAGAATAAAAAGGTAGACACTGAATATATGATTGAGAGGAATATTTTTAACATAAGAACAAGATAATTAATTATTTTAATTGCATCCAAACTATGCCAATAAGTATGCAAGTTATGGAAACTTTTGTAAAGAATAAGAAACCAACTTAAAAGGGGTGAATGATAATTTAACCAGTGGTATGAACTTAAGAACCTGTCGGTGCAAAAATGAGAAATTTTTCCTAGCACAATAATGTTCTTGGAATGTTAATCGTACTAAAATACAATTAAAGAAAAGATGGGTTGTGGGTTTGCCTATCCTCGAGTCTTCTTTCTATGGTTGGGGCATTGCATAGTATTCATTCATTGGAAAAAGTGTGGCATCAACATGCCTATGTCATTTCCTCTTGTATCTATGTGAGTCAATGACTTATGTGATTGTCATATGCGAGTCGAGTTTCTGTACTTGTAGCCCATGTTGTGTTGTGTGTGGTGAGCAATGTAAGTCAAAAAAATATCCTGGTATTTTACTATTGTATTTGGGTGTGTAAAATGTGGGCACTACATGGACTATAGAGAGATTTAACAATCTATTGACCATGACTCCTTCCCTACTCTATTTACAAAATAAATCTTAAAATAATACAGGAAGGGAAGTATATGCATTTATTGATGGCTTTTCATGTTATCATCGAGTAAGAATAAACCCTAAAGACAAACCAAATATAACATTTTCCACATAATGGGGGTTATTCATGTACAATGTGATGCCATTTGGATTAAAAAATACATTGGATATATTCATTTGCATAATGATGAATGCACTTAAAGAATTTATACAAAATTTATTAGAGTTTTACTTGGATGATTAGATTATTTTTGGGATATTGAGAGATCACATATAGGGCCTACACCTCATGTTCAAAAGATGTCTCCTATCATAGATCTCCTTGAATTTGAAAAATGTATATTTTTAACACCACCTATGACATTTCTTGGACATATAATTTGCATAGAAGGTTATTTATTGATCCACTCAAAACTTCAATAATAATAACATTGTCACCACCCAAAACAAAAAATATGTTTGCACATTGCTTGGGTATATAGAATATGACTAGAAATTTATAAGTAACTACACAACAATAAGTGCTCCATTAGAGGAATTGTTGGAAAATAAGACAAACAAACACATTGAATGGACCAAGGAGTGTGCATATACCTTTGATTCATTGAAATGCAAAATACTACATGCTTCAATTTTTATGTTACCTGATTGGAAAGTACCTTTCCATGTACATGTAAATTCTTATGACATAGAAATATGTGTGTTGTTAGCCCAACCATGAGACATGATGGACCATATAATAATGTTTATAATTAGAAAGTTGTCCAAACCAGAGTAGAATTATTCTATAATTGAAATAGAGGATTTAGAAAAGGTGTATTCTCTACAGAAATTCAAGTACTATTTATTGGATACACCTTTTATATTCTATACATATCATTAGCCACTAAAATATTTGATAAATAAATCACTACTATAAGGAATATTTTTAGATTGGTTGATGTTATTTAAAAAAATTGAGTTTAGTATTTATCTGAAGCCTGGTAAATTGAATAATGGGTCTGATTATTTATAACCCATATGAAAATGGGAGAGTAGAAGCATTCAAAAAAGTCTTGGAAAAAGTATTAAAAAATATATGTTCATTGCATAAGCTAGAATGGATCTTAATATACCCACGAAACTTTGGGAATATAGGACTAGATATAAAATACTTTCTAATTACTCCCATTTTAGTTGGTATATGGGTTAGAATCCACAGTCCCCATGGATTTTATTGTTCTAAGTCTTAGAGTGGTAGTGGCATTTTTAATAAATGAATATGCATCTGTGAATGCGATATTTATTTCCTTAGAGGACATTGATGAGAAAAAATGCATTTTCACTTATAATGAAACATAGGAGAAAAGGATACAAAACAATTGTCATGACAGACATTGCAAGAATAAACAAGTTTAGATAGGAGATAAGGTACTACTATATGATAGTAAACATAAGAGACTCAAGAAATTAAAGGTAAGGTGGTTAGAGCCTTATAAGGTACATGATATTTCATCATCAGGAGAAGTCAGATTAAAAACCTTAAATGACATAGATCACCCGAGATTTGTCAATGGTGCGGGGATAAAACAAATTCATACCATGACATAAAGGAAATAAAAAAATGAGAAGAATTTCAAAAATAAATAAATAATAATAAAATTAACCAAAATTCTGCCAAGACTGAAAAATGGTAACTCAAAAAATTAGAAAGGGATAAGAGTGAAAACCTTCAAAGGAACTCTTTTCCTATAAATGTAGTAATATAAATCCATAAAATATAGAATACAAGCCAAGAGAAAAAGGAAAATAATGGTATAAAAAATAGAAACCATGGAAATAAGGTAGGAAGAATTAAAACTGCCCAATGAATAAAAACCAAGAGTGAAACCATGTAAGGTGTAATTGAGGGAAGAAAATCCATGTAATAAAATAGAAAGTAAAATCCACGCAAATAAGGGAATAAAAGAATACACATAAGGGAAATATGAAAGTTCAGACATTACATCCATCGAAAAAATAATAAATGTGGTAGGTTGCCACATACAAAAATAAAAAAATATGTATATAAATAAAGAAATGATCATTCACTCATCAACTAGAAATTTTACAAGAGATAAAAAGAGAAGAAGTGTGAAGAGTGAAATCAAACGAATAAAAAACTAGGATTTGAAAAAGAATGAAAAAACCCACATTTTTCCCACAAGTTAAATAACCCAAGCCCAAATTTAGGAAGAAATACCTCAAATCATTATGACTAGACACTTCCAGAGATTTTTCCCATATCCCATTCAAGGTAGGACATACTAAAGATACATAAAAGTACATTCATTTAAAAGTCATTGAATATGATTACACCTGATTGGAGGCCAACAAAGAGAAATTCTATAAAATTAATGAATTAATAGGGGAAGAAATATATAATGATAACGCCAAGGTCATTGCTAAAATGAATATTGACACCTAGATAAAAATATCCCATTTTTCAATGATAAAAAATGTGATTAGGGTTGTGCTAAGAATATTCCACAATGACATATTGTATTTTGAAAATCCCTATGCAATAAACCCTAAGGTGATGGAAAGGGTAACTGGACTCATTAAAACATGACATTCAGTGATAAAATCTAATAGGAAGAATATCACATCATAGTAGACATATCAACCATTGGGAACAACACATAACAAAGGGGGTTAGAATTAGAGACATTAAAAATAATGTTTTGACGTATGCAACAAAGATGATTTTCTTGAATATTTTCCACACAAATAAGGAGGATAATTCCCATACATGTAGTGAAAAAATTACCCTAGATAAAGTATTGAGCCACTATGAATAAAACTTATGTGAGGTTTGGAATGTAGAATTTCATGAAAATAATAGGAAAATTAAAAAAGTAAGCCTACATTCTGTTATAGATCCTTACTTCAACACTTAGCCAAATATTTTACTAAAATATTACCTACTAAGGCGTAGGTCAAATGGGATAAATAAACACCCATAACAAAAAAATTTATAACTACATGAATAATCTATCTTTAGCGTAATAAATAACTCCACTTATAGGTTGGACCAAGAAGATAAGATAATTGGTAGCATATAACTTTAGATTTTTAGAAAAAATAGTGGCTAAGTATGAAAAAGTCCTATTTGTAGTGGATATCAACTACATATTCTTATGACTATTCGTTCCACGGATCACTCATATCATTCCTCTACCATATGATGCATTAGTTGAACTAGTGGAAATAACTATATAGACTCTTTGCACTCTACCAGTGGATCCAAGGAAGCCCATTCCTCCAAGTATAGATGAGATAATAGATGAAACTTGGGAATAATTTAGGGCCAAGTATCATGATGAATTTACATAGACAGAATATATCGTAGAGGTATCTAGGTTATGAAATTTTCAAGAAAAGATGAAAACAATTATATCTTAAGATAAAGATAATAAACTAATGGAGGAGAAATTAAAGAAAAAACCCACGATACATATGTGGAAAAATATGGCTACAAAAAGGTAGAAGAAGCATATGACTCAAATTCCCAAGAAACCAAATGTAGCACTATAACCTCTTCAAGAAAAATATGAGGAGGAATATGAAAGTGGGGATGAGAAGTATTACAAATAGGAAAGATGGAAAATAATAGATACAAAGGAAGAAGAAACCACATCTAAGGAGAGGGAAGAGACAAAAAGTGAAACAAAGGAAGAGATTGAAGAAGAAGAAGCATCCCGTAATCCAAGCAGAAATAAACCAATAAATGCCAATGGTATTGAGTCACTAGAATATTCTCAACTCTCTCTTACCACTTACAAATTATACCAGGTATGTCTTGGACAAGGCGGTACTAAAAAACTAGCTAGGTAGTAAGCTAAAGAAAGTACCAATAGTAAAAGCACTGCTACATTACATGAAAAGGTTTAATTTCTGCTTAGAAGACATAGCCTATAACTTACCTGATCATCTGGTACAAAGTATTAGAGAGAAAATATAGCTATAGTAAAAATAATTAAAGAACAAAATAAGGTAGAAATCTAGTTAGCGTTAAAAAATAAAAAGATATCCGTGAAAGATGAAGAATGCATAACAGAGTTAGAATAAATTCTTAAGGAAAAACACACAAAAACAAAATATCAAGAGGATAAGAAAAGAAAAGAAGATTAGGAAAAAGAGGGGAGAAAACAAAAAAGAAAAAGAAAAAGAAAAAGAAGCAACTGCAAAGAATAAGAGGAAAGAATGTGAGGAAGAAGAGAAGAGAACAAAAGAGGTAGAAAAGAAAAAAGAAGAGGAAAACATTAAAAAAAGATGGAGAGAGGAATAAAAGAATAAAAGGGAGGAAAAATAATAGAAAGATAATGAAGATACATTGAAGGAGGATAGAAAATAAAAAGATAATCACAAAAGAATAAGAATACAAAAAAGTAGAGGAAAAACTAAAGGTGAAAAAATTAGAGAAAAAACTAGAAAAAAGGGTGGAAGTAAAGGTATTGGTAATAAAAGGAACTCCAATGCATAAATTGATAGAGGGTAAGCCTAGAAAAGGATAAGTTTAGGTAGGATTCATAAGTGTGGAACTTTAAGACAATCAATTAGAAAATATGCCTCCTCTAGATCAAAACAAACCGTCAAACACATCACAAGACAACACAATTTCAATATTTCGATGCCCTAATGGGATTCCTTGGTAATAATAAGGAAAATTTCAGCACAAAGGAAAAATGATCAAATATTCCAACTAAAATATGGAGTGGTAGAGTAAATAAAGGAGGGATGCATAGTGAATCTAAATAATCTCACACCCATTCAAAAAATAAATTCAACACTATATTGGAGGAAATTTCTAAAATGATTGGATGCAGAGATATACAGTGTTGGAGGACACAACAGAAAAATGATACAATTTATCTAACCATGAAAACCCCAATATGAGGTGGACCGTACGCTTCTAATTGAAAAGAGAACAAAGGATACCCTACAAAAAAAGTTCTCACACTTTGTTCAAGATGGGGCTAGAGATACACAAATATGTGAGGAGGAAGTAAAAAATTATCAAGTCGATGAGGTAAGTAAATATACAATAGTAAACAAGGAGAGAAGGCATAAGATAGATTACATCATTAGAATATACTATTGTTAATGTTTCCCATATTATACATCACTATGAGATGGCTAGGAGTAGCACAACAAGAAAAAATAGAGTTAGATCAATTTGAAAATGATTTGAATAAAATAGTGATAGCTTATGATAGCACCAAAGATCTAGATGGTACTGAATGGTAAAAACTAGAAGAATTGGAAAATAAGCACTACACAAAGTAGATTGACAAAATTTATAAAATGAATGATATGGAATAGTATAATAACATTGACAAGGAAATCATATGACTTCAACATGAGATTTTATTTCAAAGCATAAATATGAAGTGATTGAAGTGAGAAAAGGTGTGAGAATGAGGATAAAAAGGGAATAGAGAAAGGATAAATATATATGAGATTGAATCATGAATTATATTTGATAATGAAGATTAATATGATGATCAATTTTTTTTTCATGTGTATGCATCAAGGATTCTTTGTTTATATATTATTATGACTATTATGAAAACCATGTTTTCATCTAAACTCCAGTTACATTCCTTTTGTTGGGGTTTAAGATCAACATTAACTCTAGTTCTATGTGTATCCCTCCACCATCACACCCAATAAACCTGGTTCACTTCTCAAGAATTGTGTATCCATCCACCATCACATATTGTTCATCTTAGTCATTGTGTGTCTCATCCCTGTTATGGTTTCTACCATTATAGATCTTTTTACCTACATTTTTTTCTAGAATCTTAATGATGGAAAATCATCTTTTCAAACAAGTTCTCTCTTTAAAAAAGAACTAAAATTCTTTACCTGGATTATTTGAACATCCATCATTGTCTAAGGTGTTTAACCCTTGCTTCTTACAAGTTGCATGAGGCTGAGACTTGGGGGGGGGGGGAATCCTTCCCAACAAGCACAATATCAACATACAAGGAAAAATAAATGTAAAATAAAAAATATCAATTATTACACCTTTTATCCTTCACAATCTTCAGTGATGAGCCCATACTTATTACTAGTAGTATGAGGTTAGGAAAGGAGGCATATGTCCATACTCACCTATGTTTGTATTTGGTGTTGAAGCCTTACCTCTTACTGGTGGTATGGGGCATAATGTAGGGGTTCCTTTAAAAAAAAATTAAAAAAAAAAATCCTTAAGAAAATATGCATCAAAAGTACTTAATCATACACATCCCAATAATTTTCTCATGTTAAGATAAACAACAATTCCTTCAACCAAATATTGTCATTCAGTAGGCCATCAATAGTGAAGTCAAAATATATAAAGTGAAGTCATCTTGGAATCAATCATGTAATCTTAACTGGAGATGAGTCACATTTTCCCAAATGGAGCATTATTACACCTTGTGTCTTGGCATCCATCATCTTCATTTTCATATCACTATACTCCTATTTCTCATGTCCTTATTGGATATTAGTGGTGATCGCTCACATCTTCCTAGTTACATGGAGTCACGAGTGAAGTGATTTATCCTATCACTATATAATCCACATTCTGGAAATGGAATGAAATGCTTATAATTATTTGAAAATGAGTTCAAACCGTGCACCCTTTACTTAGTCAAAAATACAAAAAACATTAAAATATGTTTAAAAATCCAAATATTCAAATATGTTTAAAATCCAAAAACATTCAAATATGTTTAAAATCCAAAACAATATTCGAATATTTTTAAAAATCCAAAAACATTCAAATATGTTTACAAAACTCAAAAAAAATCAAATATGTTCAAACACTCAAAAACATTGAAATATGTTCAAAAACTAAAAATAATATAAAATTAGAAAAAATCAAAAACAACATAAAACTAAAAAAACAAAACATTCAAAATGTGTTTGACAAAATCTCAACTACTGAAAAACACAATTAAACAATATCGTCATTTAATGGTAATCCTACTGATCGTTCCAGAGGACCTTCCGATAATCACTTTTATTACCTATGGTGTATATCTATGCTTAAGGAAAAACAATCAATTACTCTTTCGTAATATAACTTTGCTTTGGGGCACACTTAGATAAAATCTAATACATTTCAAAATTTAATGGGATCTGAAAAGATTTGTCTTTCGAGTATCTAATATCACTCCACTCTTCATCTCGATCTAATCCTCTTGTGTTTCTAAGCTATCGTTCGAGGGAATTCATATTTGTCTAATTCTTCAATATGGAACATATTAGGGTGTCATTAGACGTCGTAATTGCAAATTGTGTTGCACTATTGTAGTTTGTTAATATTGTGATGATGTTTTTGTTAGCATATTTGTTTGTTATTTTTTGTACTTTGTTATAGTATATCAATTATAGGAAATTTATTTGCATCTTAGTTCACATATAGCTTTGGTGTAGTTACTTCTTGTTCATATTGGGTTTGTTTGACATGATTTTTTTGTGTCTTTGAACCATTTGAAAATATTGTTTTATCATCTTGGTTTATTAAATAAGCCATGGTGTGTTTTCCTTTTGCTATGCAGTTCGGTTTATTTACATTTCTTTGTATTTGTGATAATTGCAAGTACTTTGTGGACATCATTTATCCATAATCATCAAACATCATAAATAAAAGCTAAGCTATGAACATGGAAACTAATCACCATCTCACATCATAATATCACCACAATAAATCCGGTGTAACAATCATGTCACTCCCTTTCTCATCTCTTCACAAAAATCATAAATTAAAAAAAAAATTCACAAAATAATAAAAATGTGCAAACACATGAAAATATTTCATCAATTCAACAAAATCTTGACAAAATCAAACTTTTAACTACTACCCTAATTATCGTTCCAATATTATGACAATCACGATACATCATTTTCCCTTTGCATATTAATATTTCTTCTTGGGGTGAGTCAAATAAATTGTTTTTCCTTCGTGATATAACTTCATTTGGGTCAATTTTATCCCTCATTCCCCATTCATTTCATAAGTTTAATGCTCGTGGGGAATTATCCTTTTCAACTCTTAAACCAATTTTCAATGTGGATCCACCAAGAGTGTATTTTGGAGTATCTAAGGATACTCCACTCTTCAGTTTGATCTTATTCCCATGAATTACATAAGTTTAGTGTTTGGGGGAATTTACATCTTCTTAACCATCATTGTGGCACGTATTAGGGGCACAACTAATTGTATTATTTTTGAAGTTGTGTTGCATTGTCGATCTTATTTTTTGGACCAATTACATGTATTTCGTTATTAGCTTGGCTTCTTTATAGCCATGGCACATACGTATATGGTGTATATTAGGTTTATTTTCCTTTTTTAACTTTTATTTTCTATGTGTGTATTTGTTTACACACATAACATTTTAAACATCATGATTATTTCATAATCATGGTGACAAATCTATTGTGCAACAATAAAATAAGCTTGTACAAACTTCCACACTCTAAATGACACTCATTCTACGAGTAAAATCCCTCCCATCCTCCTTCAAATTCCTTGTCTTCTTCGTATCAAGCGATATTCCACCACTTTTTTGCATCACCCACCCACTTGAGGGGGGAATTCCCTTACCATTCTACTCGATAGGGCATCCAAATTCTTCACCAGGGCATATCAAACAAGCCCACCATACTTCCTTGCCTTATGCTTGCTAATCATTATGCATCTACTATATTTAAAATGTCATTACTTTGTAATAACACTTTAAAGAGGGGAAAATGTAGACACCCTAAAAATACATGCTTATTCCTAGTATATCCTCAATTTATTCACACCCCCTTTAGAATTAAATTAATTAAATTCATTAATTCATACTTTGAGTATTTATCCCTTTTAGATTTAATTCAATTAAATCTATCATATTCTCTTAGAACTAATCAAATTAATTCTATCATATTTAGATCCATTTTGGAATTAATTAAATTCATACTAATTACACTTAAGCTATACTCCTACCCCTTTAGATAATTTAATTAAATGGTTAATTTTCCTCTCACAACTCATAACTAAGTAAGTCAATTATTTAAATAGAAATATTTCTATTTATTTACTCACATTCCACTCAACTCCAATGTCATACCTCTGTTATGTTGATATCTATACTTAATTCATTGTGATTGGTTGACAAACATGGCATGTGATAGTGTTCTAAGTTGATGTTCACTATTGAAATTTTATATCATGTTTACTGAAATAACATTGTTTACTTATTGAGTTGGTAGACTTATCATTCTTGAACTGAAGAATCTGTACTTATGTTATTAAGATCATAAATTACTTACTTGTTTTATTTTTGAAGTACACATAGTGGGTTCAACTCTTGGTTAGTGCAAACCCGGTTTTGGAGCAGTTGAGTAATAAGGGGATAATATTTTTGTTTCTATGTGACTACTACCTTTGATACTTTTGTATCTATATGTGATTCAGAATAACAACCTGGATCAATTTTAGTGATCTAGGTTATTATCCTAAATAGACATGTTATTTGATAGGGTGATGAAAGGTTTCTTGACTACTTAATTAGCTTTGGATTATTATTTTTGTAACAGATCTTTTGGCACTAAATTATAACCTAAGAATGTTTAGGTTTCCTTCACTTTATGAAGGCTTGTGTTGTTTAAATTAAGCATGGTTTATCTTTATGAGCGTTAAGGGCTTAAGTTGATGATTATATTCAATATGATCAAATCTATCCTAAACTAACTTAGGCTATGTGGTTATGTTTAAATTTCTAAGATAAGAGCTAACCTAAGTTGTTGGTGAAGGTGAACTATTAATCCTAAACTATGTTATCAGAACCCTAGACCTAACCTAGACATTACTAAGGTTGGCATCGATTAAGGGGTAAGTGCATGGTAAAACGAGTTGGATTCCACCACACTTGTACTTGGTATTCTTAAGGAATTTTATTTAAATGGAAACAACCATCCTTTAGCATGAAACTAGTCAAAGATGGGAGAACCTGACAAACAATTTTCTAAAGGTGATAGTTTTGATTTTGTAAACTATTTGTTTATCTCCAAATTTGGAACGATGGTAAAATTGGTTGGCAGGAATGTAGGGAAGAATTTATAGTCTTTTCCTAGCATTCATGGCATTGAAGACCCAAAACTTCCTTAGGGTAGGTGACGATGGTTTTGGGGAAAATAGAAGAGTTTGTTTTCATTTTATTATTTTTTCATCGAGCCATTGGAGCTTTGCATGTTAATTTGGACTATTTTTTTACATGATCTATTATGAGCCTACATTTAATCTTCTATTGCATGAGGCAAAGTTTTTGGAACTACTAATGGCCATGGTATTTAAAAGAAGAGAGTGGATAATGAAGGGTTTTTGTGGAATCCATTTTTATCATTCTGAGGAGTTTTGTGTGTAAGCTTTGAGAAGAACTTGTGAAGCTTGGAGATAAAATTTCAGGAGCTCTACCAAGCATGATAGGCTCTAACTCTCTAGAATATGTCTCTCTAAATAATATTTTCATGAAAAGAACTTTTATCATTCTTATAATATAGGCTCTAACTCTCTAGAATATGTCACTCGTGAATCACTTTTCATTAAAAGGAGATTTTTATCATTCTGAAGATTTCTGGAGCTAAGATTTCTACTAGACATGATAGGTCCTAACTCTCTAGAATATTTCACTTTAAATAATATTTTCATGAAAATAACTCTGCTCTTGAACATAAATCATTTTAAGGTTTTGGGTATCTTGTTTTTCGTTCTGTACTAGGCTATCTTCTTTATCTTCTTCACTTTTGCGATGTATACTGTATTATGTGACTATGAACTGATGGTATGAAATATATGGTTTTGGGTTATCTCTTTTTGATTAAATATTTGGTATTATTTCATGATCATACTACTAAAATACCTATAACAGTTAGTGTTGTTATGAAAGCATATTGTTTATGTGGGGGTTGGTTCTTACCCTCGCCTAAAAGATCGGCATCTCTGAAATCCTGTTGGATAAGAGATATTGGGGTCGAATTTTGGGTTACAAGAATTTTCTCTTATGATCATAGGAACCTGTAAAGATTATGAGTACATCTTGTTCATCTTTTGATGAACCTGTTTGCCTTTAAATAAGATTATATATACATAAGTGTATATCAAGACGAATCGATTTATATCGACTGTATAATAATGATATTGTTGCATAGTATTAATGGTCTTACCTTACTGGTTTGATACCTTTAATGGGTATTTGAATTAGGCATCTTCGAGCTCTTATACTTAGAATGTTGGTCTAGGTATTTTTTTGATTGGTAATATGTTTTCTCCTTACAGTTTTGTATGAAAATGGAGGCACAAAGTGTTACTAATATGTCTTATCAATTATTTAAGTTCTACAATCCTTATTGAAGCCTTATTGGTGGATTGTACCTAATGTTGGTAAATCATATTATATATATGAACCTGGGCGTAGTATTAGTTGTATAAAAAACTTGGTTGTATGTTATACTTTACGAACCGCCTGTTGATGGTTCATTTTAACCTTGAAGGCCGTATGGCCGATCTGAGATCTTCCTACTATAACTCCATGTAAGGATTTTTGTGGCCTTCAAGTTAAGAAGATTCAGGTATGTAGTTAAACCACATGCTCATACTATTTGACAAGGGATATTGATTTATTATAAGTCAATACTAAGATCTCTCTCAGAGTTTTAATCGTTGATTGTTAATTGATCATCATATGAATAGTTATCCAACTTTGTACCTACATATGCAATGACTATTGAGTCTTATTATTTTAAAGTAGAGAGATACTAGCTTGCAGTAACTAGCTAAGTAATGTCACCCATGGCTTGGCGAACCCTTAGTGATTTTTATAAAGAGGTATATTCGTCCATATGAATCCTTTTGTCATATATGAATATGATGTGAACTATATGTTATGTTAGATATTGAATAAGTATGGTATTGTGAAAGTATAAGTTGCTATATAAGTGAGAATGGATCATGTGGATTGCACTTGACTGTTTGATAAGTTATATATATATAGGCTTATGAGGTTGTGATGTTTAGCCACTTTTTGCATGGATGGGATTGATTGATAATCAAGTTCTTATTGGTTACAATACTTGAATATATCTTAAGTATAGCTTGCAAGGCTCTTGCTTGATTCTAGTACTTGATCATCTTGTGCTCATTATTTTTATGATTGAAAAATATATGTGTGAATGTTTCAAAAGATTTGTGTCTTTATTTTTGAACTTTAGAATAATTTTCAATTAAAAGCAACATTCCTTTCCTGAAATTATTAGATAGGGTTAATTTTTCTAAAGTTTTAGATCTTATCATGCTTAGTTAATATGAAGTGACATATGCTAACAATCTTGTAGATGGACTTCGTGAAAAGATAAATAAGGATGAGGTTTAGAAGTTGAATTTGTGTTGTTGATTGAAGAAAGGTTATTTCATTAAATAATTATGCTATTCAATATTTGATATACTTTTGTTCTGAATTTAAGAAAGGCTAATGGCCACTTATTGTAACTATTTTGGAAAGGAATTGTTGATTAAATTGTTGAAGTATGACTTTGATATGGGATTTTGGTATTAAATAAAAATGGTTCATTTTGTTTCATTGTCTTATAAAATTCCTTAAGTGATTGATTGCAAAGTGTTGAACTTGGTCATTCCATTTCATTCAGAAATGGTAGTTTACATTAGTTCTTGTAGAATTTATCTAACATAAGGTCTAAACTATTGAAAGTAAATATGGTTTATGAAAATGATATCAACTATATTTGAGTTGATAATGGTTTATTAACTAAGTAACTTAATTAATAATAATTTGTTGATATATAGTTTAAGGGGACTTAATAAGGTTGTTTCACTATCTAAAAGGCCGTTTATATAAATCAAACATCAGTGATAATGGTCTTAGGAATGATAATGTCGTTATGTACACAATGATGTTTAATGGATATAACTACATTATAACTGAAAGGTAAATTGCTAATGATATAAGAATGTTATTCTCAGGAATGAATGTGATGTGTGGATTGCTTGATTGGATATGTGTATTTCTTAAAGCATGAAACATACCTAAACATAATAGTTATATATACATAAGATGGTTCCTAAGGGAATAAACATGTTTAAATGATAATGTATGATTGATGTCCTACATTAAATACATCTGAATTGAAAACATGACATTTAAGCTAATTATACCTAATTAATGAAAGAGATACGCTTTCATGACTAAGCATAACACATATCTAAATATGCAATCTATACATAATTGGTTAAAACATTATTTATCCTTACCTAAGGAAAGTCGTGTCCAATCCTAATTAATCCCTATGTATGACACCTATCGACTAGAATGACTTAGGATAACATTAGCAAGCTGTGAGTTAATTGAACTTATGAACTTGTTAAGATATAATGTTTCATTTAGCGGAACTCAACGGATTGTCGTAGCATAGTCACTGCTACATAATACCCATTTAATGATGTGAGTCATTAATTGGTTACTGTGGAGAAGTTACTATGACACGATAATCCACCTAGCTCCCCTAAGCATAACTATCGTAAAGAAGTGGATCTAAGTACATGTTAGACACTAATTTGTGATAGGTGGATAGCCTAGTGCCGATGTCATCTTATGATGACTACGGGGAAGGAAGTGGATCCAAAGTGGCACAAGTCAATTAAGATATGCTTAATTTCCCTTAGTCACCCTACGCTGACTTATCAACACCAGTTTATGCAGACTATCCCTAGTTCGTATCTAACACAGACCTTGGAAGTGATTGATGCAAATCAAGTAAGTCCAAGTCTAGATAACAATTTCGAGTGTGGTGAAAGACATATTCCTTTCGACGAGTATGTCATCTAGGATTTAAAACATGACATACATGTCTTAAAACTTTAGCCAAAGTATCACAAGTTGTTGATTGTGTTGTCCGGATTTCACCTAGACTAAAGATGTATGATGCCTGATGGGTTATCCATAACAGATGCCCATATATGCACTTTAGAGATTAACACTTGCATGACCCTATATTAATAAGGGATCCAAAATCATACTTAGTATACACCTTGATGAAATGAAACATGAGAGATTGGTTTAATACCAACTCATAACAACCGGATATGGTTACTGTTATAAGATAGATTGACTAAATTAATAAGGGTTTTAAATTATGTAAATTTAGAATAATGAAACATTATGATATTTAATTTTTTTTCCTTTTGTTGAAGTCTTAAAAGGTGGATGTTACATATAATTCTAGAATCCTATAAATGTGGGGGTATAAAATTTGCATGTATAACCACCTTCCCAATCAAAATCTAAACATTCATTGCCCCTGCAAAATTTCTATCACATACTAAATCCAATGGTTATTTCTGGAAATTATAATTATGAACTTGTAACCCATTAAAACCTAGATCCAATATTCATGTCCTTATCATCAACTATAAAAAAATAGGGCAATTCATTGTAAATCACCTTTGTAAGCTTTGTGTAATTGCATCCAACTTCTGCCAAAATTGCCATCTACATCCTCGTGTTTATGTATTCATAAAATTTACCATTTCTACATTTGGAGATAAATTCAAGAGCATCCAAAATCCTAAAAAATACAAGATCCTACAAATTTAAATACTTCTACAATATTATATGATATTCTCAAGAGAAACTTGGAGGAAAGGTTTGTTGTTATATTTGTTTATCTTTCACTTTTGCTGAGTTTTCACTGCTAAGAATACTAGAAGAGGAGGTTACTCTTTTATAGGAAGAAGAACATATGGAGGAGGAAGAGGAAGATGTTTCTTGGTTAAGTGTTTTAAATGCAATGAATATGTAGAACATAGGTCGTTTGAATGTCCTTAACATCCTCAAACTAGTGGAAGAGTAATTAAATCCAACAATCAAATAGCTCAAGCTAGTGAGGAGAATGTTGGATCACCATCACATGTAGAAGAACCTAAGAAAGGAGAATATTTTCTAATGAAGAGAATGTTTTTGAAACAAATTAAGGAAATCAAAGAACCAAATCAAATAAAGAGAATATTTAGAAGAATCTACAAGTAAAAAGATAAGTTAGGAAAAAATGTCATTAATAGTGGAGGTAATTTATTTTCTAGATAGATAGTTGAGAAGCTAGGATTAAAAAGAAAAGAACATATTACTCCCTATAAATTATCTTAGATATATAAAGTACATAAAGTATTTTTAAATAATTAGTTCAATTTGATTTTCATATCAGGAACTACAAGGATGAGGAACTTTGCTACATCATGCCCATGGATGTTTTCCATTTTTTACTTATAAGACCTTAGCAATATGATAGGAAGGTAGTGCATGGGAAGGGAAAACATGTATGCATTACAAAAATAAGGTAATAAAAACACTTTTACACCATTAAATGATATATATGAAGAGGTTTAGAACAATGTTGAAGTTATGGCAATGACTGGAAAAGATTTCTTGCAGCAGGTTAAGAAAAAAGAGTCTAGTTTTGCATTGGTACAAAAGCCTAGGACTATCATAACAACAACTAACATGACTGATTTCCAATTGAAAATTCAAATATTATTGGAGTAATATGATTATATAGTGATTGATCAACTACCCAATGAGATACCACCTATAAGAAGCATAAGTTGTCACATGGATTTCATACCTAGATCTAGTGTACCTAACAAATGAACCTATAGAATGAATCCTACGGAAAATGCAAAGATTAAAATGTAAGTACATGATCTAATAGATAAGGGGATGATTAGAGAAATTTCAATTCCATGTGTTGTAGTAGAAATTTTGAATCCTAAAAAGGATAGAGAATAGAGAATGTGTATAGATTCCAGTGCTATTAAATGGATAACTATCAAATTTTTCACTATCTAGGATAGATAATTTATTGGACTATTTGAGTAGAGAACGATACTTCTTAATGGTTTATTTGAAGATTGGTTACCATCAGATCAAAATTAGAGAGGATGATGAATGTAAAATAGCTCTCGAAACCAATGATGAGCTCAATGAGTAGCTAGTCATGCATTTTAGTTGAACCATTGCTCATAGTACCTTCATGAGGATGATGAATGGACTGATCAAGCCCTTTACAGGTAAATTTTTCATTAGATTTAAGGAGGAGCATGTGGAACATCTTAGGAAAGTGTTGAAAAGGATAAGAGAGGATAAATTGCTAATTAATCTCAAGAAGTGTAGCTTTATGAAAATTGTGTTGGTTTACCAAGGATTTTTTATTTCTAAGGATTGATCAAGAGAAATTGAAGGCAATAGTAGAATGATCTACTCCTCAAAGTGTGTTTGAGGTGATAAGATTCCATGGGT
Organism: Taxus chinensis; assembly: GCA_019776745.2. Lineage (NCBI taxonomy): Eukaryota > Viridiplantae > Streptophyta > Pinopsida > Cupressales > Taxaceae > Taxus > Taxus chinensis. Next base: position 380,288,641 of record CM034156.1, on the reverse strand, counting down.
TGGAAAGTTTCTATAGAAATATCATCAAGAAATTTAGTGGCATATGTGTACCCATAACTAAAACAATTAACGGAGATAAGAAGAAGTTTTAGTGGACTGAAGCAATTGAGAAAAGCTTCCAAAACTTGAACAAGAAAATAAAAGAATAGCCTATATTATCTTTACCTAATTTCAATAATGTTTTTCAGGTGGATTGTGATGCTAGTGGATAAGCTATTGGGGTTATTTTGAGTTAGGAAGGGAAACTTGTTTCTTATTTCAATGAGAAACACAATGAAGCCAAACAAATTTTTTATGTCGTTTTGGTTTATTTTGTCTTCTCACAATTTCGCTTTCATTATCCAACATAAAAATTACAATGTTGGAGAAATCACATATCGCAGAGTTGATCTACCCTCTATGTTTGAGAGGAGCATCTCCCTCGTATGATGGGATTTAGACAATTTTAACCTAGAAAACACCTTGAAAGGAGAAAGAGAGGAAAGAGAGAGAGAAATAGAAGAGAGAGAAATATAGTGGAAAATAATAGAGAGAGGGAGTATGCAAGAAAAAAAATGTAGATCTCATTCCTACATGCTATAAAGTACACTATAAAGTAAAGATATTGAATGTTAATCTTTTTCTAGAAAAGGAAAGAAATACAATATTAAATTTAACATAATAATAAACATAATCACCAAGAATATCAAGACAAAGTTTTACAAGCATCCTTGTATTTCTTCTTGAAAAGGAACATAAATTTTCCTTATTGTATTTTCTTCAACAAAGTCTTTACAATGATCAATCTCCATTGAAATTACCTAAACACAAAGTTGTATCAACCTCCTTTCCTTGAGACCATAGGACACAATGTTCATGTAACCTCTAAGACTATTTACGAATGACCTTTAACTTCCTTTTATAACCCAAAATTTGGTTATAAGGTAGTTAGGGTTTACATGACATCACTTTAGGGCATAATTAGGTCACATTATAATTGTATAAATTTATTTTAATAAAGTAAATATCATACATGTGTTCCTTCTTGTATCTCTTCACCATTTTATTGCACTAGGTTCTAGTTTTTCTTTAGTTACAACCATAATATTTTTTGTGTTTTCTTCTATCTATTCCACATGAGAATCATTTTGGAAGGTAAAATTAGAAATTGTAGTCTTTTATTTGTACTCAATTTCCTAGGGACATTGACACTTCATCTAGATAGATCTAAACGCTCACTTGAAGCATGCAAATCATACTAGGTCTCCCCTTTGTGCTTGCTTGGCAAGATGTTAGCATGCATGGTCATGATTACCATTACCTACTATTCATTCAATCACAAATAATTACATAAATCACAAGGAAACACATGTAATAAGGAAACATGACAAATCAAACCACTACTAATATCAATTTCACTATAGGATCACCATACTCATATGCATCAATTATCAAAATTTATCCACAATTATCCATTAATAACCAAAAGGTCACATACAGAAGTTGAATACATCACAATAGTCACTAGAGAGTCATGCACACTAGATCATCAGAGCATCATAACTATATTACATCAACCATGTCTAAAAATATGTAGAATAATACATATTTATAGGGGTGGGGACTTTTCCTTCACCGTTCATGCATCTCAAACTGGACTGCATGCCCAAAATAGCCATGCACTAGTAGTTGTATGCTTTTACAAATAGGCCAATAATAGATTAATCTATCAATAAACTCTACTTTAATCTTATTATTAGTACAATCTATGCATAAAATTTGATATCCAGTTTGGTCCCAAAATAGCTCTTCCTTAGCCACGAAGTTATCTTGCTTTTATCTTTACTTGGGCCACACTCCAACTGCTTTTCCTATTTTTAGCCAGTGTTATGTAAAATCAACTAAGTCCTAGTTGTTCTTTTCCCAGGTGCAACATCATACAACTGACACTTACGCGTGTTTACGTTCCCCATTTGCACACTTGACTGTTCCGCATGCTTTCTCAATACATAGAAAATTTATCCAACCAAACATTATCCCACACTAATTACATTGTTATCCTTGGCAATGGGGTTTCATACTTACATCTTTGAAGAATAAGGATCAAGTTACTCCATACTTGAAAGAATATAACAATTAAAAGAATGACCAACACACCTCAATCTTCAGCTGGTTGTAGGAGTTCAGGGTACTCGTTTATTATAACCTCCACTTCATTCCACTCTTTGAGTCCCTTCTTTTCTTTTTACGGAACATCACCACTTATTTTCTCCATCTCTTTGATATTCACATCTTAACCCTTGTGCTTCAATTCTCAAATTACACCAGCCAATCCAAATACCATACCTTCCATGAAGTCCATCTTGTGTGCTACTAATGATCTCAATTATTTGATGCATTCTTCATGGGGATCCCTTTCTACTTTAAGTGCATTGTGGTTCTTTGCCACTACTGTCAGCCTCTCTTCTCTGTCCAAACTCTCATCCTTCTTGGGTACTCCAACCTTTTTCTCCTGCTACAATCTATATGCCTTAAGGCTTTTCTGAGGATCCTTGCAGTTGTTTATTTCCCATCATGCCTTATTTAATTCATCATTCCCAATTCATTGTGTTGTAGTCTTCTTATCCTTCTCCTTTTATTTAGCTACTTCCTTTGTGCTTGGGGCCTTTACACCTATTTTCTCCTTTAACAGTAAGTGCACTGAGCACTGTAGGTAATGCATCATGGAAGGAAATATACTAGTGACTTTCTCTTCGTACTAAGGACGTTGCTTCAATTGTTTTCCTTATCTCTTCTTCCATTTGAAGGATAATCTTGGCCTTATGCTCTGCCCTGTATTTTTCTTATGTTAGGTACTAGATCTCCTCTTCTTTATTCATTTTATCCTTCAAAAATGTTTTGAGTGTGCCCCCATTATCCAAATTCCTTCGTGCCACTTCTACCGCCATATCAGTTAAGGCATTTTTTGCCTATTCATCTGTAAACTATGTGGGCTTTACCGTGATGTGGGTCATGCTAGATGATTTCTTCATCTAGCGCCTTGTGCATGCTTCCTCACCGAAATCAAACTATGGTTCATCCATGTACATTTGTATTATCAAGCTCAACATCTTTATCATGTGCATGTTTCCTCCCTTAGGGTCTATTATCTCCTAGTTATACAATTGATCATGGGAGAGTGTACTCTAAAAGCTCACACGGATGATTTTGGAAGGATCATCACCATATCCTAAGTTCAACGTCTTCATAACTAATTCTCCCTCCTTCCTTTCTGACCACAAACCTTTGGGGATACATGTCTTTGCACCTGCATCTAAACCTTCCCCCTTATCTCTTGAAATGTCCCCATGGTCACTTGACTATTCTCCTGCTCTTGTTCTTCATTTTCCCTAGTGGCACCTCTTTCCTCTAACTCACTTGGTACCTCTACATCATACTAGGATTCTTCCTGTCTATGCTCCTCCCCTCCCTTTATATCAACGAAGGATGAGGGCCCTGTATTTTCCATAAATTCTCCTAATTTTTCTTCCTCCTCACTCTCCTCATTTGTCACAAGTTTGTGCCTTCTTGTCTTCTTCTGCGGGATTGGATTGATAGGGGAATTCCTCAACAATCTCTTAAGTGGTTCTATGTCACCACCCTGTGGTTTGGTTCTTATTAGCTTCCTTCATCCACCCTTCTCATATGCAAAACCTTTAGCCTTCTCTTTCTCTATCTCCTCGACCTTAGGGTGAATCCTCACCTTTTCTTCTTCCTGGTCTGGGTGGTTTCTTCTCATTGCCTCTTCATGCCTACAATTGGTTTTCTTATCGCGCCATGATCTAGTGTGCCAACATCCTCCATCTCCTCCTCCTCAATCCTGAGTTATTCTTCTTCTGTTTTGGAATGAGATAGCTCATTTTCTTGCATGGTGCCAAATGTATGCTTCTACTTGGGCAGCTTAGGGAGCTTGAAATCATTTTTAATGTATCCCTCATTCACCAATTTAGGCTTAAGTTTGAGGTACACCTTATCTACACCTACCTTTCCAACTGCCAAAGTCATAGAATTGATAATAATGTCATCATATATCATTATTTTGATGTATGCAAACTTATCCAGATACACATAGGTCTTTTGGAGAGTATGGTACTCAAAGTCAACTTTTTCTACATCAAACCTTAGTTTGCATGCATATGAAATATGTTGACATAGGCCTGGAAGTAGCACACAATGAATGCATAAGGGATCTTTCACCTAGGGCTCCATTTACCATTATTTATCCTGAACCTATCAATGCACTAGTGTTGGAACACTGTAAACTCTGCATCTATATCCACCATGGACGGTAAGTCCTTTAGTATGTTCCATTCATGTTTAAAAGCTTTGCACATGCGCATGTACCAAAGCTCCAGCCTTTGCTTGTATGGGCCACTCATAGTTTCATCATAAGTGTATTTTGTAAATCTCTCATTTATTGGTGTAACAACTGATTAACACGATGAGATCCCTCTCCACCATAAATTCGAGCTTTTGGTGTAACAAAAAATCATTTGGAATCCAATCAAGTCAATATCTACCCTCCATGATAGTGAATGTCATCAACATAAGTGCCACGAACATAATGAAAGATCCATTTAGATGCTTTCCAATGCATCTCATGTGGCTCCTGCATGAATCTGGACACAATCCCAACAACATACGATAAATCCGGTCGAGTGTGAGTCAAATAAATCAAGCTCCCCACCAACTGTCAATAAAGAGTACCATCAACCAAGGGAGTAGAGAAATCTGAAACCAACTTAACCCTGAAAAGAAAAGGAGTAGGAGAAGACTTGCAATCGGACATCTGAAAACGAGCTAGAAAATCAAGAGCATACTTAGGTTGCAAAATCAAGATTCCCGAGTCAGATTGTGAAATATGGATCCCAAGGAAGTAATGAAGAAGACCTAAGTCAGTCACGGAAAACTTTTTAGCCAAGGCAATCTTAACATAATCAATAATAGAGGAAGAGTTGTCTGTGATCAACAAGTCATCAACATATAGAACAAGAATGAGTATGGAGTCATCTTGCCATAGAATATAAACATTTGGATCATAATGACACCTAGTAAACCCTGATGTAAGTAAAAAAGAGTCCATCTTGGCATACCAAGCCCGAGGGGATTGTTTAAGGCCATAAAGAGACTTCTTTAACTTACAAAATAGGGAGGGATCTTGGACATAACCCAGAGGTTGTTCCATATAGATCTCTTCCTCTAGGTCACCATGAAGGAAGGCACTCTTAACATCCATTTGATGGACTCTCCATTTGTTCGTTGTGGCAATGGCTAAGGTTAGTCCAATAGAATTCATCTTCGCAACTAGAGCAAAGGTTTCAGTATAGTCAACCCCAACTATCTGGGAGAAACCCTTTGCTACTAATCGTGCTTTAAACTTTTCGATGTCTCCATCTACTCCATACTTTGTTCAGAACACCTACTACACTGAATGATTTTCTTCCTTTCGGAAGAGTGGTGAGATCCCAAGTATCATTCTTCATGAGAGAGGAATACTCGCCATCTATTGTAGAATCCCACTCAAGAATACCAGAAGCCTCCCAGAAAGACTATGGATCAGAAGCAGAGGTGAAGAAAGAGTGGGGTCCAATGAAATCTGAGTGAGTACATCTCATATCCGAAGTATCTCCAACTAAATCTCCAGCACTTTACAAATTTTTCCTGGCCCAAAGAGGACCAACAGGATCAAGCTCAGAGTTGGAAGATTCTTCACTTGAGTGAGAAGGGATATAGTCTTCGTCATCACTACTGTCAAAATCAGAAGACTTAGAGGTCTGATGGTTGGGAGGATCAAGAAGATAAGCACACTCAATAGTATCATCATCTAATGAGTCAGAATCTGATTGAGCGAGTTAAAGAACCTCAATAGGTGAAGAAGTAGAAGTCAAAGAAGAATCATCGAACTTAACACTTCTCTCAATATACAGCTCATGAGAAGTAGGATTCATCAAACGATATCCCTTCATGCCATCAGGATACACTATAAAAATACAAGGTTTGGATTGTGGTTACAAGGCCTTGCATTTATTCTTGGGAATCTGAGCCATAGCCTTAGATCCGAAGACTCAAAAGTGCTCAACATCAGGCTTGCGTCAAAAGTAGGCTTCAAAGGGTGTCATCCCTCTTACTACCTTGTGTAGAACACAGTTCTGAATGTAGTTTTCACAATTCACTGCTTCAGCCCAATACTACAGAGGAAGAGACTTTGAGTGAATCATACAAGTGGCCATCTCCTTAAGAGTACAATTATTTCTTTCTACGACTCCATTCTTTGAAGGGCTATAAGCAACTGTATGCTGCAAAGAGATCCCTTCAGAAGTACATAAATCCATGAACATATTGTTTACATATTCACCTCCATTATCGGTTTGAAGAACCTTGATAGACCATTCCACCTATTTCTCAGCAAGAGCCTTAAAGTCCTGAAAATTTTCAAAGATTTCAGACTTAAGCTTAAGAAAATATACCCAAGTATATCACGAATAGTCATCAATGAAGGTTAGCACATAAAGAGCTCTAGTAAATAAAGGAGAAGGAAATTGACTTGAAACATCGTTGTGAACAAGATCCAAAGGACGAGTGGCTCTCCAGGCTTTTCCTTTGTCAAAGTTCTTTTCAGGATGTTTTCCAAGGGTACAACCCTCACAAAGACCCTTAGAAAACTTGACTCGAGGCAACCTGTTGACCATTTCATTTTGGCTCAATTGTTCAAGGTAGAGATAATTTAGATGTCCAAAATGCTCATGTCATAGCTTACTAACCTTATTTGCATGGGTGAGCAAGGAAGTGGGTGTAGAAATAGAAGTAAAGTGGGAAAAGGTATATAACCATGAATGGTGATCAGCCTTTCCCTCAGCCACTATAATGTCATTATTAAGCTCACAAATAATCACTGAGTTAGGACCAAATTCCACTCGCATTCATTCACCAAGATGAGTAATTTGGTAAACCGATAGGAGATTGGTAGAGAGATCATGAACACTCAACACTTGGTTAAATGTTCCCCCATCCATCTCTACCGATCCACTACCGGAAACCGACAATGTCGTGTCATTACCCATCGTGATTTGGGACATTCCACAAGTTTCGATGTTGGAAAACTTGACATGTGAAGAACCCATGTGGTTTGAGGCACCGAAATCTATAATCCATGTTAATGAAGGAGCAACTCTGGCTACAAGGGCCTTTACTTTCTTCTTATCATTTTTAGCACCTTTTGCAGCAAAAGACTCAACCTTTGGAGCACTTTGTTTTATGGATTTAGAAACACTTATTTTATTCTTGAGATAAGTGATCAATCTGTTTCCAAAAATAGTGTTGCTCATCGTGACCATACTTCTTGCAATAGGAACACAAATACTTGCTTTTCTGTGCCTTAGGCTCAGAAGTCGAAGTGTTTGTGTCATTTTTAGGTTTGGTCTTGGTTTCTTTCTTAGGTTGATCATTTGTTTCTTTCTTCTTTTCAGTATTCTTTCCCTCACTAGTACTTGCTACAAGGGTATGTGACTTGGACTTGAGAGACCCCATTTGAATGATTTTTTTCAGTTCTCGAATGAGTTGGGATGAAAAACAGTCAAAGGAGGGCATAGTCCAAGTATCACCCAAAGTAACTTTTGTAGCGTAGAAAGTTGACATGAAGACAGAATATTTGGGACCTAGCTTAGAGAGAATCGACAAGATCAGTCAAGAATATTTCTTCTCTACTTGACACCCTTTTAACAACAGTCTAATGTAGAAAAATTTCAAGAAGAAAGCTTGTAGGTTTTCAAAGTCACTAGGATTTAACCCTAGTAGTTCATTTTCCAACTCATGCGCTCTCATGTCATCTAGTTTTCCAAACATTGCATCAATTGTTTTCCATGCAGATTTAGGTGTTTTAGACGCCTCAATGTGGAAGAGCAAGTCAGGAAAAACAGACATGCAAAGAAGACCTAAAGCTTCATCACTACGGTTTAACCACTTAAATTTTTTAGGTTCGTTGTCTAGTTCAGTCTCAGTTCCCATGGTGATGTGGAACAAGCCTTTACCCCTTAGTTTCATTATTATTTTTGATCTCCATTCGAAAAAGTTGAACGAAGTAAGCAAATGAATTGAAAGTGCATCCATAGTGAGAGAGAGAGAGAGAAAGAAATGCAGAAAAGAAACACAACCACCCAGGACAATAACAACCCCCTACTTTCGACACTTTATAGTTTAGTGTGTTAATTACAATCAAGTTCGTGCGTGTGGTGTGAAACACTTGGTAACTCGACTTGCAATCAGCGTAATAACGTGCAAGAGAGGAGACCACAACAGTGTTCCATGGAGCGCAGCAAATAAGACACTGTAAACAAGCACAAGTAAAAAATAAGGAAGAAGGCAAAAGCCAATCCTAGTTGTGAGAAAAAGTGTCTCACGTCGTAAATGAAAACCCTCTTGCTACAAATTGTGGCGGTTGCGCTCACTAGTCGTAAGCAATAATAAGGGTAAAATACAATGTTTTTAAATGAACTCGAAGGAGTTCAGAGGTATTCAGAATGCCAGAAAACACTCGGAAGGGAAAAAAAAGTCAAAGTGTCACTACACACTTGAGCACACGATTAGTAAAAAAATCGACACTAACGCCTAAAAAAACTATCGTTTAGAAACGCCCAATTTAGCTAAATTGAGAGCTTTTAGAGTTTTAAAAATGATATTTTAACGTTAATTTAAAAGACGGTTTTTAAAAATATTTACTAAACGTAAATTAATCGCAAATAATAATAAAAATTTAATTAAGCATGATTATTTTATCTAATTAAAAATAATAATTAAATATTATGAATTAAATTTTTTTAAAAAAAACTAATTTAAAAAAAAGCTTTCCCTCTTTTAAAAAATAAATTAAATTCATAATATTAAATAAATCTAATTTAAAAAAGTAAAAGCTTCTTTTTTAAAAAAAGAAAGAATTTTATATTTTGTTTTAAAAGCTTTACCAAAAAAACTTTCACGTTTAAAAAAAAAAAAAGTTAAAAAGCATGTGAATTAAAAAAAGAATTTAAAAGGAAGCTTCTGGAAAAAATGCAAATTTTTAAAAAGAAGAATTAAAAAAGGAAACGTACCAAAGGAGCTCATTGTTTTTTGTTTTTTTTTTTTTTTTTTGTAAAAACTTACCAAAAACTTTTAAAGCAAATTTACCGTTTTGTGTTTGTTGAAATGACCACGCAAGAGGAGACACGGCCGCTATGGAGAGCGATCGCGTGTTGTGGGAAGGACAGGCTGGAGGTGCTCATGGGGAGTAGGGTTGGGAGTAAGTTGGGAGACAGCCGTTGGGAGTAGCGTTTGGAGCAGTGCAAAGGAGACATAAAAAAACTAGAACACACAAAACCACAACTTTTTAAACCACGGTCAGACGTTTAAACCACAACCAATGCATGAGCACGTCCACGTTCACATTTTAAATAATGCACAAGCCCACTAGATCAGGCAAATGCCAAAAAAAACATGTACAACAATCCAATCAGTGAGCTAGAGATCCACCAACATAGGCCAAAGAGGAGAGAAGGCACTAGACAAAGCCCAAACCCCACAAAATTTTTACCTGAATCTTAAAAAAAAACACAAAGAAAACAAAAAAAAAGAGATAAAAAATTCCAATTTTAATAAAAAAAATTTAAAAAAAAACTACAAAAATACTCTATTTTCGATTTAGCTGCAGCCAGCTAAAAATGGTGGCAAAACCCCTGATTGCTCAAGGTATAATGAAAACCTGCACATGCACAAAAAAGACACAAAAAATGACACAACTTTCCGAGAAAGCTTGTTAGATACGTTGGCAAGGAAAAACCAGAAAATAGTGATTGAAAAACTTGCATGCAGAGTAAGAGAATGAAACCATGAAAGAGTAATCACAACTAACAAATAACGAGTGCACGTTTGCCCGATCTCAGGTCTAATACCAAATGATTTTCCATCACACCAAAATCTCGAACTTATGGTGGAGAGGGATCTCATCATGTTAATCAACTGCTATGCCAACACCCTCCCGCATGATGGAGCCGGGTATACACCCAATCAGACCCAACAACATTAGGAGGCAGTCACACTAAGAATTTCCCGGGAGGTCACCCATTGCCACACTACTTTGGGGTTGGTGCGCTTAACTGCCTAGCTCTGATACCAAATGATTTGCCATCACACCAAAAGCTCGAACTTATGGTGAAGAGGGATCTCATCGTGTTAATCAGCTGCTACGCCAACATCATCCAATGAATTTTTTTCTTCTGAAGTATTTTTCCTTGGGGCCATCTAGGACCCCACTCTCTGCAAATACAGTAGAAATAAGGATGGAACCCGAACTGATTTTATCTCCCTTGTGTGCATCATCAATAATACTTTTTTATATGAATGTAGACAAGTTGTAAATAATCCCCTATGTCATTTTCCTTGTAATGTAAAGCTATTTCTTATTCACCTATCCCCAGTGATCCTGGTAATTGAAATTTGTAAGATGGTGCGTGGTAATTTTGACCACAAGGTTATCTATATTCGATACATCCATTACACACCCTCCTTTATGGTATACCATATCCATAGCAAAGGCCTCCACACCTGTGCCATTGTATAAGTCACTACCGATTTTGGTCCCTGAGCTCCTCAAACTTGTCAATCTCTGAATCAAAGGTGCAGTGATACGGACCCACCTTCTTGCAAAATAAAATAAGTCCTTGTTGAATCTTGATATCAACCACTGGTAGAGACCTTTAGAAATTCCAAAGTATGGCAGCTCATATATTTGCAAGACTCCAACTTTCTCAAAAATCTTCTTTCCAACATCATCGTAAATGGGTTGTTCATCCTTAGTTCTCAAATTCATCTTCTTAACCAGCTCCTTTTCGATTTCATCTTCGTTTACTTGGGCGAGCTGATTATAATCACTCACCTTTCTCTTGCACACATGGGACTCCCATATATGTCCCATAATCACCCCTTCTAGATACTGCATTTTTGAAAACCACTCTTTAGGTGGTTCCCCAACTTCTATGATGGGCTTGTTCCTTCTCTTGCCTCTTGCGGCCACTACAGGTGTTATTTTCGGTGTCATGTCAACCTCTCACCATTTATCCTTGTAGCTTTCTTCCTTCTACAACTTATGTGATCTCAAGATTGTGTGCCCTAGTTGTAATTTTTTCCTTTCAAACCCTAACTCTTCAAAATCTTCGTTCGCATGCCTTCCACTCACTCTAACACTTCCCATGAAGGAGATCTATTATGGTTATGCTCAAATTTACCTAGTTCACTAGTTTACTTGTCTAGACTTGCAATTTATACTCATTCGCTCTTCAGTTCACACTTCTTAGCATGAAAAATTGAATATGCAAGGTGATAATAAAGTCACATACACCCCTTTTATATATTTTTCTAACTTTCCCACATTAATTACTTTCTACCTACCACCGTACCTCATCTTTAATGATGATTTTATAATTTTTCTACACTTTTGATGATTTATTTCGTGCCCCAGTCATAACCTTCTGGCATGCCTACTACTTCTCGGCCACATGCCTCTTTTTTTGTGCCTCCATGTTCCAAAGTAGATAATCCTATGTGCCTCATACTAAGTAGTTTCCCATGTTGCTACCTACCTCTTCTTACACTGTGTGATCATCCTTCTACACATGGTATTCAATCTAAGCAAATTTCCTCGAGAGCTACTTTATCCAAAGCATGTGTAACACCTTTCCTCTGCGCGCACCATCCCTACCGAGGTCATTCATATTCCAACCCATACATATATACCTGTGTGACATCCTGCAATTGAATCCTCTCCACCCCACACTAAAAGTATGGGTGGCCCTCTACATATGAACTATATAGATAACATCAGCTTCTTGTGCACAAGTGCGCTTGTTACAACAAAACCCAAAATTAAATCGACAAAGCATAACAATAAGAAATGAAACATATGAAAGGGAAATATAATCTAAATGATAATACTACCTTATTACAAACACCAAGAAGACTTATTTATAGTAGGGCTTTAGCCTACTCCCATTGAAGTAACTGGGCAACATGGTGTCATCCAACACTGCAATTGAAAAGCACCTGATTAAAGTATCTCGGTTACTACAAAAGTTCCCAACCAATAAACCTTTACTCTCCCTAGATGGTGCACAAACTTTGAATATACAAAAGAACCATATTTCTAACCTCAAATGTTATGTTCCTAATATGTCTATCATGCCACACCTTTTGTCATTCCTTCTCAGTCTTTTGACTCCAATGTGTAATCGCATGTCTTTCATCTAACTGCACCAATTTGGCAATGCACTCCTCAAGAACTTTCTCATCATCAAGTCCTCCTGCGCAAAAAATACGTAGGGAGGATAACATTAATTCAAAAGGAAATACAACCTCTGTGATGAACACCAAATGAAAATGTGTGGCCTTATTTAACCACTTATAAGTGGTTTTGTATGCCCAAATTACAACATACACTTTATCATCCCAATCTTTCCTTCAAAAATCATATATTTTCATCAATGATTTTCCTAGAATCTTGTTAAAAGAATTTGTAGTACCATTGGCCTGTGGGTGTGTTGGTTGTTCAAACTTGCACACGTGTCTCAGGAATAGAGGAATTGAATTGTTTGAGTCAACAATGGGACTGTCTCCAAGCTATGGGACCTTGTACGCTTGAGATAGACCTCCGGATAAGGTTGATTCCTCTACCTATTTATACTACTATTGTTACTCCTAAAGCTGAAATGGAAATATAAGATAAACATGCAAAGGGACCAGGGATAAAAGGATATGCAGAATGGAAAACTACTCTAAAGATAGGCTAGGAACGCACAACAAAACCCATAATGCATTCACATGATCGATTCCATGAGACATAATCAAGAAAATAGAGCTACAAGGGATTTAAAATGGCACAATAGGCACTCAATACAAATGAGAGGTAAGAAAGAATAATAAAAACACATTAAGGTAGAGAATAGCCACAAAACAATGTTTTTATTGCTTCCATATATGCACAGTCTATCACAATGGTGTATGGGGCCGATATCCACATGCAAGAACAAGAGAATGAGTGGAAAAAAGGAAAGGGGCACACAAGGATGCCAGGGACTTAGCTAATTTTGGGGAGCAAGTCTGAGGTGCGCGTGAAAGGTGCATGAATTGTTGGTAGGAAGGTGAATGTTTTGGAAGTGAGCATGGAGGAAAATGGGACAGATAGAGGAAAAGGAAGGGATGATGAAAAGCACAAAGTAGATGAATATCACAAGAGGGCGTACATGAAGGGTGCAACCAAGAGAACCGTGCCAACAGAAAAATTAAAGTGCATGCAACCTGCAATATAATACCTCAGAGCTAGAATGGAAATGTAAGTTACCCAAATAACTAGGAAATTTATTTTAGATAACAATTTTGGTGACTTTCAGAGCCATCTTCCTGCTAGATGAATGATATCAGTAGCCTAGAGCATCCATTAGGCATAGATTCCATGTGTATATGATCCTTTGATCTACAATTACCCCTGAGTCACTTAAAGCCCATTCTGAACTCTGTTATGAATCCTACAAGACTATTGTAAACCATTGGAAGATGAATAGTACTCTAGAAGAAAAAATAACAATGCACACAAGAAGCACATGGAAATAAATAACTATGTATAAACAGAAAAATGTGCACGCAATGCACTTGGAGGAATAAAAACTACTCTAATATATACAATGATGCAAAAATCTCAATGGAAGGATTTGAGATAGATCCCATTGACTGCGATCTGTAGTGCACCTCCATCAAGATGAGACAATTCAAAAGATTTAGCCTCCTTGCACGAACTGATGATGTATGGGTCACTCCAAAGTGCATCAAACTTTGAATGACACCCTGGTTTGGCTCAATCAACATCCCATTTTAGGACCAAATTCCTAACTTTGAAGATTGAGGCTTATCCTTTCTGTCAAGCCACCTTTTTATTGATTGCTGATGTTTTTCTAGCTTGATTATGGTAGAGTTCATTGATTCTTCAAGTTCAATCATCTCTACATTCTTATTTCTCTCTGGTCTGTGCCTTCAAAATATAACTGTTGGGCAAGCTCAAATGAAGGAAATTCGAGAAATAAGGGGATTCTAGCTTCCTTACCATAAACCAGCTTATAAGGTGATGTACCTATTGCCTTCTTTATCATTATTATGTCTTCCCATAGATCGAGCAAGACCTTTCTATGCCACTACCTTTGGTTTATATTCATTGTTTTCTTCAAACTTATGTTCAGGTGCTTGTTTGTTAATTCTGCCAAGCCATTTCCCTGAAGGTAATAGTTGGAAGAAGTATTCAAATATATTCCAAGGATTAACATCCAATCAGATATTTTGGTACCAAGGAATTCTTTCACATTATCAAATATAATGGTTTGAGGAATTCTAAACCTTGTTATAATGCCTTCGAGAAAGTCAAGGATGACCAACACATTTGATTCCTTGAATGCAACAACTTATGTCCATCTAGTGAAGTAATCCATTACTATCAGCACCCATTTATGCCCCACACTTGAAGGAGGATTGATCATGTCTATGAAGTTAATACCCTATTGTATAAAAGGTTGATCTATTTGGATTGATCAGAGGGGAAGCACTACCATATTTTCTTACCCACAAAGAAAGCGCATTCTTTGCACTTCATGACCCACTTGTGCACATCCACGAATAGGGTAGGCCAAAAGAGTCCTGCCATTATGGTTTTCATTGTTGTAGAATTGGTAGAGAAGTGTCCACCAAAGAATCCACTGTAAAAATTATGTCAACACTTTGTCAATTTTTGCACCATCAATATTTATTTTGAAGAGAAGGTCATGGATTAAAACATATGGTATAGACTGCAACCTCAGATGTCTTCTCTTTGCTTCGATCAAACCAGGAGGGTATGCTCCCTCGAAAAGGAATGTGATCATGTCCTTTATCCAATTGCATGCACCAGGGGCTTCATTTTGTTTAGGTTATGTGCATAGGGACTTTTCATCTAGAAAAAATGAAGTCTCGGGTTCATTATGCACGTCCTCATGAAGTTATTTATACAGCACGTTGCCTCTAACCAGTTTCATGGATTTGATAGTCACATCATACTCCATGATTTTAGTCACCCATCATGCTCTCTTCTCACTGATTTCTTCTCCCATTATGCATTCTCTCACACTCGAGTGTAAAACTAACACCTTGATGTGGTTTGTGGAGAGCATGCTCTTGAACTTCTTAAGTTCACGCATGATGGTGTAGACCTATTTTTCTATTTGACTATATTTCAATTCATAATCCCTCAATGTTTGGAAGAAATCCACTGGATTCTCCAACCCTTGTTTATTTTCTTATGTCAAGACAACAACAACACTTGCATCAATGCCATAAGCATAAATGATTAGATCCTTAGCATAATATGGGTTAATGAGTGTTGGCACACAAACCATCTCTTTCTCGATCTTATTGAAGCTTTCCTTTCCTTCTGCTCTCTACTTGAAGGTTATATCTTTCCTGAGTATGAGGGTGATGGGCTTGACTAGTCCTAGAAAGTTAGGAATGAATATCCAAACAAATTTGATTTTTTCGAGGAAGGACTGCAAGACTTTCTTGTGCGATGGCAGGGAAAGATCTAGGATGGCTGAAACACGCTCATGATCAATTGTGATGCCATCCTTTAAAACCACATGGCCTAAAATATTTCATTGAACCACAACAAAATTGCACTTCTTGGGGTTAAGAGACACCTTGAATTTCATGCATCTCTTAAATACCTTTTTCAGGAGGAGCCTATCACCTTCAAGGTTGTGCTACTATCCTAAGGAGATGGATGAAAATTGGGTGGGATGGACTTAATTGGTGAAAATATGGGAGGAGGTTGCAAATTCAAGTATGCAACAGGGGCAGGGGTAGGAGCGATAGTTAAGGTTTGTGTTAGGAAGTTACTAATGGTGTTGGCCTTAGCATGGAGCTCCCCGTAACACTTGGAGCACTAATTCATTGTGGCCATGTTGTTGAAGAAGCCACAATTGTTGAGGCAATTAATTGGCATCCCTTCCACCACTCTTCCCCCTTCCTCCTCCATCTTCAAGCTCTCCTGCGCTGATGCCATTTACCTTAACCACACACCATAACCACAAAAGTAAAGATGTGGCATCTAAGGACATGATATATCTATAAATTTTGAGCTTAAACTCTTATCAGTATGAAACTGTAGACACCAAAAATATGCTTACATTTAGCATTTCATCCAATTCAACGGATTAACGATACTTTGTTAATTCCCAATTCTTTGCTCCATTCTCAGATGCCCATTTATGACACTTTCTTGGTCATATTTCTCCTATAAATCATCTAATTTGGTTAATATCTCTCTTATTAGGTAAGCATTCCTCCTTTCGACCATTCAGAATCTCCCTAGTTCTCTCTAGACCACTTCTATTGGCTTCCTAGGCTATTAATCAGTCACAATTGGTTATCCAAACCCCTCCTAACTCTCAATGAGTCTATAATCACTTGCTAATCAATTTTAACTAGCCTAAACCCTAGTTAACTAGCCTAAACCAATCTTAACTAAGCCTAAAGCATGTTTATAATAATCTAATCTAAAAGAGCTTTAGTCCCACATGCACCCAAATTCCAAATTCTCCCAAGTGGAAAAATATAAATAGAAGGGCCACCCCTCCCATTCACACTTACAACTTTACTCTCAAACACTTTGGAAAGGCATTAGAAACCATTTGTGATAGCTTTAAGCTATAGAACATTTGGATCTTGGCCATACTCCATTGTTAAGAGATCCCCCATCTTGCATCCATCCACCTCCATTGAAGAAAACAACTAACCACATAATTTGATTGCTTAGAATCTAACTAGGTTCACATTTTATTAAGATTTCATAGAGTAGAGAGTAGTATACATGTTAGTTTTTGATGTTTTTGTCAAAGTTATAATGTTTTCATGTTAGTTTCTCTTGTTTATCTCTAATCTGATGGTGCATGGTTGAATTAGGAAAGCTTTGAGGTTCTTTAACCTCTTTCCATAGATTTTGTAACTTTCCATTGCACACAGAAACCAAACATGGTCTCAAAAACAAAAATAAAAATAAACATCTTTTCAATTCTAAAAGATAGAACACAGTCAGATTAAAATAGCATAAAATAAAAAGAATTATCTTGCAATAACCTTGGATGCATGTCCTGAAGATCTTCTAACATTGCTTGTCTCAAACTCTCTCTGAAATAATGAAAAGGCTTCTCGTTATCAAGTGACCTGGTAACAGGCGCAAACTCCCTAGGATCCCTCCACATGGTGGATCTGGTTCTCCATACATCTGACACATATTATGGAGCACATAACATGCATCAATATGTTGAGATGCATGATTTAGATCCACATTTTTCTGGTTTTAAGCATGTTTTTTTTTAATTGAAATAGAGTAACTGAACCATTCTATATTGCCTCTACATATTTCAATGTAGTGTGGACATTGAGAAACACAAATATATGATTAAAATTTAAAACATTTCGAACAAAAGTTACAATCCAAAGTTAAATAAAAAATCAATTCAACACCCTAAACAAAGAGACGTCAATTCCTTCACTAAAAACATGGATTCTCTTGTACAAAAACACATTTTTGGAAAAAGAAAAACATGGCCTGGAGAGGGTAAAGACTAACTTCTCCAGCTGCTATAAAAAAAGGAGGGACTTGGTTGTTTTGTGCACTTCGGGTGAGCTTACAAACTTATCTGGATGAAGTGATAACACACCTAGCTAAGTTTTGGGAAATAAAATACTACAGTTTGGTTTTGTTTGTGGAACCTCTTTTCAATATGTTCACCAGGATGTTGCATGTGCATGGCATTATGACTGTCTTTGGAATATATTGAGAACTAGATATATGACAGCCAAAATGTGTTTCCTCATAGGTATAGCACTAGGCCTGATTTTAATGTGCACAAGTGGGTGGAAGACAACCTCTATGATTTCTTATATGATACTTTCTTAAGATTTGTTGGCTAGATTTTATGCATAGTTAAAACCTAGGTAGTCATGAGATAAATCTCCCTCATTTACCAGTGAGAATCCCGTGTAATATTTATGTTGATTATGGATCCTAGTAACTATATTTGAGTTTTACTTTAACTACAAAGCTCACGAACCATAGCTAAGAAATTCTGAAGCAAGTAAGTAGTTGTAAATAAATATTTGCAAAAGGGGGAATATTTGAATACATGAAGAAGGGAAATAATATGTGTAATCAAACCAATAGTTTACAGAGTTGGTCTCATGCACATAGATAAAACATATAGACCTCACAATATAGAATTAAAGGAAAGGAAAGTTTCTTATATAAATCTTATATAATGAAAAGTTTATCAAAATCTCTACACAAAAGTAAGAAGCAAATGCACTGTTAACACAAAGTTCTCTAGAAATCCACCTCTATTTAATTCCTCACCTTTCAAAAAAGATATCAAGCGTTTAAGCACAAATTATAGAACTCAAGAATGTTGATTACAAATTATGATCCTCTAACCCATAGGTTCTTCCTCTATTAATAGTGTATTGAAGGCAATTAAAAATAACAAAGCAATAACTAAACCAACACATGTGGAAACTATAAAGAAAACAACCGTCAATCTTTCCCTTGGAATTCCTCTCTACATGAATTGCATCTAAAGACTAAATCAAATTTTTGCATGTTTGCCACCTCTTCTTAATTAAGGACCTTCTCAGATAACTAAAAGTAATGGATTTTAACCAATTACTTTAGTTTTACAATTTTGTCTGAGAAAATAAGAATAAGGGAGAAAAGAGAAGAAGAAATAAAATATGATGGCCACCATACTTCCGCTTTCTCTTTATTTTGATACTGAATATAATTTTTAAACATGTGACTCAGTGTCTTCCTATGTACCTTCGAAACCATTTATTTCTCATTTTTAAACCACAGTAATCCTCTGGTCAATGTAGTAGTGTTGGCCTTTACCTTTTCCAAACTAGGCCCATACCCTTCAATATCTACATGAATTTTCACAAGTCTGCCAATTGAATCTAACGTGAAAGGCATGACAGCTTCATCAATCTTCTTCTTCACAACCAGAATAAATTCCTCATGGGAAGCATGCAGCTCAGCTTGAATGTTCTCTGGTGCTTCCCCCATCTCATCTTCCAACAACTACATCCTATTCAACATAAGCTTGAGAATCTCCATGCGGAAGGAAACTGTTATCTCTAACTGTTTCCCCTTTTCTATCAATCCATCAGGTACAATTTGCTTTGTAATTAGCACATATTCTAGAAATTAATGTATCTTAGCTAAGGTGTCCAGATGAATTTTAGAAACTATGTTCTCATCTTCTATTCCTATCATTAGTTCCTTTAGCTAAGATAATTCCCTTTGCATATTCTCCAAGTCAGCTGGTATTCCCTCGAACTGCTCTAAAGCTTGGTGAATAATTTTCTCTTTCTGTTGGGGTTAGCACAAGGTTGTACATATTATATATCAGATCTAAGCATACATGCAAATAAAAGTGGATATTCTACTAGAAGAAATATATAAAATAAGAGATATAAATCAACACCAAATTTAACGTGGTTCACCTAGTGTGGGCTATATCCACCAAGAAACAAGCCAATATATTATCCAAAGTTTTTACAAGATATACAATTGACTATCTACAATCTTCCACACCTCTTAGATGTACAGTATTGTCTTTCACTCAAGTTTTTACTTTTTCTCCAAGAATTCTCTCTCTCACAATTATTCTCACAATAATCATCAACTCATTCAATTCTCTACTTTTAAACCCTAACTTTCATGCTTATATAGACATATACAAACTTAAGGCACTTAGCCATGTAATTATAATCAATAGATCTACTTTAATGTTAAAATTAGATCTAATTCCCAAGAGTTAAATAAAAAACTCACGCGCAGGTAACCAATGTCGATTAGCCCTAACCGATTTTGGTTCCTCCTTTTCTGACCGATGTTGGTCATACATGACCAATGTTGGTCCCTCCATAACCAATGTTGGTTACTATGTTTTCCAATAAGTTTAATACAACATGCTTATCTGAAGTAATTGAGCTCCATAACTCAATAATCTCCCACTTGGAGATAAATTACTACACTATACATGTACAATGTCATTCTTGGATCCTTCCTTATCTTTGTTTCTTCATCTTCAAGTCTCATACATGAAGACCAACAGAAGTAAAGTGTAGCTCCAAATTCTCTTTTGCTAATGGCTTTGTTAGCATATCTGCAAGTTTTCACTCGTATAAATATTTTTCAGATTCAACTGCCCATCCTCCAATACTTGTCATATGAAGTGATACCTCAACTGAATGTGTTTTGTTCTAGAATTAAACACCGAGTTCTTTGCCAAATGAATTGCACTTTGATTGTCACTAAAAAATTTGTAATCATCTTGCTCCTTTCCTAACTCTTCCATGAACTTGCTTATCTATATCATTTCCTTACTAGCCTCTGTAGCTACAACATACTCTGCCTCTATAGTAGACAAAGCCAAAACCTTCTGCAATCTTGAAATCCAGATAATTTTTGTCCCACCTAATGTGAAAATATATCCATTAGTGCTCCTCCTACCATCCATATCTCCAGCCATATCCAAATCAACATGGCCACATAACGAAATATCCAAACCTCCATAGCATAAATACATGTTAGATGTCCCTTTCAAATACCTGAGTATAGATTACACTGATTTCCTATGCTCTTTACCTGGATTGGCCATATATCTACTCACAACTCCCACTGCCTATGCAATATCTGGTCTGGTACAAACCATAGCATACATGAGACTCCCAAGTGATGAAGCATATGGCACTCATGTCATGTATTTGACCTCCTCATGTGATGATGGAAACTGATCTTTGCTCAATTTTAAGTGTCCAGCCATAGGTGTACTAATAGGTTTTTCATTCTGCATCTTGAACCTTTCTAACACCCTGTAGATATAATACTCTTGAGACAAATACAATTTCTTGTTCTTCATGTCTATGTGTATTTGCATGCTAAGGATTCTTTTTGTAACTCCTAAATCCTTCATAGAAAATTTGTGAGATAGCTTTCTCTTAAGCTCACCAATGTCTTGCATACTAGATCCTGTAATAAGCATATCATCCACATACAATAACAAAATAATATAGCTCCCATTTTCAAGATTCTTTAAATAAACACAATGGTCAAATTCACATCTCAAATAACCATGCTCATGCATGAAACTATAAAACCTCATGTACCATTTCCTTGGATCTTTCTTGAGCCCATATAGAATATTTTTCAGTCTACACAATAGTTTCTCCTTACCCTTAAATTCATACCGAAACAGGTGTTGCATATAAATCTCTTCATCCAAATCACCATGAAGAAAAGTCATCTTCACATCTAGTTTCTCTAAATGCAAACCATGTACTGCAACTAAACTCAATACAGTACAAATAGAAGTCATTTTTACAACATGAGAAAATATTTCACCAAAGTCAATACTTGCTTTTTGTGCAAATCTTGTTACTACAATCCTTGCCTTGTACCTTTTCTATCCACCCTCTTCTTCCTTGATCCTGTAAAATCACTTGTTCTGCGATGTCCTCTTACTTGTTGGAAACTTAACCAAATCCCAAGTTTAGTTCTGTTCCAAAGAGTTCATCTCCTCATCCATGTCATGCTCCCACTAGACGCAAATCTTATCCTGCATTGCTTCTTAAAAAATTATTGGTTCTTCATTATCAGTCATTAATAAATAAAATAGAGAAGGTGTAAATATTTATGCAGGTTTACTTACCCTTTGTGACCTTCTCATGAAATTTTGGGGTACTGGAGGATCATTCTAGAGCTCCTGGACATTTGTATCCAAATCTATTAGTGATCGACACTGGTCACCTGTAACCGACATCGGTTCTACTAACCGATGTTGGTTGGGATATTCGTAACTGATACTGGTTTTGCTGACCGATGTCTGTCAAAGGTCAATCGAGACCGGTTATTGTGTAACCTTTTCGGTATTACTTTTAAACCTAAGAGTTCATTTTCATTCACAAACTTCTCAACTAGTTCATCCTTGGGTACCAAAATTTGATCCCTGTACATTCTCTTTTCATTCCATTTAATGTCATGAATCCTAATAATTTTAGAATTCTCTAAATCCCAAAAATGGAATCCAAAATCACCAGATCCATAACCAATGAAAGTGCATCTCTTAGATTTTGCATCCAAATTTTTCCTATTTTCCTAATCAATATGCACAAAATCTTCTGAGCCAAAAACTTTAAGAAAAGAAATATCTACCTCTTTTCTGGTCCAAGCTTCCTCTGGTATTCCTTCATTTAGTGAACTTGAAGGCCCACAGTTAATCAAATAAACCATTGTATTAACTGCTTCTTCCCAAAACTACAAGGGCAATGTATAATGTATCCTCATACTTCTAGCACATTCCATGATTGTCAATTTCATTATTTCTGCAACACCATTCTCTTGTGGTGTTCTTGGAACCGTTCTTTCTCTATATATCACATTCACTAAACAATAATCACTGAAAGCATTACTACAGTATTCACCACCATTGTCAGATCTAAGGCACTTTAACTTTGAATTTGATTAATTCTCAACAAGGGCTTTCCATCTTTTAAAAGTCTCAAAAACATCAAATTTATGTTTAATACAATAAACCCATACCTATCTTATAGCATCATCAATGAAAGTAACATAATATTGGGATCCTCTATGAGAAGCTACCTGAGCTGGTCCCCACACATTTGAGTGCACAAACTCTAATTTCTGCTCCATCTTTAAGAAATCACACTCTCTTTTTCTTTCCAAAGATACAATGCTCACTAAAATCAAGACCTAAATATTTCAAATATTATAACTTACCCTTAGCCTTTAAAATATGCATTCCTTTTTTACTCATATGGCCCAACCGATTGTGTCAGATGCATGCATGTGAATTTGAAGTAGATAATGCAGAAAAATAATCAGTAACACCGGTAGATAAATATAACATTCCTACCTTCTTACCTCTTGAAAAAATAAAAGCACCCTTGGTGACTTTCCAAGAGTCAGCTGTGAATGTAACCATGCAACCAGCTTCACTTAGTTTCCCTACAGAAATAAGATTCTTCTTGAGGCTTGTCACATGCCTCACATCTTTCAATACCCATGTATTTTCATTCTGCAATTTTAGATTAACTTCCCCATTACCAGTAATATTGCAAGGTTCATCATCACCCAAATAAACATGTCCAAAATTACCCTAAACATAATTTCTGAAGTAACCCTTATTAGGGTTTGCATCGAAATAAGCTCTTGAATCTAAAACCCATGATTCAATTCTATTATCTAAAGAAAGAATAAGATCATCTTGCATTACCTTTGTTGTAGTAAGATTTACTTCTTTACCTTTGTTTGGTTGTTGGTTCTCTTTATCCTTTGACCAATAATCTTTCTTTACATGTTCTTGCTTTCCACATTTCCAAGAAGTAATTCCCTTAACTTTGGATTTAGATTTTCCATCCCTTAAATTTGATTTCCCATTATTCTTACTCTTGGATCTCTCCTTCTGCCTACCTTTATTTTCTACATTCAAAGAATTCTCAAATGATTCCTCTATACTTTTCCTATGAATTTCTTCATTCAAGATTATACTAACCACATCATCAAACTTCAAAATATTATTATCAGATGTTGTATTACTAACATCCATTACTAAGTTATGCCAACTATCAGGCAAAGAACATAAGAATAAAAGTGATTTCACTTCATCATCAAACTGTATATCAACTGATTTTAACTGATTTACAATAGATCAGAAATCATTCGAATGACTAGATGCATATCCACCTTAATGCATCTTATAACTAAATAGTTTCTTCATCAAATAAACTTAATATGAAGCACTAGGTTTTTCATATAAATTAGCAAGAGATTTCATTAACTCTACCGTAGATGTCGCTTCTGTAATATTGGAAGCCACGGATGCTGTTAGGCTCAATCTTATAGATCCCAAAGCCTTTTTGTCAATAATATTCCATTCTTCATCAATCATCTTTGTAGGTCTAGACTTTTTTTCAAATGGTAAGTACAAATCTCTTTGATACAGATAATCCTCAATCTGCATATTCCATAATTGATGATTTTGGTCGTCAAACTTCTCTACCTTGTATTTTTTTTCTTCTGTCATTGGTGTAGCTCCCACTCAATCAGAAATCCTCTGTGAGTAAATCTGTTAACACATAAAACCCTCAAAGAAATATCTGATGCCATCTGTTAGGGTTAGGACAAGGTTGTACAGATTATATATCAGATCTAAGCATATATGCAAATAAAAGTGGATATTATACCAAAAGAAATATACAAAACAAGAGATATAAATCAACACCTGATTTAACGTGGTTCACCCATTGTGGGCTATATCCACCAAGAAACAATCCAATCTATTATCCAAAGCTTTCACAAGATATACAATTGAATATCTACAATCTTCCACACCTCTTAGATGTACAGTATTGTCTTTCATGCAAGCTTTTGCTTCTTCTCCAAAAATTCTCTCTCTCACAATTATTCTCACAATAATCATCAACTCATTCAATTATCTACTTCTAAACCCTATATTTCATTCTTATATAGACATATACAAACTTAGGGAAATTAGCCATGTAATTACAATCAATAGATCTATTTTAATGCTAAAATTAGATCTAATTCCTGAGAGTTAAATAAAACACTCCTGCACAGGTAACCGATGCCTGTTAGCCCTAACCAATGTTGATTCCTCCTTATCTGATTGATGTCGGTCATAGGTGACCAATATTGGTCCCTCTGTAACCGATGTCAGTTACTGTGTTTTCCAGCAAGTTTAATACAACATGATAATCTAAAGTAATTGAAATCCATAACTCAATAATCTCCCAGTTGTAGATATATTACTGCACTATACATGTACAACGTCATTCTTGGATCCTTCCTTATATTTGTTTCTTCCTCTTCAAGTTTCAAAATAGAAGACCAACAGAAGTGGAGTGTAGCTCCAACTTTTATTTTGTTAATGGCTTCGTTAGCATATTCGCAGGTTTTTCACTCTTATGAATATTTTCCAGATTCAACTGCCCATCTTCTAATACCTGTCATATGAATTTATACCTCAACTGAATGTGTTTCATTCTAGAATGAAACATTGAGTTCTTTAGAAAATGAATTGACCTTTGAATTTCAATGAACAATTTGTTGTCATCTTTCTCCTTTCCCAACTCTTCCATGAACCTACTCATCTATATCATTGTCTTACTAGCCTCTATAGCTACATCATACTCTGCCTCTGTAGTAGAAAAATCCAGAACCTTCTGCAATCTTGAAATCCAACTAACTTTCATCCCACCTACTGTGAAAATATATCTAGTAGTGCTCCTCCTACCATCCAGATCTCTAACCATATTTGAATCAACATAGCCACATAATGAAATATCTGAACCTCCATAGCATAACTACATTCTAGATGTCCCTTTCTAATACTTGAGTATCCATTAGACTGGTTTCCAATTTTCTTTACCTATATTGGTCATATATCTACTCACAACTCTCACTACATGTGTAATGTTTAGTCTGGTACAAACCATAACATACATGAGACTCCCAACTACTGAAGCATATGGCACTCGTGTCATGTATTTGACCTCCTCATGTGATGATAGACATTAATCTTTTCTCAATTTGAAGTGTCCAGCCATAGGTGTACTAACAAGTTTTGCATTCTGAATCTTAAACCTTTCTAACACCCTGTAGATATAATCCTCTTGAGACAAATACAATTTCTTGTTCTTCTTGACTCTGTGTATTTAAATGCCAAGGATTCTTTTTGCAAATCCTAAATCCTTCATAGAAAATGTGTGAGCTAGATTTACCTTAAGCTCACCAATGTCCTTTATACCAGATTCTGCAATAAGCATATCATCCACATACAGTAACAAAATAATATAGCTCCTATTTGCAAACTTCTTCAAATAAACACAATGGTTAGATTCACATCTCAAATAAGCATGCTCATGCATGAAACTATCAAATCTCATGTACCATTTCCTTAGAGCTTTCTTGATCCCATATAGACTCTTTTTCAACCTACACAATAATTTCTCCTTACCCTTGAATTCATACCCAAACGGATACTACATATAAATCTCTTCATCCAAATCACCATGAAGAAAATTTGTCTTCACATCTAGTTGCTCTAAATGCAAATCATGTACTGCAATTAAACTCAATATAGTACAAATTGAAGTCATCTTTACAACAGGAGAAAATATTTCACCAAAGTCAATGCTTGCTTTCTGTGCAAATCTTTTTACTACAAGTCTTGCCTTGTACCTTTTCTATCCACCCTTTTCTTTCTTGATCCTATAAACCCACTTGTTATTCCTTCTCCTTGTCAAGTTTGAGGAATAAAGCATCTATCAATGTATGTGTATCTTTTTTTAATCCTTTCATGTTGATTTTCCCTAATGATACTTTGGTCACTAATATGTCTGCAGTAGTTAGCTCTCCTTTATGTTTCCCTTCAGCTAGAACTGACAATTCAAAAAACTTCTACCATGATTCTTCAATAATCAACCTTGAATTTACCTCAGAAAATTTAAGTTTTCCATATTTTCCACCTAAACTCATGAGCAACTGCAAGTCATGTTCTTCCAAGTTAATCTCTTTTCTAGCTTTTGGGACTATTTGTAAAGCCAGCCATGATAAAAAATTGCTCTTTGGGGAAAGAGAATTCACTTAATGTACCACCATCTCATGCTCAAGATCTATTGCATCTTAATTTACCACAATGTTATGGTTTTCCTCTTTTGAATTGTCCAATGATAATGCCCTCTCAAAATTTGTCATTTGTGCTTTCAACTTCTCCATAGGGAGAGGTGAAGATCTAGGTGGCTAAAAAAATACAAATGACGTTGGATTCAATGGAGGAATGATAATATTTTTTTGAGGTCCTAGAGCTTCTGAAGTGTTGTGAGTTGACACTTGAAAAGCTTCATCTGAAAGTGGCACTTGTATAATGGATGTAGACTTTGCTTTTTCTAGTACTTGAGACTTCTTGTGTACCTTGAGTTTCTTTTATCTTCTGCTACTTTCACCTTCATGTTGTATCCTTCTAGGTTCACATGGAATGAAGTTCCATATGATCTAGTTAATCAAAGCCTCATCTAAGCAATACCCCTTTATTAACAACCAATTTGAGGTGTTAACTAGGACTGCGGAAGACCTCTCCTCAATTGTCTGAAAACCACCTACACTTTCATGAAGATCAGCTCTATCTCCTCCCATTTTATGGTATGTTTCAAGTACCACATGCCCATAATCTAAGAGATTTGTAGGTATCCATGCTAAACCATAGTCAGAAACCTATTGTGATGATAACCTGCTGAAATCTCCCTTTCTGACTTCATATTCACTCCTGCATTTCATCCAAAAGTCTTCCAATGAAGGGACATCTGAGTATTCTTGAGAGACTGTCCTCTTTGCTATCCCATATGGGTCAAATTTCATTCGTGCTAGGAAGAATTCATGCTCATACCCATAAAACATTTCTCCTTCAATTCCTCTCACTTTGTGGATGCTTTGGTAACTATAATGACCCACTGTGACTAGAAAGCTACATGTAGACTTGTGCCTCTTTGACTATAAGTCATGCAAATCTATGAGCTTCCTGCACAACTCCATGATGACCCACTGGGTATTTCGGAAACTTGAATGGTTCTCTTGAGAAACCACTAACCCTGAGATATGTGAATTCTACAAACTGGATGAAGATATAACCATGTTGGGAGACAACTTCCTAGGCTTCTTTACTTACTTTGTTGGTCCTCAGATCATCATTTAATTTGCAAATTAATCCTTAGAAAAATCCATCGTTGACTGTCATGTAATCCTTATAGCATTAAGGAATTATCAACTACAAGAAGCACTCATAAATAGGATCTTTTGACAATATGCCACATCTATCCAGTTTGGAAAATATCCCCTGAGAGGCTGCTACATATACCAGGTATGAAGTCATTTTGAAGTTGAATTTCCACCTCACACTTCAGAGTTTTTCACTAATGTTTTCACTGATGATAGCCGCTTAATTAATTATTGAATCAGATTTTTTTATGTCATTGGTCCTCACAGAGGCATACATCCATGACCAGAAGTTATTGGTATTAGCTTCCCCATTTATCTTGCAAAGCAATTTGGTGATATCATCAACTTCCTGCACAAGATTAGATCTTGAAAGATTCCTTAGGAATTTCAATGGTGCTCTGGGCTTCTTCATGTATCTACTATTCATTATACCCACGCAATCCACTTTATGCTTTTCCCATCTATCACTAACATCATGCATGTTAATTTCAATCACCACGGGTCATGCCAAAAAATTGAGGAAATAATTAATGAACTGTGCATCCAACCTAATTATTGTCTTTCCTGCAGCATCTCGGAATGTCCTCGAAAGAGAATGATGAGACCTTTCACACTCCATAACAAACTCAGGAAACTGGGCTGTGACTGGAAACGGTGCAGCTTGAATAATCCCACTATTCCTTATTGCCCGCATAAGAGATGATCTTCATGTGGCTTTGGATCTGTCAATTAAATTAGTGATAGGTGCAGGGCCTATGTTTGTATCATTTATTTTAGTAATCTTGGAAAAAATTCATGATTCTGTTGACCCTACTCTTTCATCATGTTTCATCATGCCTGGAACAATCTTTTTCTGAGCTCTTTTCTTTTATTTCGACCAAAAGACCTTGCAATTAGATTAATTTTTGCAGAACCTGTAATTCCTCCTGATTTAGAAGATATATTCAATGTATTCGACATTTATTTTTCTTTCTTTTCACCAATATGAGGACCTGTGATGAATACCTGCAAATGGTTCAGACAAACATGGAGTCCATGGCATGAATGCCTAATTTCTATCACCAAAATCTGCTTATAAATCCTGTTGCCCTAAATTTTAAGACTTTGCTTGCATTCCAAGCAAGCTAAAATATTATTTAATTCACATGTGCACTTATACCAACATGCACATGCTCTGAATAATAAAAAGAAAGATTCTCCAACCCTAGGCGCCAAAACTGGATGCTTTCGGGAAATTAAAAAAAAATTAATGCTAAGTTCCACCTCTTCCTTTTGCGCCAAACTTATGTAGGGAAGCATGATCCACCTAAAAGAATTAATTTTCTTCTCCTTATGGCATCCCATGCTTAAATAGGTAATTGCATGCTAAATTTAATAATTTCCTCTTCTTAGTTTTAGCCAATATTTATAATAAGACATAACAATTATAGAAAAGGGGAAGCAATTAGAGATAGCAGTTTCCTTCTACATGGAGATTCTCAAGCTTATGTTGAATAGGATGCAGTTGTTGGAAGTCAATATGGGGGAAGTACCAGAGAATATTCCAAATGAGACGACCGATTCCCTTGAGGAATTTATTCTAGTTTTGCAGAAGAAGATTGATGAAGTCATCATGCCTTTCATGTTAGATTCAATTGGCATACTTCTGAAACTTCATGCCGATATTGAAGGGTATGGACCTATTTTGGTAAAGGTAAAGGCCAACACTACTATGTTGACCATAGGATTGTTGTGGTTTAAAACTGAGAAAGAAATAATTGCTAAGGTAGATGGGAAGACACTAAGTCACATGTTTGATAAGTATATTCAGTATCAGAACAAAGAGAAAGAGTGAAGTATGGCAGCTGACATATTTTATTTCTTCTTCTCTTTCCTCTCTTATTCTTATTTTCTTGGACAAAATTGTAAAACTAGAGTAATTGGTTAAAATCCGTTACTTTTAGTTATCTGAGAAGGGCCTTAATTAAGAATGGGTGACAAACATGAAAATATTTGATTTAGTTTTCAGATGCGTGTCATGTAGAGAGAAATTCTAAGGGAAATATTTCCAGTTGTTTTCTTTATAGCTTTCACATGTGTCAGTTCACTTATTACTTTCCTATTTGTAATTTCCTTCTATACACTATAAATAGAGGAAGAACCTACGGGTTAGAGGATCAAAATTTGTAATCTGCATTCTTGAGTTCCAGTCTTTGCACTTAAACCATTGATATTTTTTCTAAAAGCCGGGGAATTACACAGAGGTGGATTTCTGGAGAACTTTGTGTCAACGGTGCATTTTCTTCTTACTTCTGTGTAGATCTTTAGATAAACTATGCATTGTCTAAGATTTGGATTAGAAACTTTCCTTTCCTTTAATTTTATATTGTGAGATCTATTTTTTATCTATGTGTATGAGACAAAATCTATAAACTATTGGTTAGATTACACATATTCTTTCCCTTCTTCTCATATTCAATTATTCCCCCTTCTACAAATATTTATTTACAGTTGTTTACTTGCTACAGAATTTCTTAGTTATGGTTCATGGGCTTTGCAGTTAAAGTAAAACCCAAAGATAGCTACTAGGATCCATAATTAATAGAAATCTTACACGGGATCCTCACCAGTAAATGAGGGAGATTTATCTCTTGAATTTCTAGGTTTTAGCTATGCATAAAATCTAGCCAATAGTTTTTGGTGACTCGACTGGGGAACAATAATCTTATAGAAAACCAGAGCTTATCTTGATAGTTCCCATTCATATTGAAGTCT
Organism: Taxus chinensis; assembly: GCA_019776745.2. Classification (NCBI taxonomy): domain Eukaryota; kingdom Viridiplantae; phylum Streptophyta; class Pinopsida; order Cupressales; family Taxaceae; genus Taxus; species Taxus chinensis. The sequence continues at coordinate 380,257,962 of CM034156.1, read as the reverse complement.
CAACCTTGTTGAACACCCATTCACCTGATCCATAAAGGATCAATCATTTTTATAAATTACAGGAGCAATTGAATTTTAGTCATCCTCCTCAACTCAAAAGCCACAGATTTAGTCTTTCACCAGGAAGAAGAGTACAATCTCCTCCAGATTTGGATCATCTTCAACATAATCCAATAGCTAGAATTATCTATAAAGTCTACCCTCGGAGGAGATGTTCTCCATTCATCATGCAACATCAAAATCAACCACTTGCTCCTTTAGCATATGTTCCATGGGGATAAAATTTCGGGTCTTTGAATCTGACTCATCCCATGCATGAGTTGCCTAAAGGATTAAGAAATAATTTCCCAAAATTCTGTAGAGATGACTAGTAAAATCTGGATGATCACTTGGTGACATTATTCATATCTTGTGGAGTGCTTGCAGTAGAGTATGAGGATGTTTTGGTTAGACTTTTCATTGAGACTCTACATGACTTGGCTGGAGACTGGTTCTATTGATTATCTCTTGGGACTATAACAAACTGGGTGTCTATGTGAGAGTAATTTATAAAGAGGTTCAAATCTGTAGAAGATGTTACTACACTGATTACCCAATTGATGCGGTTGAAGAAAGAACCACATGAGAATATGAGGGACTTTATTGCTAAGTTCTAAAGGATTTTATATAAAATCCCCACTTCTGCTACGCTTAGTGATGAAAATGAAAAGATGTTTTTATAAAGGCTTTGCTATCTAAAGTTGGATATCAACTACGAAGGGCAAGACCTGTGAATCTTTTGGAGGCACAAAACACTGTGGTTGAGGTTAAAGATGACTTGATTATGACTAGAAAGATCAAACAATCAAACCATAAAGTTGATGGAACTTCTTCAAAAAATACTTATGATCCTTTGCTACAAAATTTAGCCAACAAGATTTTTCCCAATAGAATTGTATGATTGGTTGGCAATGTATGAGAAAAATAGAGGTGATTGTTTTAGAAGAAAGCAATTATGGAATCAGGACAATATCAAGCACTCGCTTGTTTAGATGAACCTTGGAAAAGAGTTGTATATTGTTAGTGGGAAGGTGTGATGCAAGATTATACCTTGGACTATGTGATTTCAATGTATTTGTGCCCTAAGGAAGCATAGTTTTAGTTTCATTGGGATCTTAGGGGATCATACATACGTTCAATTCCTTTAGAAATGAATATTTTCATGATTAAACTTGGGATGGAGAACTTATAGATGGTAGGCTAAAACCCCACTGTGCGCAAGGGCAAGAGTCAGGTTTAGAAAGGATGGCAGTGGCCCAAGTAGAAGAAAGAGAGAGGGAAGAGAGACAAATCAGGTATAACTATGCACAACATAGTGAAGTTAAGGAGGCACTGAGGTCGAGAAGAATGATGACTGACAGAAGTGATGAGAACCCTATAGAAGGAGAGGTACCATAGGATCGTGTCCTCTCCACATTGGGAAAGTGTAGTAGGATATCCCCATCGACATCTAAGGAGATCAACTCTGAGGAGATAATGAGAACTATTGGCACTTGTCTATCCCCACCTAGACCCCTAACCCTTATGCAAGGTGCTTAGAATGTGAAAGTTGTAGAAGATCATTATAGTGAAGGTGAACAAGAAGGTAATCAAGTATCACCATGGTGGATTGGAGATACAGGTAGGCATATATTGTTATCATATTATAAGGTACAACAAATTAAGGATGCACATATGGCTGTGCAACATGCACATGTGTTTGGATAGAGTTTGTTTGGGAATAATTTGGTAGGCACCTCGTCATGATAGAGCAATGACATGCTACTATTTGGAAGTAGTACTCTTGGTAGTGTTATAGGATAGACAATTGGTGTGAAGTTTAGCACAACCAAAGGGACACAAGGTATTTTTTTGATAGACCCCAAGTCATGGTAGGAGGCTCAGGAGGTTCAAGACCACCACCACACAAAGGTAATCATGGTGGAAGATCAAGTTCATAATCTAGTCTCATCCCAGGAAAAGGGCCACAACAACCATAACAACAAACCCTACAACATTAATTCTTCTTTGAGATGTCACTTCATTTACCATAGTATAGGGTTTGGAAGATGTAGTTGAACATGTGCATAAGTGTGAGTTATTGTGGAGAGCTAGGGGAATAAAAACTTCTAATAGGAAGGAAAGTGAATTTTCCACCACACTTCATGGGTGTGTCCACATTTGGTATAGGAAATATGATCCACATCATATTGTGGTTAATTATGATGCATTGTGCACTACTATTTTAGCTAAATTTTATATCCCTGAGTTTGAGTAAAAAAGTATCAGTGTACTTAAGGATACCAAAAAAGGATTTTCAGAGAGTATTCGGGTACATGACGCATGTTTTAAGACTTTTTTGTCAAATATATCCTATGATATCCATCAAATCTAGCATGTGTAGTGGGTTGTTGGAGGTTTTTTGACTCATTTTCAAAGAGAATTGTCACATAAGATATTTACTAATCCACACAAGGCCTTAGAAGTAGCTTTGTGTGCAAAATCAGTTGGTATTGTTGATACAGGGGTAAGCCTTTTTCTTGAGGCATAAATTGCGGCAACAACCTCTCAACTGGAGAATCTCTCTGCTAATTCAGTTCATGAAATGCACAGTGGCTTATGGTGTATAGATTGCGAGGTTAAAGGACATACTAAGGATAGCTTCCTACGTAGGAGTTTGCTAGCATTGTTAATTTCTTGTGAGATTTTCCATAAGAATTGTGATGTCCTCAATTTCCTCCTATTATGACACGTGACACAGAAGAATGTTTCCATGTATTACAAGATATGTGATGCGTACACCCATGACACTATTTACTTCCACTTGATTGATCATATTCATGAAGCATGTGAGACCGGGTAAAGTCAAACCATTGTGGAAAGACACTCTCAGGAGTAAGAAGGATAGACCAGTGAGGTTCTCAATAACAGAAATGTAAGCTTTAGACATGGTTTCAGAAGAAAACGCCATAGAGGTAGAGGAAGGTTCATGCGTGGGACATGTAATACTTTTGGATCACCATATCATTGTCAGCATGAATGTGTAAAAAATAAGGTATGGACGTATTGTGGGAAGGTACACAAGGTTGAGGATTTCCCCTACCTCTATGCCCATATGTGTAAGAACAACAAGAAGGAAAAAGGTGTAGGGATGATTTAGGTGGAGCACGTAAAACCTAGGTAGTGAGCACCTAAGAAGATGGTCGGTCTTAAACTTTAACCTGTGTTAGTTACTACAATTACATAATCATCCCATGCTAGTGAGCCTATCAAAGTGAAACCACTCATCAAAAGGGAATAAGTGATACATGAGAAGTATCCAGATGCAGTTTGACAGAAGGACGTTTATCATGAAACTATGGGCATTGTCAAATAATTACAAGATCAAATCTAACACATTAAATAACAAGAATGCATGAGGGGTATTGAAATCCCTCATAAGGATGATCTCAAGGAAGTATACAAGATGTTGAGGAAATCAAACGTCATTTCTTTGTTAGGAGACTAGTTACACAAGAAGGTACTACATGCAGGGATTAAACGAGAGCACCATATTATTCATGCAAATTTTCCACCACATGACCATGAATATGATAAGGAAATAACAATGGATGTAGTGATCAATGGTTGGTTGGTAAGTAACATCCTTATTGATAAAATTACAGAAGTTAATGTCTTGACATTGGATGCATGGAACCAGATGGGAAGGCCACAATTGCAGCCATCTTTGAATGTGTTATATATGGATAATAAGACAAGGGCCAAGCCCATTAGTGTATTGAAATATGATTCCATCACCATTCAAGGTGAAAAATTCACATGTGATTTTTAGGTATTCATCTCGCGGTGGCAGATAACTTACCGGCGATGTTAGGTCATTCATGGTGTTATGCGAACAATGTTTATTTGTGTTTCAACAAAAGATATATGATTTTTTAGAACAAGGATGAGCGAATGGTAATATCGTTAGATGAGATGAAGGTTACTCCTTATATTTATCTTGTTAGTGAATATGAGCTCAATCAAATCTATGCACATACAATGTGTAACCCAGAAATCATGGAGCCAATAAAATAAGTCGTAATTCATTGGGAAGATGTGTAGTATATCAGTGATATAACTAGCATGGATTGTGACAACTGAACCCATGACACATAAATAATGGTCGGTCGTGAAGTGAGAATACAAGTCACCTAAATGATTATGCAGTGCACAGTCAGGTGTATGGGCAAGGTTAGCTGGCCTAAATATACTAGAGAAGAGAAACCTGACTCTTTCTTGCATGCGATAGAGGACTAGTGACAAAATGAGGGAGATAGGCAGAACGTGATTGTTTATATTTTTTGAAGAATGGAAACATGCTAGTGGGTGACACATATAGATAATATTTTGGCTTGGCATGAGGTTAGAGTACCCTTCTTAACAATATTTACTAGGAGAAATGTCTCATCAGTAGTACATGATTATGATGGTAAGACCCCTTCTTTGGTACATATTCACAATTGTGAGAGACATTGGGCACAAGGAAAAGAATCTATACCACCATCACTTTGGGTACATAAGTTATACTCCTTTTTGTGTGGATGTGCATGTGCTTGGTATGCGCATGTTGAGTTAAAGAAAAATATTGCAAGTTGGTGTGACATGATGGAAGGTATTGTTAATACGTTTGATTATTTTTTAGTAAGCTTCTCGTTAATGAATCCTTACAAATCATGAAGTACATCACATTGGGAGATAGCGTAAAATCAGAGGAGCTTATGGTTCAGCTGTCAGGATAACCTAATACTGAGGTGCATGAAGAAGTATTGAAAACAGAAGAGATGTTATTAAGGCACGCCTAGAAAGAGAATGAAAAATAAAAGATGGTGTATCTCATAAATGATGAGGAAGTTGAAGACCTGTACATTAAGCATATTGAGGGTGCACACAAGGTGATGGAGTTTATGGATGAATAGGCATGCACATATCATGTGCCTATGAAGACTAAGAAGGTGAATATTGGAATTGAGTATGCACCTAAAGATGCGAGAGTTGGTTATTATTCATCAAAAATAGAAGTTGCAAATATTATTGAGTTGTTCTACAACTTTCTTGATTTATTAATGAGGGGTTATCATGAATTGAAAGGTGCACATCCATATTCAGTAGAGATGAAAATTAATTTAAAATATGGTGTGTGCCTGGTTCGAAAGAGGCGTTATAGGATGAATCTGAACTTGTGTGTTAAAATAATGGAGGATATTGACAAGATGCTAAAGTCAAGGATCATAGAACCTATTGAGGATATGATTGGATCATCCCCATGGTGATTAGCATCAAGAAGTATGTCTAGATTAAAAACTATGTTGAATATAGGGTCATTAATACATCATGTATGATAGATCCTTTTCCTAGGCCATTCATAGAGCAAATCCTTTAAGGAGTAATAGGGTGCGAAATATATTCATTCACATATGGATTATTGGGGTACAATCAAGTATGCATTATGTGTGAGGATCAAGAAAATACCACCTTCCTAATGGAATGGGAAATTTTGCATATACCATCATTCCCTTTGGGTTGAAGAACTCACTAGCAGTGTTCTCACACATATTTATTCAATAATTTCATTAACTTCATTCATAAGTTTCTGCAGCTCTACTTGGATGATTAGACCAGTTATGGGTTACTAAAAGATCATTGTGACAACATGCAGTTGATGTTTTAAATATGCAAGAAAATCAACATCTCTTTGAACATCAAGAAGTGTATATTTTCTACCCCCTTTGGCACTTTACTTGGGCACATGATTTGCAGACAAGGATTGTTGGTGGACCTAGCAAGAATTGTAGTGATTTTGGGGATGGAATAACCTACAGACCCGAGTGAGGTACATGGTTTCTTAGGACACACTTGTTATTACAAAATCAAATCAAAGGATATGCCAATATTTTCATGCCCCTTGAAGAGTTGCTAAAGGCCAAAGTAAAATTTCATTAGGGAGACATGCAGCAGAATGTTTTTGATACCTTGAAGGAGAAACCAACAACTGTGCCTATCCTACATTTCCCTTCTTAGAAAAAGCATTTTCATGTATATGTGGATGCCTCTGGCATGTTCATTAGTACAATACTAGTGTAGCCAGGTGAAGGAAATTTGGATCATCCCATATGCTTTGCAAGTAGAAAATTAACATCGGCTAAGTAGAATTATACAACTACGAAGTGCGAAGAATTATCCATGATCTATGCACTTCACAAATTCAGAAATTACTTATTGGCCATACCATTTATATTTTATAAATATCATATTAAATTATAGTACTTGGTCAACAAGTCGGTCTTGTAAGGGAACGTCTCCCGATGGATCCTTTTTTCAAGAATTCAATTTTACAATCATAGTAAAACTAGGAAAGAGCAACCTGGGACCTGATCACTTATCAAGGATCAACTCTAGAAAAGACATGCATTGCATAAATGATACTATTCCATATGCGTAGTTTTTTAGGTTGAACCATACACCGGCTGATTTATAAGACATTGCAGCGTTCTTACGTACTGGACTAGTTCCCAAGGATATGAAGAATTTGGAAAAGAAGTAGCTTGCTTTTCACGTTGTACCTTATTAACTCATTGGGGGAGACTTATACAATATGGGCCATGATGAGGTCTTACACATATGTGTACTAGAGCATAAGCGTGAAGCTATTATGGAGGAAGCGCGTGTATGCATAACTGGTGGACACTATGCAGTTGAGGTCACTACGCACAAGATCTTGTTGGCTGGCTTATGGTGGGAAATTTTGTACAAGGACACCAAAGCATTTTTCAAGGAATGTGATCATTGTGAGAGATATGAAAGCCTGTAAATAGGGATTATATTATGTTAAGGACCATAGCAAGCGTGAAACCATTTGAGAAGAGGGAAATTGATTTTTTAGGACATATTGCACCACCTGTACAAAGGACATGTGCACGTTATATCATCACATGTACTAACTACTTGACAAGGTGGGAAGAGGTTGCACCTACAAAATATTGTACTACAACAACAATAAATAGGTTTTTATGGGAGAATATAATCAACAGGTATGGATGTCCATTAATTCTTAAAAGTGATAGAGGGAATCATTTCTGAATGAGACTATTATAATTCTACTAGCATAGTTTATGGTGGCACACCATAGACTACCCCTTATCACTCACAGGCTAATGGAATTGTAAAATATTTTAACAAGATCTTGGGAAATAAACTTACTAAGATATTTGATGTTGGAATAAAGGATTGGGATGACAAATTATCATCCATTCTATGAGCATACATGAACAATTATAAAAGGTTAAACAAGGCCACACCCTTTCAATTGGTGTTTGGCGTAGAAGTTGTTTTACCTTTTGAATTTATGTTACCTTCCCTGTGTATTTTGTGCACACAAGGATTGGATGATGAACAAGTTGTTAATGAACGCATTGAAAAATTTATCCAATTGGATGAGAGGTATGCCATTACGTGTTGGAGTCAGAAGACAAATAAGGAAATACAGAAGGTTGGCATGACATGCATATCAAGAATAAGTATTTTGCAATTGGAAATATGGTATTGTTATATGATTCAAAGTTGTGCCATCCTGGAAAGATTAAAGTTCATTAGTTGGGACCTTTTGTAGTTACTTAAATACTGAAATCAGACATCCATAAATTATAGGCACTAGATAAAACCATGTTTCCTAGTTAATTCAATGGGGTTATTTTGAAGCCCAACTATAAATAAGCTTATTTTGTGTTTGTAATAAGGAAATATTTCCACTTAGATTAGGTTTCCCTTTCATGTTTTTTTTGTTTTGTTTTGTTGTAATAAGCACATTTGTTCGTAGGATCTGATTACTATCTGTTAAGTTTATGTGCAAAGGACCACACATACTTTTAGTGTGGGGTGGAATAAGTTTCTTACACATCATGTTATGTGCATTTCATCATATTCTTGGAAAGAGAAAGATATTAGGGTTGGATACGCAATATGGAAACTATCATCTTCCTCATTTTTTCTATCTTGAGCTTCAACGTAAATTCTCATGTTGAGAGAATTCTTATCTTGAGAAAAGTAAATATTGAAATCTTGAAGTCCATTGAGAATATTTCCATTTTGACAAAAATCAGCCTTAGGATCAAACAAAATTTCATTTCTTGAATTTTCTTTGAGAATGTTTACATCCTCATGAAAATGGAATGAGCACAACATTGGAGCTGAAATTTCATCATTATCATTTTCCCATTCTTGATCACCGAGAACCAAGAAATTAATTTCCTAGATGAAATCATCATCTTCTTAGATAGGTTCTCGTTTGATAGGAATAAACGTGTTTTTGTACTTGTATTTCTTGTCATCTTCTTCCAACAAGAAAGAGAAATCTTCATATTCACAAGCATACCCATCACATGGAACCTCATATCGATAATTAGAAACATGATTGGAAACACCTAGATTACCTATCAATAAATTTTTGAAAATCCCTCCTTCTTTATCTGCATGACTAATCACTTCAAGATTTATTTGTTACAAGTTGAGACTCTCAACACCATCATCAACATCTAATGGAGAAACATCATTTATGATCTCATCCCATGTGAGGCATATACTCTCAAACTTTGACTTCATCAAATCATCATGTTGTTCTTTGATCAGATCTGTGATGCTTGGGAATTCTTCCACAAACATGGGAAACTCGAGATCATCCTTGAAATTCATGAAAAATTTACAAGATTTGGAATTTTGGCACGGGATATCTATCGTCGGTCATCTACTATATGAACAATATACTTCATTTTCATGATGGGAAGAAGTTTCTTTATTTTAAGATTGACCAGCATGATGACATGTGACCAATCAAGTTACATATCTCCTCCAACATCTTGACAAAAAATTCAGCCCAACAACATACCATATGAGGGGGGCATGTCTGCTACAAGTATTCTCATTGCAATTTTCTTATCAGGGAAGTATGCCAATGCTACTTCAGCATCTTTTATCTGGCCCATAAGGGTAACTTCTTTCATTTCCATGGAGAGGCTATGTAGAAAGGTTCTACCTTCATACAGGTGAAGGGTGTGGAAGTGAGATAGTTCAGAGATGGAATGGATTGAAATGAACAAGGTATTTTTTTTGTGGTGGTATCTTTAGGATATGAAACAAAACTACTTCCTCTGATATGTTGAACAAGTTTCTCAAATTTCTTGAGATGAGTTATCAAGTACTCATATTTGGAAATTTGGACTTTTGATCTTTTGAAATGGTCAATGATATCAAAGGATGAGGAAGTGGTAAGAACATTAGGGACTGTGGCATCCTTGACATGAATGTTCTTAGGATCAACAGAAACTATTTTTTCAAAGGAAGTTGAAGGAGACTTACTTGAAGAGGTAAAAGGATTATTGGTTTGATTCATCTCTTGCTTCTTCTTAGTTGACCCTACTGAAGTGGAATTTGATGTCCCTCCTTTCATTGTTATTTTTCAGGGAGTATCCATTTGAGGATTCAATTTCTTATCTTGGGCAGTAGCAGAAGATCCTTCTTTTTCCTTTTCTGATTAAGTGAACACTGCATAAGAATAGATTTATGTAGGTTATTTAATCTCTTCATCAAGTGTGACTTCACAAAACCCGATACAAGCACACTCTTCTTCTCCTTTATTTTCACCTTCTGATTCAAAATTTTCTTCTTTTTCATCTTCATTAATCTTGCATATTTCATTGACTGGTGGAGTCTCCAAGGTAAGCCTTCGTACTCCTATAATTGGGTTCTTGTTCTGATTTAGATGAGGTTCTCATTGAGAAAATTCTTTCTTTAACATCATCAATTCATGGGTTAACCTTTGCAATAATTGATCAGCTCTCTCATCTTTGGAAACTTGTGCCTTATCGTTCGTTGAAGGATTCTTGATATTACCTGATAAGATGAGGTCATCTTCTACCTCAACAACAATTTCTTGAGCATGCTATAAATCCCATGGTTGAACTCTACATAGAAACAAACTTACTTCAGACATTTGATCATTTACAAAGAACATCTTCATATTATCTACACTAGGAAGGGAAGTAGAGGGAATATTGTTGATCAGCTTGTTGAACTTTCCCATGAAGTATCTCATGGACTCTAGTGGGTATTTCTTCATCTAAGTTGAGAAAGGAGGGCATGAGAATCTTCAGTAGTCTTGAATATTTCTTCAAAATTATTTTTCAAACTACTCCAATCAGCGATTGAGTGGCTAGGTAAATAGTAGAGCAAATCCACCATGGGATCTTGCAATGTTTCCATGAACAACCAAACTACAACATCTTCTTTTTGTACTCCAAGGATGCCACATGATTTTATGAAGGTTGTGATATGATATTCAAGACGTTGTTTTCCATATCCATGAAATTTAATAAATTTATTTCTTGATTATTGTGGAATTTCATGGAGTGGTGGATCCAAAGTCAGAATACCAGTGTTCTATCCCCATGGCACATGTGCTTGTGTTGTCATTTCCTTTTCTTTTTCCTCTTCTTTTCTTCTTTTCTTTCTTCTCTTTCTCCTTCAAGAGTAATGAGGACTCGTGGTTCAATAACTGGCTCTTCAGTATGACCTTCAAGAGGATTTTAAGGAACTTGTCTTCTTGTCGGTACAAGGGGAATTCTTAAATCATCTCTTCATTATTCCTCAATTGTGGGGTTAACAACGCCATTAACACGATCAACCTGGGTGTACCTTTTTCTGCCATATTTTCTCAAGTGCTTAGGAAGGAAGGAAACTTGCAAATTATAGATTTCTCAATGGGATTTCAAATAGGCTTTTGATTGTTTGAATGGTATTTTTCATATTTTTTAATTTTTTTGTATTTTGTAGATATCTTTATGGGTGCACAAGGGAAGATCTCTCCCCAGCAGATTTGTCAAAAACAGTTAGTGAAATAAATTTTTTTATGGAAAATTAGATGTTTCCATCAATGCTTACCGGGCTCCCCTCCTTCTTGTGTATGGGGAGGCTCCCATTATTAAATGTAACTATCATAATTCTATCTAAATGTTTTGTGGTGACCAAATAGGCTAGGGATTACATAGGCACACTTCATTGAACCTATGGAAAAGTGCTTGTACGGGGTACAAGAGAGGAATTTGCAGCAATGAGGGGTGAAGGAGAGAAATTAGGAAAGGGAAAGGTTATTTTCATGAATAGGAAATGGAAGAGTTCAAACACAATAACCAGGTGATCTCAAAATTCAATTAGAGGAACACAAAAATGCAATTAGTGAGACTGACAAACTAGAGACACATAGTTCTTTAGGTTCATCTATCAAGGACACCAAGTTCCTTCTTGATCACTATACGTACCCAAAATTGTAGGGTACTGCACCACCGGAATGATGTTACACATGCCCAAATGATGATACAGGTCTCCTCGCAAGGTGTTCGGAATCCAAAAAGGCTCACCAAGTATACTCTTGTATCCCGCATGCCCCGCTTAGCTTCCGCATGCTTTTTTTTGCCCTTTTCCCCCCTCTTTTCTTGCATTTTATGCTTCAGTGACAAAACTACCACCCTGCCTGGGTGGTGGTCCTATGATCGCGGCCCAGGACAGGGTGGCGGTCCCGTTACCGCCACCCTACTCAGGGTGGTGGTTTTGTTCGCATTTTCTAAATTCCTCTGATGATCGCGTCAAATGTAAATCTTGAGTTTTACATGTTTTCTTAAACAAATTTGGCTTGCATTAATGTTTTTGGTCCCCTGGTAATAGTGTTTTTCCTTTGTTTATAGTAAAAGAGATCAAATGGGAGTCACCCTTTAGTAAATGCATTGGTTATAAATAACCAGCCTGTTTTCAAGAAAATGGCCCCTCATCTTCTCAATTTTCTTATTCAGTCTTCCAATTTCTTGCTTAGAATTCCATCAATTTCATGTTTTGCTTCCATTGTTGGTATTTTAGAGGTCATATAATCTTCTTGTTTCAATCTTGTTCCATTGTTGCTTCATACAATCAATTCAGCATAGAATAGCTTCATTTCTATACTAGAATCCATTAAAAGTTACAGGTTTTTTTTTTCACAAGGATAGTTTCTGAAACTCTCGGTACACTTGTGTTGTATTCCCATAATAAATCCCACTAGGAATTACATAGTCAAGCTCTGTTCACTTGTGTTATCTCTCTCCTACTCGCATTGTATTCGGTCTATATCCAAAACTGCCATTGTTCGAATACCATATTCTGTTGATACTATCACATACACACTTTCTGGATTTACAAGGACACGAAGGAACGAGGAGATCACACTGAGGGGATGAAGTCACACACAACTGGATTTAACACTATTCTATAAATGCCAGGTTTGAGCTATCAAATTTCTAGTTACAACATATCAAATAGAGTAGTGAATTATTTCATTTCATTTAAAAAATCACTCTCGATATCACTGGGGAAGCTGTGGGGATTGATAGTTTTTTAGAAATAGTGATTCATTCCTCACTTCTGAGGTAAGATCAAGAGCCTTTCAATTTAATATATTTATTTGCTTAGATATTTAGGATAAAATCATAACTGCACAGTAAATAGCCATACCAGGCTACTTTGCTTGTTTTTATTCTTTTACAACCAACAACCTTATCAGAATTTTGGGCCACAACAGGTTTTAAGTCAACAGCCTCAAAATTATAATCACAATTTATAATGTGGCTTCCACAAGATTCAAGGCCACGATACTAGGACTTGTCGTGAATCCAATAAATTCATGCAGTGTTTGCCAGAAGATCAAAAATAACTCTTTATAGATATTTTTTTAGAAAATTCTGTAGTACCCATGCCAAACACTTATGCAGGGGTAGTTTCCCCTCAAAATTCACCCCTCAAGATCTTTAATGGTCCAATCCCAAACCGTTCTAACAATAACAGGCTAGATCCTAACGGAACAAACAAGGGTGTCATAACAGGAAATGATGTTCAGGAAGCTTCAACTTCATTAAATCCACCAGTTGCACCCCAACTAGGAACTCGACCCCAAACCAAGATAGTTGGTTTGGTAGAGTTAGACACCGAGCTACCTGTAGAAACCATAACAAGAACATGAGATTATGCTTCTCAACCTACTCCAAGTTATCCATTTCAACCAAACAATAGTCAACAAACGTTGGTAAAACCCATAGGTGCCTATGATTTAATTAATGACTTAACTAAAACCTTCTCACACATCTCCTTTTTGGATTTATTTAAAAAATCTCCCACCCACAGAGCTTCCCTCTTAGAATTGTTAGGCCTTGGTCATTTAATTAACATTACTCCTCCGAAAACGCAAGTAAACCATGTGGATTTTGACGTTTATCCTCCAGGGCAGCCAGATAGGGATATTGAGTTTATATTCAATATAAGAAAAATGCTGATAGACGTTGAGATTGCATGAAGGGATGATCCAGCTCTGCATTTGCAAGTATGGATTTACAATAATTACAGAAAACATGCAATGGTAGATGATGGGGCAGCGGTTAACATAGTCCCCTTTACTTTTCTTCAAAAGTTAGGATATGGAGAGATGAACTGTTCCACAACGCAAAATATGCTAAGAGGTTATGATAGCCTCAAAGCCACTTCAATTGGAACCATATTTTTACCAGTCACTTTAGGGCCCAAGATAGTCCTCACCGAGTTTTATATTATAAATCGGGAAACCAATTATAATATTATCCTTGGTCAGCCATGGATACACAGCATGAAGTCAATCCCTTCCACACTATTCCAAGAAATAAGATTTCTACACTTAGGGAAAATATTCGTGGCACAAGGTGACCTAAAACCCTTCGATATACACCTAGCTGATTTGAAGAAAAGACCGGGAATTCACTTTGAGTTTGAGCTCCCAACAAATCAACTCATCAAACCAATTAATTCAAAACCAAAAGAAGCGTTGATACCCACAATGGAGTTAGAGATTACAAATCCATCCGAGGACATTCTAGCATTCAAACATGAGACCAATGTTATAAAAATGGTGTCACTAGGGACTACCACCAAAATTGTCAAATTGTTGGAGAAAGACTTACCTATTCTCCTACCATTTGATTCCATGGGTATGGGACACACCCTGGAAATTGCTTCTCTTCCATCAGACAAAGTATTTATGGTATAAGTGACCGAAGCAAAAGAAATAGATATGACAGATATCCCAACATCCATTTTTCCAAACGAGTATTAGACTCTCCACTTCGATGAAGCTAGATGTCACTTTGGAGCTGGAGTAGGAGTGATCTTTACTTCACCTGATGGAAAGATCCTACCTTTCACATTTAAATTAAACTTTGAATGTACAAACAACGGGGCTAAGTACGAAGCTCTCCTCCTTGGCCTCATTCTAGCTAAAAGAATGGGTGTCAACAACATTAGAGTGCTAGGAGACTTGCAATTGGTTACAAACCAAGTCTCTGAGGTATATGAAACTAGAGTTGAGCACTTACAAATTTATAAAACAACAGTATTAGATCTAAGTAAGGGATTTAGCTTCATATCAATTGAAGCAATCCCACGAGAGCAGAACCTTCTTGCAGACTCGATAGCAACCTCAGCTTCTCGTTTCACCCCAAACAGTGAGTTGGAGGATACAAATTTCACAATATCACTTCGTACCAAGCCGTTAGTGTGCAAAATACCAACAAACTCACTCCTAACTCATGGGGAAGCTGAGGATGATTTTTCTATATCGTAGATCGCTTTGACGATGATAGATTCACTCTCGAATATCTAAATGCCTATGCGGAGCTACATCTTGCTCACCGTATAGTTGATCTTTCCCTAATACCACATTCCTCTTCCTATTTTAGAAATCCCATGATAGAGTCTCCTCCATAGAAGGATCTCTATATCTATGAAATAGAAGATGGAGAAAGTTTGGAACTACCTCCAGCCCCACCTGAATTTGAAGAAGGTAACGCTTCTTTAATAGAAGAAACCATTGACATAAACATTGGAACAGAGGAAGAACCAAGAATCTTGAAGTTGGGATCCTCGTTAACTCTGGAGGAGATATAAATACACACCCATATCCTTAAAGAACATCAAAAGGCTTTTGCATTTAATTATAAAGAAATGACGGGCATTGCACCACAAGTCATGGTACATAATCTTGTCACTAAACCAGATGTGAAACCAATTAAATAGAAGTCAAGACCAATGAAGCCAAAAGTAGTTCTCATGGTAAAAGAGGAAGTAATAAAACTTCTCCAAGTGGGATTCATCAAGCCTGTTGACTATTCACAATGGGTATCTAATATTGTCCCTGTCCTAAAAAAGAAAGGGAAGATACGCATTTACATAGATTTTTGGGATATTAACAAATATTGTCCCAAGGATGACTTCCCATTACCATCCATTGACGTTATCATTGATGCAACAGTTGGATTTGAATTTTTGTCCCTTATGGATGGGTTCTCAGGGTATAATCAAATTAAAATATCTGAACAGGATCAAGCCAAAACTACATTCATAACTCCCTAGGGAACATATTGCTACGATGTCATACCATTTGGTCTTAAGAACACTCACGCTACGTATTAGCGGGAAATGACTTACATATTCCACGATCTTATCCATAAAATTGTGGAATCATATGTGGATGACTTGTTGGCCAAGGCCAAGAAATGTTGTGATCATCCAGATGTGCTCCGTATCATCCTCTCATAATTAATTGAATATAGTGTCACATTAAATCCAGAGAAGTGCATGTTTGGTGTGACAGGAGGTAAAATTTTGGGCTACATTATATCTTCACGAGGGATTGATGTTGATTGAGCCAAAATATGGGTTGTTCTAGAAATGATCCCACCATCGGGTGAGTCTGGAATCAAGTCATTTCTTGGGAAACTCGGTGCAATCCGTAGGTTCATCCCAGATCTAAGTTTTTCCATTCATCAACTCAACAATATATTAAAGAAAGATTATAACATTGATTGGACTGAAGAATGCAACGAGGCCTTTGAAGCAGTTAAACGCTTCTTTTTATCTCCACCCACATTAATGCCTTCCAAACCGGACCACCCTTTGATCTTATACTCACGAGCCACCCATGTCTCGCTCACCTGCATGTTGGCTCAAGAAGACAATGATTAACGGGAACATGTGGTCTATTTCATTAGCTGAACATTGCTTGATTATGAAACATGTTATACACAGGCAGAGAGAGAATGCCTTGCCATAGTCTTTGTAACAAAACATTTAAGACATTACATGTTAAACCAGGAAACGAGGGTCATTGTAAAAATAGATCATTTACGAATTTATCTAAAAATGTTGGACATTTCATAACCTTAATGGGAGACTTCAAGTTGACATTCATAAACCAAAAATTTCTTAAGGAAAAAATCATTGCAGATTGGTTGGCTGATAATCCACTAGATGGAGGTGATCTAGTAAATCTAGACTTTCCTAATGAGTGTATATACTTCATCAAAACCAGGCCTCCCATCTCTACGTGTCCCTGGTATATTGACATCATCAATTTCAACATTGACCACACATACCCAGAAGGTGCCACGTCACAAAAAAGAAGGTGTTTACATATTATTACCACTAAATATGTTGTTTTAGAACATGTACTCTATCATAAAGCCTTCAACGGCATGCTTCTAAGATGCATCGACATAGAAGAATCCAAGAAGATTCTTCATGAATCCCATAGTGGGATATGTGGAAGCCACTTCATTGGTCATGCCACCGCTCAAAAATACATCGGATGGGCTAATTTTGGCCCACTCTCGAGCATGACGTAGTGGAATTTATACGTAAGTTCCACAAATGCCAAGAATTCTCTCACGAGATTCACATGCCAGCACAATCTCTGCAACCAATAGCAACACCGTGGCCCTTCTCCATGTGGGGTCTGGACTTGATAGGTAAATTCTCTCCCTCATCAGCTGATGGCCATAACTTTATAATTACAGTCACGGAATATTTTACCAAATGGGTGGAGGCCATGCCTCTCACCACAGTACCAGGTTTGGTAATTACCAAATTCATTCTGAACTAAATTATCTGTAGGTATGGTGTCCCACAAGTCATTATCTCAAATAATAGCACATCCTTTAAAAATGACAAGGTCCATGAGTTATGTAGCAATTTCAAGATAAACCGTCACATGGCCTCTCTTTACTATCCTCGAGCCAATGGGCAGGCCGAAGCAACAAACAAAATGTTAAAAGCTATTCTCCTCAAAATGGTCAAGAAGAACAAGAAAGATTGGCATTTAAAACTATATCCGGCTTTGTGGGCCCATTGAACCTCAATAAGAGCACCAACAGGAGCAACTCCTTTCTCGTCGGTATTCAAGGCAGAAGCAGTTCTCCCACTTGAGGTTGAAATACCCAATCTCTGCATCTCATTACAAGGGATTCTAGACAAAGAAGCTTATAGGGAGGCATGCCTCTCTCAACTAGAAAGCCTTGACGAGGTCAGGCTAAACACCAAACAAAGGCATAGAGCCTATGCCGACTGGATGTGTTGGCAGTACAACAAAAAAGTCTATGAGCAAGAAATATATGAAAGAGATCTAGTTCTAAGACTAGACAGTCAGATCGATAAGAAAACTGGAGAAGGAAGAAAAATTTGGCCCAAATGGTTGGGCCCATACCAAATCATGAAATACTACAGAAATGGTGCGTATCTCTTGTGCACACTAGAAGGTGAGGAATTCGGTGAAACTGACAATTCCTTGCATCTTAAACGGTTTTATGCATAAAACATCATAATCACCACTTGTACATTATAGCTACCTACATTGCATTAGTCTTTTAGCTATTTCATTTTTTCCACTCATTTTGTAAAAATGGTAGCCCAAGAGCTTACTCTTAAGTAACTTGTTACAAATTTCTGAAAATATTAGCAAAAGCATTCAAAATACATCTCTTCAAACATCATCAACTATTTTCAAATATTTTCATCAAGTTCGACAGACAAACATTGACGAAAACCATACCAAGGCATGCATACTTGGCTTTTCTCTTTCTTTCTACTAGGTGAAGTTGTCCATGCCTATGGTTTGTTCTAGAAGCTTCTTGGTGTCACATTTATCCCTCTTAAATCTCTTTGAAAGAAAGGATATCCCAAAGTTACAGGTCAGAAATGTCAAAATCAAATGAAATCAAAAGCACCAAGCAAATAGAATATTTTATTTTACACTCTTATTTGCCCCATCAACCTTCGGTGATAAGACCACATCTCTTACTGGTGGTGTGAGGTTGGGAAATGAAAGAAGTGCCCTTACTCGCCTATATTTTGCCTTTGGTGGCAAACCCGTGCTTCTTACTAGTGGCATGAGGTAGGGTGTGGGGGGTCCAGTCACATAAATTAACAAATCATGGTATGCTAAAAACACAAATCAAATTCTATTAAGAGAAAACAAATATCCAAATTCCAAAGAGATCAAATCCTCAAAACCAGATTTTTTCAACCAGGTTTCCATTTATGAAGCTAAGTCTAGATAAACTGGAAAGTAAGTGGCCTTCTAAGCCTAGTGGTAGTTCTGAGTAGGGAAGGTGTGTAGGTCTAAACTTGGTTTCTGTTACTAGTTTGTCTGTCTCTCATCATTCCATTCAATCAAACTCATACAACTTGTGCCCTTCCTAACTCTTGGTGTTGAGCCCTCGCATCTTATTAGTTGCATGGATTTAGGATTGGGGCAAGTTCATCTCATTATCACTATGCATTCAACATGTTTTACCAATATAAGAAGAAATTACAAATGTTTCCCAAAGAGTTTAAAAGTTCGGTACTACCATTGTTTGTATCATCTCATATCAACATTACGAAAGCGTAAAAAAAGAGAAACGTTCTACTCAATATCTGTTTTCATTTGTCATCCATTGCATACATACTGAAAACATGAAAACAAGTATTCTAAAAACATCTAATTACACATGTGGAAACAAGTCACAACATTCGAGGCACCAAGAGTCTGGATCCAAAAAGAGATACATATATATATATATATATACAAATCAAGTTTCATATACAATGCCATCATGCACTAGGCATGGTCAAAACACTCAATGAGCCTGAAAAGTACAAAAACACTCATATAGATATCCAAAAAAATACTCTCAATCCCTATGGGATCCCTTAGAGGGTGCATGACCAAACCTAGGACTCTGGCTACGCCGGCACTCTGAATACACCGAGGGCTTGCAGTCACACCCGATAGCTATCGTCTCACTATGAGAATGACTCCTCCTCATCAAGTGCGCGGTTGTCTTATATCTAGCTACCTCGGTGCGGATAGAATTCATGATCTTCGCCACATGCCAGATAGAGGCAAAAACATCAGTATGCCTATCAGCTGCTGAAGGCTCCCCCACATCCACAGAAAGCTTAGCACGGGTCTTCTTTGATGGGAGAAGTAAGGTATCGGTGCATACTCAGCGAATCAAGTCTCGCCACTCATCAACAGTCACTGCAAATAAAGGAGAAAACAAGTTAGAAAATTATCGATGATAAAACCAGGAGTAAAGAAAACAAAAATAAATAACAACTAAGGTAATTCTAACTAAAACAAATGTCAAGAGAAGAGTGACAACTCACTTGGATCTCTGGGCCTCCAAGAAGGATCTCTAGGATCCGTGCCTACCACTGATGTCACCACTGACTGGTTTCCCTCTCCCACGTCTGGGGCAATATGATGGCCTGCAACAGAATCACCATCTCCACCTAAGTCCCGAGAGAGTAACTCCTCTGAGACCAGAGTCACCCTCTCTACGCTCCGCTTCGCCCTCTCGGCCTATAGGATCTCCTGGGTATTATGCCACTCAGGATCACTATCTTCCCCCCACCTGTCTCACTGATCTCCATCTCCTCTGTCTCTCCCCCAGTGAACTCCTCAGACTCGGAGTCCATGTCAATGGGTTCATCACTGCTATGGGCAGGACCGGTGGCAATCCAAAGTAAGGGTGCCTAAGGAGCATTGGCTCTCCCTCGTGCACGTACCACCCTCCTAGCCACAATAGGAACACCGGGAGTAATAATAATCCAACCTTGGCCTCTAGGACCTCCCTGAGCCTCACGGATAGATCTATACACTAGCACCGCCAAAGGAAGCATGTCACTATAGGGGAGGCTGAACTGCTGTGGTACTCTATCAAAGGGGTGGATCTCTAACTTCCCCGCCCTGTCTATCAACTGGCTAGTAGTCTGACAGGTAATCAAGGTAATGGTCTCCTCTCCCCATACCCTTGTCATGGCCTGATAGGGAGTGGCCTCCATGTCTGTAGTGGTCAAAGATGCCACTAGCTGGTGGGGTGCTCTAAGAACTATCATCCCTGTCCACCTCACTGCCCTGACGGCCCCAGGATCCTCCACCTCCACACCTCTCCCATATGGGGTGATATGCTCATACACCCAACTCATGACAAGAGTCGAGTGGCTTAGTGACTATCCCTGTAATCAGACTACCCTGTATAAATCATGGTAGGTAGTCCTAAGGATATCTGCTCCCCAAGCGTAGACACGTCCATGGCCCTCAATCTATGCAATAATGGGGGCCCCGCAATATAAGAGAGTGTCTCCTCCCTTGTCCCCAATCAATATCGAAGCAAGGATGCCCATGATGGCCTTATGGAGCACAGGAATGTTTGACTCAATGATAGAGTGGATCCTCACGCCCTTCATTGATCCCATCAATACAACTACATCTCTCATGTAAGTGGCCCACTAAACCACCTGTGATCTCAATACTTCTGTCTTAAGAGATAGCCGCCGCCCAAGGATCGGAACCCCCAGTATATAGTAAACATCATCCAGGGTAATGGACCACTCACCCCTAACTCCTGGAAATCAGAAGGTGTTCTGATCCACATCCCAATATGAAAATAAGTCACATAGAATGTGACTAGCAGGCACAATGTGAGGGACCTGTGAAATCCTCTAAATACCAGCCCTCTGAAGGGTATCTCGCTCTTCCTGAGAGAGTGCCTCTAATACTATTTGGAGCCAATCACACTCCCTCTCCCAGGTCCATCTAATATACTCCTCCTTCTGCATACACCCAAAAACACAAAAAAGGAGTAGGTTAGTACTAAAATCCAGTTGGAAAGACTATTAAAAACACGTAAGAATACTAAAAGTGCAAAAATAAATAAAAGAAAGCTTTATTTTAGCTCTCTTTCACGGACCGCAGCCCTATGCAGAGCAGTGGTTCCGTAACCGCCGCCTTGCACAGGGTGGCGGTCCTGTCCCACAAACTCAAACGGGTCGTATACTCTAAAAAAAGCTTTAAAACTAACAAATACACCATTTTTTCTAAAATGAAAACCTACCCTATGGGCGCCCCCCCTAGAGACACGTTTAAAACTAGTATTTTCAAAAATGACCCCCTTGAGAGAAAGATTTCATCATTTCCACATTTTAGGTCTAAAAACAATAAATCGAGAAGAACTAACCTAAGATTTCGTGGGTCAATGTTCCGCTCTCAGAGGCATGATTGCTATCTCACTACGAACGTTTTGACTATACTCTCGTCAAAAATTGTCACCGTGGGTCCTAGAGCTCAAAAACTATCAAATCAATCCATGCAAATGAATAGTAAAATGACTTCATTTTATATAAATAGCCCTCTTAATTTGATTTTGAATGTCTTTCGTAAGGTCAAAGTGCTGATGGAGGTAAGTTCTAAACCTTGTGTAGATGGTATGTCCTCTTTTCATATCAATTTAGCCTTATTTCTCAATTTATTTTATCTATCTGCACTTGAGTCCCTTTTTATTCATTTTTACAGGTAGCAGGATCTTGGATGGTGACTTTCCAGCACACGGGTGTGTCAAGGATAACTCCTAACTCCCCATTTCAGGACCGCCATGCTTGGATCAACTGTTTTATGACTCTTCATGGCTAAGATGCTTCTCCGAGGGGTCAATATGTACATACCTGAAATTGTAGGGTACTACATTTCCGGAACAATGTTACACATGCCCCAATGATGATACAGGTATCCTCGCAAGGTGTTCGGAATCTAGAAAGGCTTGCCAAGTATAAGCTTATATCCCGCATGCCCCGCTCATCCTCGGCATGCTTTGTTTTGCCCTTTGCCCCCCTGTTTTCTTGCATTTTAGGCTTCAGTGATGAAACTGCCGCCCTGCCTGGGTGGCAGTCCCGTGATCACCGCCCAGGAGAGGGCAGCGGTCTCGTAACTTCCACCCTACTCAAGGTGGTAGTTTTGTTCACATTTTCTTGATTCCTCTGATGATCACGTCAAATGTAAATCTTGAGTTTTACACACTTTCTTCAACAAATTTGGCTTGCATTAATGTTTTTGGTCCCCTAATAATAGTTTTTTTCCTTTTTTTATAGTAAAAGAGATCAAATGGGAGTCACCCTCTGGTAAATGCATTGGTTATAAATATCCATCTTGTTTTCAAGAAAATGGCCCCTCATCTTCTCAATTCTCTTATTCAGTCTTCCAATTTCTTGCTTAGAATTCTATCAATTTCATGTTTTGCTTCCATTGTTGGTCTTTTAGAGGTCATATAATCTTCTTGTTTTAGTCTTGTTCCATTGTTGCTTCATACAATCAGTTTAGCATAGAATAGCTTCATTTTTATACTAGAATCCATTAAAAGTTACAGGTTTTGTTTTGTCACAAAGATAGTTTTTGAAACTCTCAGTACACTTGTGTTGTATTCCTACAATAAATCCCACTAGGAATTACATAGTCAAGCTCTGTTCACTTGTGTTATCTCTCTCCTATTCACATTGTATTCGATCTATATCCAAAGCTGACATTGTTCGAATATCATATTTTGTTTATACTATCATATACACACTTTTTGGATTCATGAGGACACGAAGGAATGAGGAGATCACACTAAGGGGATGAAGTCACAAACAACTAGATTTACCACTGTTCTATAAACGCCAGGTTTGAGCTATCAAAGTTCTAGTTACAACATATCAAATAGAGTAGTGAATTATTTCATTTCAGTTAAAAACTCGCTCTCCATATCACCGGGGAAGCTGTGGGAATTGATAGTTTTTGAGAAATAGTGATTCATTCCTCACTTCTGAGGTAGGATTGAGAGCCTTTCAATTTAATATCTTTAGTTGCTTAGATATTTAGGATAAAATCACAACTACACAGGAAAATAGCCATACCAAGCTACTTTGCTTGTTTTTATTCTGTTACTAGATTAGTTGTCCATTTTATAAATATACTAGAGTAGCTACTCTTCAATTTCATTGAAATACGTCATTGAAAAATACAAAAATAGAAGGATCCTTGCATAGTGTAAATAACTCTTTTGTAATCAGTTTATTAATTTTAGTTAAAAGTTGAATCATTTTGTATGGCAATCACAGGACCTAGAGAGCCTAGAGAGTATATATTTGAACCCATAGTGTCTCAGCCAAATCTACCCACAACATTAGCTGATATAGATCAGGACCTCGGGATAAAGGTCTTTTGAGCAATAGCAAACTTACAAGTGATTAGTGAACAACTGAGAGAGTTAAATATCGAAGACGACGAAGCTTACACATTTTGGTCAAGCCACCCTAACTATAGACTACCTTGATAAAACATGTAAATGATTGTACAAGGATTCGAAAGAGAGCAAAAATTTGGTTGTGATCCTTTGGTTCCACAACCCAATGCAGGAGACCTCCTCATTGACATAGATACTAGCTTACGCATTCAAGTTTCCAGAACACATGTTAGGTACTCTGAGAAAATTATACAACTTCTAGTTCTAAACATAGAGGCTGAAAAGGCATACGATTAATGGATAGCTGGGAGAAGGGATTTATTCTTCACATGACCATAACAGGTCCAAAATAACCACGAACTCACAGTTGTGATCCCAAAGTCCCACAACCCAACAGGCCTACAAATCAGTTAAGTATTGATACTAGCTTACAAACGCTGGTATTCAGATCCTCACCACTTCCGCCGGATATCATCACGTTATTCTCTGTGTTAAATATAGAAGCCAATCAATCTAATATTTTCTGGGCTAGACCAGAAAATCACCCATAGTTAACTACAAACCCACTGAAATCACCCATCACCATTTTTATGGCCTTTTCTGGAGATATATACGAAGCTCCCACAAGTCATTTCCCACGTATCCAATAGCCAAGAAACAGGATCTTGGCAAAGTTTGACATTGATTGGAGCCTCTGAACAGCCATTATATCTAAATGAATCATTACACCGATTCAGGTTAGGAAGGCCTTCTTCACCTTAGATTCGTAAATTCCATTATTGTGTATTAAGGATATAAGATTACCTGATTAGCTTATCTGTATCCATTCACATTCAACACTCACTGGCTGTCTCGACACGACCTCGGGAGGTCAGGTATGAAGAAGAGGTACTTGTAGATTTCCATGCTCACATGTCACTTTTCCATTGTACAATCACCATACTTGCAAAGTTGTATAAAATAGAGAATAGAGGAAATGATCCAAAAATGGATAAGGAAATGCCCAATTTTATGTATTCCTTATATTTGGTACTTGCTCTACCGGTTCTTAGGTATTCTTTCTTCATGAGATGGTCATGCAAGGTTAGGGGTGATTCGAACACCTTCGAATGACATTTTGGGCCCTTCTTATTCTGTTTTTAGGATTTCTTAGTTGATGTTCACGCAACCACCCTGGAGGTTACGTAACCTCAGCTCTGTGTAGAGCAGTGGTTATGTAACCACTGGTTTGCATTAAGTAGAGATCCTGTGCAAGCCTGTTCCATAATTCGGTATCTCAATAGTTACAATATTTTGAGCTTCCCAATTGATTTTATTCACCTTTCCCTGCATCCCTGATCAGAGAAAATATATATACAAGGTCTTATAAGCATTCAAGAAAGTGATTTTGGATGAATTCTATTGTGAGAAAAGTTGGAGAATATGGAATTGTTTGTTGTTTGTTCATTTAGGAGGATTTTTTCATTTGTTGAGAAATTGTGAGCAAGTAGATACAATTAGAGGGAGTGTTAATCCTTCTTGAAGGCCAATTATTGGTAGAAAGTTGTATTATTGGAGGATTACATAGTGAAGGGTTGTAAATTTCTCACCCACTAAATTTTTTCCCACATTAGGTTTCTCAAGGATAAACATTGTCTCCTTGTCTCTCTTTTCTTAGTTTTATAGTATAATTTTGGTTTATGATTGTACATTATATTTTTTAACAAATAACTTACATATTTCATTCATGTTTCATGAGCATAGTGATATGTTTATTGTTATAATTCAACAGTTTAGGGATCGTATTGGTATCAGAGAAGTTAAATTTTTAGTTATTTTTTGTTAACATGTATTGAGATTGTAGTTGGATACCCCTTACCTGAAAGGGAAAATAAAGTCGTGAAGGTAACATTATTAATTTTGAATCATAGATTTCTATAAGAAAGTTGAAGCAAGGAATTTGGGAGATGGCTTGTAGAGAAGATGTAGATGATAGCAGTGAAGATCATTTCTATAAGTTGGAGGCAAATGTCGAAAGTCTGTCCAAATATGTGGGCATTATTTCCTTGTCCATTGAGAAATTGGATTCCATCATGGGACTACTCATGGAAAAACTTGGTTTTCCAAATGAGACACCAAAAGTATGTGAAGAAGATGTTCATAGACAAGATTTGTCCCATGTCATTCCTGCATGTCCTCCATTCAATGCAAAGGCCAAGATAGAAATTCAACCTTATGATGGAGAAGTGAATACTGAGAAGCTAGACCATTGGCTAGCTCAATTGGAGGTATATTTTAGTTTGCATCAAATTAATGAAAGCCGACATATTTCCTTTTCTTAGTTAAACTTGACCAAACATGCTTTAACTTGGTTTGAAATTTATGTTCATATGTTGGTTGTTAAGAAGCTTCCTCCAATTACTAAGTGGGATGTTTATAAGAAGCCAATAAAAAATAGTTTTATCCTATTTTTATGAGGAAGAGAGGTCCATGTATTGGCAGTATCTCAGGTATAAACAAGGCCAAAATGTGTAGGAGTATACCAGTGAGTTCTGGAAGAAATATATTTAGATGGGAAAGGATGTAGCAGACTAGGACCTATTGATGAAGTATATTGGTGGACTTCATAGCCACTTAAGGAGACCCGCTCTATTGGATAAGCTAGAGGATGTAGATGAAGCTTGTACGTAAGCTCATTACTTAGAGATGGACAAGAAAAAGAGTTCATCCACCTCTCAACATACTTAAAACAAACAAGGTGACACCAATCAGAAGAATAAAGGGACATGAAAGGGTAAGAAAAACTTTACTTCTATTATTAAAAAGGATACTAAAATTCATTGTGGTCATTGTGATGTTGACACTCATTTCGAGGGAAAATGTTGGAATCTCCACCCAGAATTACATCCCTTCGAAACAATAAAAATAAGAAGGTCGTGGCTTCCCTCCAGGGAGAGGAAGTATTTTGTAGTGAATAAGTGTATGAGACTATGTTTTGTTCCTACATACGCAAAGAGGTGTGTTTGGGTAATAACATTGTTGTTCAAGAAAATGAACTAATGAATATTTTTCATTTAAAAATTCAAGTTAAGAAAACTAATGTGGATGCTCTTTTTGATACATGTTCTCAAGATAATTTTATTAGTAAAGATTTATTGGACATGCTAAAGTTGGAAACTTACAATCACCCAAGTATGTATTCTTTGGGTTGGGTAAAGAAAGGTGTAGAGATCAAGGTTATTAATCAAGGTAAGATCACTTTTGGTATTGACAAAAAGTTTATTGATGAAGTTATTGTGGATGTTTTCCCCTTGATGTGTGTGGTGTAGTATTTGGCATCCCATATTTGTATATCAGGGATGTTATCTTCATGAGGAGATCCAACCAGTACCACTTGGTGAAGGATGGTAAGATCTACATCATTTTAACCTATTCAAGATATGCTAAGATCTCTTTGGTAAGTACCAATGAACCCCTAAATATTATTAATGCTAATGGTAAATTTGCATTACTTATTTTGAGGTATATTCCAAATGATGAGATTGTTACATCTAAAACCACTTGTAGTTTCTTTTCTAATAAAGAGAAGACACAGGTAGCAGATTTGGTTTAGTAATTTAGAGAGATATTTCAAGAACCTACAGGGTTACCCCTAGTTAGATAAATTGAACACGAGATCCACTTGCTCCCCGATAGTTTTCTTCCAAACTTGGGATTATATATGTAATCTTTGAAATATTCCAATGAGGTAAAGAAATAGTTGCAGTCTTTGATTAAACAAGGTATAATCCATCATATCACTTCTCCTTGTCGTTAGCCTATTGTTTTAATACCTAAGAAAGATGTTTCATGGAGAATGTGTGTTGATTATAGAGCTTTAAATTAAATAACCATCAAGAATAGGTACCCTCTTCCTCACTTTGATGATTTATTAGATTAGTTACAACATCCTAAATATATTACTAAGCTTAATTTTAATTATGGGCATCATCAAGTGTGGATCAAGGAAGAGGACATATGGAAGACAACTTTCAAGACTAGGCAAGGGTTATATGATTGGGTGGTATTACCGTTCGAGATATGCAATGCACCAGCTACCTTCATGAGATTTTTTTTAGATAAGATAACAAGAGTTGGGTTTTGAGGGGACCAAAAAACCCCATACATATAAAGGAACCAGTTTAAACAAGACCAACAAAAAGCAATGGAGGCCAAGTCAAAAAGGCTTGACAGCAAGCCACCACAAAAAAGAGCTAGATAAACCTAGTCTGAATATTAACAATTACATTTTTGAGAGAAACTAACTAGAACACGGTCAAAAGGAAAACATAGAAAAAGATAGCAAAAGGCCAGCCATTAGTCCTTCTTACCTTTGCTACGAGTTCCAGCACTCGGCCCACTATCCTTCCTGCCTGCAACTTTAATGATCACATGTTTTGGTATTTTATCCTTCTTTTCTATAGTTTAGGTGTCCACATTCTCATGTTCTTTGGGAAAATTCTCCTGCTTATCCTAACTTTTGGGTATTTGGAATCTCAAAATTAGAATCATCATCAATCTCTGAATCCTACGTTTCATCACTATCAGAACTACTAAGGACCAGTCTCATGTTTGGATTGTTGTTTTCCACTTTAGCCGCTTGGTCCTGAAGGATGGAAACCCTTTGCTCCTGCATGATGAATTCAGCTTGTGTTCCACCAATTCTTTTGTTCTGGACCTCAATTTTATCGTGGAACTCCTCCATCTCATGGATAATATTCTTGTTGACCATGAGAATGGTGTCAACAGTTGACTTAGCATGCATAAGCCTAGTTTCCCAGTCCATAAAATATCTCTCCCTGCTACCAGAGCTTTCACCCACATTTTGAACCCCACGTTTCAGGTTACAAAGAGCGTTGGTAATCCCTTCAGGGGTGTCTTTCCCCTTAATTTGCTTTATACATTTAAAGGTAGATGTAAGGGTTTCTTAGTCAGACTCAAGGTCACCAGCATTCAAAGGTTGAGCAGGAATGATGGGTTTTCCATTTTACACTAACAAGAGGATCGAGACTTGATATAGAGGAACCTAAAGTTTCATGTTTTTAAATTCAACAATGGTGGATAATAGTGACCTATAGAGGAAGAAATCCATACTCATAGCTTGGTTCCTACGGAATAGATTTAGGATGGAGATATGATAAGAGAATATATTTCTAAATTTTCCTACCAGAGTCAAGTATTTCATGACAACAAGGTAGACGTCGGCCCAGTGCTCAGGGAGGAAAGTATGGGAAATGCCATCATCATAGGAAACAATATGTTCACCAGGTTCAAAAAATGGCTATCTCATGTTTTTTGTGAGTTTTATCTTTAAACAATTTGAGACCATCCATAGCAAGCCTAGTTATCTCAGCTATGGATTTTTCCATAACCCTAATTTCTACCCCCCTGAAATTGAAACCTGGTTCAACCCAAACATTTCCAAAATCAATAAAGAGTGTGGGGTCATTACCTTTTAGGCTCCGTATGTACTTGGAGAAACCTCCCTTTCACAGCAGCTTCCACAGAATGGTGTTGTTCTTTAGATGGAGGAAAGAGATGGGCTCAGTTCTAACTATGTGGTCCCCCATTTTTTAACCAACACACCTTCTCTCTTCGAAATGATACAGAAAGGAGTCCCCAGTTTCAATAAAATTAAAAAATAGCCTAATCAAATGAGTCGTAATATTTCCCAAAAAATAATATCTTTTGGATCTCCCAAGCATGTGAGCCTTGGTCACCATCATTAAACAGCCTCTGAATATGCATCATCATTTATAAATTTAATAATGTCTTTCCAAGGGATACGTTTCCCTGTCCATGTCATAAAATCATACATGTCATTGCCTTAATTAGCAAACGCATCCATAGGTTTATTGCCTTCCATGTAGGTGTGTTAGATCTCCACCTTGTCAAATGATTCCAATATTGCATGAGCTTCCTTGATGATGTTACTTAGTTTCCATCCACACTTACTCTGGTATTTTAGTGCATTGATGACACATAAGGAGTCACCTTCTATAATAATGGATCTTAGTCTTGAATCTCTGCACATTAAGATACCCCAAAGCATAGCTTTGGCTTCCACATAATTCTTGGTATGATTTCTAATGGGACCCGCATAGGCACTAATACATCTACCAAGATGATCACGAACCAAACCTCCCCCCCAGCATTATTATCCTTCTGTTTGGAGGAATCATCAAATTATAATTTGCAACTACCTTCATGAGATTAATGAATCAGGTCATGAGTCCATTTATTGATTCCTTTTATTATGTACTTGGATAACATTATGGTTTTTAGCATAACTTTTGAGGAGCATATTGATCATTTGCGTCAAGTTTAGTAAGTTCTTAAGGAGAACCATCTTGTGTTAAATGAAAAGAAGTGTGAGTTTGCACAACAGTCACTTGTCTTTTTGGGACATGTGATTGGAGATTGAGATCCAAGGATTGATTCGGAAAAGATAGAGGCCATTCAGAATTGTCCCACACCATCAAGTTTGACATAGACTAGGATTTTTGTGGGAGTAGTTTGGTATTTACAAAATTTCATTAAGAACTTCTCTTCCATAGCAGTGCCACTACATTTTTTGATAGCATGGGGTAAGACATTTTATTGGGGTAAGAAACAACAGATTACTTTTGAATCATTTAAATATAAAATTAGTCATTCTCTAGTTTTGGCCTTACCTAACTTATAGCTTCGCTTTAAAGTGGAAACCAATGTTAGTGGCTATGTTATGGGGGTTTTCCTACTTCAGGAAGGTAGGCCGGTATGTTATCACTCTGAATTATTTCACGGTGCAATTCTGAATTATTGTACTTATGACAAGGAATTGTATGATCTTGTTCAAGAATACAAGAAATGGAAACATTAATTGAGGGGTAAGGAAACTATCATTCACACAGATCATCAACCTCTTCAATATATGTAGGCTCAAAGAAAACTTCAGCAAGCTAGACACTATAAATGGATGGGTTTCTTACAGTAATTTCATTTTATTATTAAATATAAGAAAGGTGTGGCTAATAAATTAGTTGATATGTTATCTATACATATGTTTCTTTCAGCTATGGGCACGTTAAATCTTCTTGAGTATTTTATTGTGTGAAGCATATCAGGAAGGTTATGAATAAGATCCGTATTTTACAGAGATTTTTTAGCAGAAACCACCAAGCGAGGGATTTACACTAAGAGGAGAATACTATTTCCTGGATGGTTTTCTCTACAAGAATGAGAAACTTTGTGTCTCTAAGGGGGAAAGAGTGTAGTTGATGAGATAAGCACACACTTTGAGGGTACTTGGTCACTTTGGTGTGACAAAGACTGTAGCATACTTATAGAGGTATGTTTATTTGCTAAACATGCAAGTCAAAGTTGCTAAATTTCATCAGAGGTTGTGTTTTATGTAGTACAAGCAAGCCTAATAATTGGAAGTTGGGGTTATATATTTCATATCTAGTTCCTTCCCGACCATGGGAAAGTATCATCATGGATTTTGTGGACAGTTTTCCTACCTAAAAAAATCATGATTATATATTTGTAATTGTAGATCGATTTAGCAAAATGTGTATTCTTATTCCTTGCAAAACGACCATTAAGGTCAGTGATGCAGTTGATGTCACCTAAGGGGTACATCCCTAGTCTAAATTTTTGTTGGAGAGAATGATCGGATGGATTCTCACACTAGCGAAAACTAAAAATTATGCAAAAATAATGAAAATAGTGAAAAATGCAAAAAAGGCAAAAATCTTGTTTTTTCAAAAATAACAAAGGTTATGGCGGGAGATGGGTTTCCCGCACCGGGTGCCAGGGTCCTCACTAGTGTGAACAAGATCCCAGTGGAAAATAGCTAGTGAGGTGGCTCCCGTGGATTAGCTCATGAACTTGAAGTGGAAAAGGTTATGCTTGAATTGATAGGACAATTTGGTGCTAGCTTGGTTGTCAAAACCCTAATTTCTTTATTCAGGGAGTCGGTACTGGAAAACCTAATGGCGGAAAAAATTCTGGTGCAGGCTGATCTGACCATTGAGGTGATACAGGAGGTCCCTTTCAATCCATCCCTAGTTGGGTATAATAGGTTGAAGAGCTCTGAATACTTCAAGGTTGACGCAATTAATTTCAAAATCACTGCAGAAAGTGTACATCTCTCAGTGCCTCCTCCTCCCAAAGCTGATTTTTCTGATACACGGGTTAAAAGGGAAATTTTTTGCAAGTTTGTAGGCACTTGTTTCTCTCAAAGGAGGATTTCAAGCTGGGTCGTGTGCTTCTGGGTCTCAAATGCTAAACCAAAATTCATTTTCCATGCTAACGGCTTTTTCTAGGTATGTTTCCCCTCCCCTGATTTGCTGAATTTGGTGCTTAAAGAAGGACCCTGGTTCATGAACTCTTCCAGCCTATAATTTCATCCTTGGTCACTAAATTTTAACCCTTGGAAGGAAAAATTTTCCAAGGCCTAGCTTTGGTTAAGCATTCATGATCTTCCTTTGGATCTCCGCAAATGGTCTATCCTGAAGCCAAATGCAAACTCCCTAGGGACCCTCATGCCCATCTGTAATCCTGCCCTGAATTTCTGGCACAAAAGCTTGGTGTGTCTCTATGCGGTGATGGACCTAAATACCCCTCTACTACCATCTTTACCTCTCCAAACAAATTCTGGCCCCAAGTGCTTTACCATTGAGTATGAGGGTCTAAATGCAAAGTGTTTTTATTGCAAGAAGTTGGGTCATCTGAGTAAGGCCTGCTCTTTAAAACTAGCGAAGGCTTCTAAGGAGCTGGATTCTTAGAAGGTTGGCTCTATGATGAAATGGATGGAGGAGAGTGAATTGGCATCACCTTTGGTGGGTGATATTTCACCTCTTTCTCTTCTGAAAGAAACTGAAGAAGTGCATAGAAACTTTGGGGAATTAATTTCCCTTGTTAAGGAAGGTTTCAATCAAGGGCAATCGACTTCCCTAAACTCGCTACAATCTTGGCTCCTAGATAAATTTGAGACAAATAAGCTTTAGTCCCTTTTAGGTGATGATGTCTTGGAGGAAGGATAATTTTAGCCAGATCTATTGGTACCAGATTTAGCTTCCTCAAAATTTTCTTCGGTTCAAGCAAGGTTGAAGGAGGCCATATGTGGCTCAGCCGGCAAAAAAGATAGAAAATCCAAACAAGAACTAGCACTGTTGAAAGTGAATGCTGGAAAACAAAGTGTCCTGAAATTTGCCAAAGCTTTGTCTGAGAAGGTGAATGTCCTTCCCTCTCCTAAATGATAATACTTTCTTGGAATATCAGAGGTCTCAACACCCCTGATAAACAACGCTTGTTTAAGCATTATCTCTTCTCCTCATAGGCAAGTGTTGTGTTTCTTCAAGAAACAATGATGGCCATAGTGGAAGCTGCTACGCTCTGGAAAAATTTAGTTAAGGTCTGGAATTTATTCTTCTTTGATGCTACCGGGGCCTCATGGGGCTTGGGATTCTAGTGGAAGGAATTTCAGGTTCAGGTTGATCTTATTCGCCAGAATCATAGTTGGCTGTTGGGTCAGGTTTTCTTGAAATTTTCTCATTTGGTCTTCTACCTCGTTAATGTGTATTGTCTGAATAGCATAATTGGAAAAAGAAAGGTTTGGCAAGACATCTCCAGGTCTTTTCTCCCCCTCGAGGATCAATTGTTTCTTCTTTATGGTGATTTCAATTCTATCACCTCTGAGAAAGATAAACAAGGTGGTATTTCTAGAATTTGATAATCCTAGGTAGATTTTTGTTCCTTTATCTCTAACAACTCTCTTTTAGATATCGAGCCCAAGCAAGGTTGGTTCACCTAGAGCAATCGTATGAAGGGCTTTAGTAATATTGCTAAAAGTCTCAATAGGTTCTTAGCCGACCCTAAGTGGTCTCTGAATAATGTTGTCTTAGAATGCTCGATTTTGCCTTGGTCTGGCTCTTATCACTTCCCAGTTTCCCTATCAGTCAATATAAACTTTTCCCCTCACAAATCCCCTTTTAAGTTTGAGATTATGTGGCTGAGGGATGCCTCTCTAGAAAACAACATTTCACAATGGTGGCACTCCTATCAGGTTGAAGGTTCAGAAATGTTGGTGCTTGTAAAAAATCTAAACTTCTCAAAAAGGATCTAAGATCTTGGAACAAATCTTGTTTTAATAATATCTTCCAAGAAAAGGCTAGAGTGGAAGCCGAGTTGAAATCTTTGAATGAGTTAATTTTTGTCTCTGGCATGGGGGAGGTGGATTTTCTTCTGGAGAAGTCTTTACTAGCCAAACTTGGTGAATTGCTTCAACGCAAGGAGGTCTTCTAGAAACAAAAATTGTGGGAATTATGGCTCAAGGATGGAGACAGGAACACAAAGTTTTTTCATTCATCCGTAAAAGTAAGGCAGAACTCATCTTTCATCTCTGAGATAAAGAGTCGTGATGGTATTGTCCTCTCTGATCAAAAACAGATTTTTGATGAAGGGGTTTTGTTCTTTACTTCCCCCTTCAAGGTGACATCACATCCTTTGATTCAGAGAAATCTTCTTTCCTTGACAATATCTCGACGCTGGTCACTAATGCTCAAAATGTGGCCCTTCTTAAGCCCTTCACTATGAATGAAGTGGAGAAAGTGGTTTTCTCTATGGCCAAGAACAAAGCTCCGGGTCTGGATAGTTTTCAAGCTGATTTCTTTCAGAAATTTTGGAACATCATTGGCTTTGATTTTTGGGTGGCTGTGGAAGAATCTCGCAGATCACGTTCAGTGCTTAAATCAATAAATTGTACATTTATAAGTCTCTTCCTGAATATCCCTCAACCCTCTTCATTCACAGACTTCAAGCCGGTTTCTCTATGCAATACCTCCTACAAAATCATCTTGAAATCCATTACTTCCAGACTCAAAGGGCTGTTGGAACCTATGATCTCTATAGAACAATTTGGTTTCTTGCCGGGGAGGTCAATTTTTTATGGTATTTTTCTCTCTCATGAACTCATTCATTCTCTCTCCTGCAATAAATCCTCACGTATGTTACTAAAACTAGATATTAGCAAGGCCTTTGACAAGCTCAACTAGCATTTTCTAATTAGAATCCTTAGAAATTTTTGTTTTTCAATTCAGTTTTGTAATTGGGTGTTTAGTTGCATAGCTAGGCCTTCTTTCTCTGTGTTAATCAATGGTAATGTTAAAGGTTTCTTTGAAGTTAATCAGGGTATAAGACAGGGTGACCCTCTCTCCTCCTTTCTCTAAATTTTAGTGGTTGACTCGTTGAGTAGGGCCATCGGCAATAAAGTTCGGGAAGGAAAATTGTAGGGATTAAGAATTACGGAGGGGGTGGATCCTATTTCTCACCAGCAATGCGTAGATAACACTTTCTTATTTAGCAAAGCCAGCATTAAGAAGGCCAGAGAACTAAAGGGGTTACTCGATGCTTATGCAGTCACTGTTGGACAAGAGGTTATCCATGTCAAATCCTTCATCTTATTTTTTAACGTCCCCTCTTCTCTGGAAGCTAGAATTCTTAGCATCTTCTGTTTCAAAAAAGGCTCCCTTCTGGTCAAATATCTTGGTGTGCCTTTTTTTGGTGGCTCGAGTTAGACCTTGATGTAGAACAATCTCCTCTCTTCGGTTAATTCAAAACTCAACTCCTGGAAAGGAAAATGGCCATCACTAATTAGAAGATTGGTCCTCATCAAATCTATTCTCAGTGCCTCCCCCTTATACATGCTTTCCATACTAAAAATACCCAAAAGTGTTCTATCAAAGCTTATCGGGATTATGCAAAAGTTCCTATGGCAAGGTCCATCTATGGAAAGGAAAATCCCATTGATTAGCTGGGAAAATTTTTCCAAACCCAAAGATCTAGGCAGGGATGGCATTCTCAACTTGGGTATTCAAAACTTGGCCCTAGGTGCCAAGCTTGTCTAGAATCTCCTCACAAAACCTCTATGTCTTTACAGCCAAGTGGTGGAAAAAAAAATATCTGGGAGGCCATCTTCCAGAATCAATTCTCTACATTGCTAATCCCCCTCATGGTTCTCATATATGGAACTTCTTTTTTGAATATCAGGAGCTCTTCTTATTCAACCTGGAAAATCGAAAAAAGTGACATAGTGTTATTCTAGGATGATCCTTGGAACAATTTTCTCGTGCTTGGGGAAAATCATGAGTTTGGGTAAATCAAGAGGCTCTTAGTTCAAGAATGGGGACCATATGTTTCCAACTATGGGTTGATTCCAGAAATTTTTCCTACTCTATTGGAATGGAAAATTATTGATCACCTAAATATCTATTTGGAAACTAAGGATAGTTTTCACTCAGCTCTGTAGGAACGAAAGATAGTGCTTTCTGGGGGTAATGATGAAATTATCTGGACTACATCCTTTTCTGGGAAATACTCCCAACGCTGTGACTATAATTATTGCATGCTGAGAAGGAAACTAAGGCTCTAATCTGGAAGGCATGCTGGTCTCCCTTGTGTCCCCCTAAAGTTGGCCTTTTCACATGGCTTTCAAAGGCAAAATTATCACTCAAGAAAGGAGGAAGAGATTTATTTTTCATGGTCCCTCAATGTGATTTCTATGTAAGAAGCATGAGGAAGATCGTGATCATCTTCTGCTTCATTTCCCATTCACAGTTGAATTTTGGAGTTGGTTGTGTGATAGGCTCAATCTCCCATGGGTCTAGCCCTCTACACTCCTGGCAGCCATTTTGGCTTGGCCTATAAACCTCCACTTTGACGCTCTCTCCTTGATTTGTCTGTGTGGTATCGTGCTACTTCTCTAACACATCTGGTGGGAGCGTAACAAAAGAATCTTTAGGGAGGAGTAGAACTCGGTGGACAGGGTCATTCTCAGGTTGGTATGGGCTATCTCTAAGGTGGTTTCTGCCAATTGATCCCATTTTCATCACTTCTCCAATATTGACAGGGAAATCACGTAGTGTTGGCCTAAAATCATCAAGCCCGGAGTAGGTGCTCATCGCCCTTCGATCTCCTCAACCTCGCTCCATCGGTCAGTCTGTTGTCTCCCCCCCACCTCGGGTTTCCTCAAACTAAATTTTGATGGAGTAGCTAGAGGTAACTCGGGCATCTCCAGTGTTGGATGCATTATAAGAAACGAAAAGGGATTATTGGTTGGTGCCACCTCCTACAAGCTCAGGGATTACACTTGTAATTCGGCTAAACTACAAGCTCTGAGAAAAGGACTAGATCTAGTGGCCTCCTTAAAGATAGAAAATCTAGAAATCGAAGGGGATTTGCTAGTAATTGTGAATGCCATAATTAAAAATAAATCCATGTCTTAGAAACTAGACCTAGGAGCTAAAAAGGTCCTTTGGAAACTCGGGAATTTTAGTGCCTAGAACATTAAGCACATGTTTTGGGAAAGTAATAATTACGTGGACAAGCTAGCAAATGTAGCAATCGAGCAAGCCCAACAAGAGATAGTGGCATTCAATTCCAAGGCATGGGAAGGATTGGGGATATTGATCTCACGCGAGGTGGATTTCAAAGCATGCATCGTCTAATGATACACTTGCGGGATGTGAAGGATCTATTTAATGCTTTGGACAAGGTATTCTCCTTATATTTTTTCTCCCTCCTTTTTGTTAGCTATGGTTGTCCCTCATTTTCCATGAATTTCCTTGAGTTGTGATCTGTGTGAAATGGTGTTTTGTTCCAGGATAACATACAACTAGTTGAAAAGAATTTTTTGTCTCTCTTGCATCGAAGAGTTGGATGCCATTAAAGGAATCCTGGGAGAAGGTTATCTATATGTTCTTGGTTGGCCACGCATCAACAGTGACATTACCTCTATATTTGTTGAGAATCTGTTGATAATTCATACCTCTAAAGTGGATGTCGTGATCTTGGCTCTACACTGGCTTTGACTAGCATATTGTGGTAACCTAGCCTCTGAAGTCATGAATTATTATCTAGCATTCTGGGTTGTCATTAATTCTTTTCCAAGCGCATTGGGGGTTGCTGTGGGTGTCTTCAGCAAACTTGAAAAATGGTTTTGCATTCTCCTGGACTTCACTAAGTAGCTAGTGGTGTATGCATGGGACCGGGTTGCCAACCATGCCCACCTGGTGCTTCCTAATCTGAAGAACATCTACACTCTATTGGACCCTATCCCACCTGGATGGACCGAGTTGCATCTATCTACGGCTAGGGCCTATGACTTTCTCTGGCTGAACTGGGAAAATTCTGAAGTGAAAGTTGAAATGGAAGATGATTCTAGTGTGGTCAGGTGTCTTAGTCTGCTAGTGTTGTTGGAACCTTGGGATCTGGAGAGTAATCCCTCTCTTGCCTAGTATTATAGTTATAGTATATATCAGATAATGTTGGCCTATGTTCATGTATATCCAGCTGCTTTTTTTCCCTTATGATTTTGTTGTTTTGCTTTGAAATCTTGAGGTTGGGCCTCTGTTTATGTAAATAGGGAAAAGGTCCATCTGAGTGTTTTTTGCTAATGTGTGGGTTCACTTTGGTTTTCCTAGTTCTATTGTGTCAGACTGGGAATCACAGTTCATAGGGAAGTTTTGGTTTACTTTATGGGAAAAGATGGACATAAAGCTAAAGAGGTATGCCACCTTTCATCCATAGATAGATGGGAAAACAAAGGTGGTGAATCATACTTTGGTCCATCTGTTATGAGGGTACAACAGGAAACATCCAGTGACCTAGGATAACAACTTGGTGTATATAAATCATTCTTATAATAGGGTAGTTCATGATTTGACTACTAAAAATCCTTTTGAAACATGTTTTGGTTATTTAACTAAGAGTTATTTTGATGTTGTTTTAAGTTTACCATGCACAGACAACGGGTAAGTGGAATTAGAGGTCCACAAGGCTAAGAATTGTATTGAGAAAATTTAGCAAATACACCTTCAAGTATAGAAGAGGTTGACAGAGTCACATACCAAGTATAAAGCATGGCATGATCAGCAAAGGACTAAGCATTCCTTCCTTATTGGAGACAAGGTATGGTTATATTTGAGATAGTATAGGCTACATAGGAAAGATAAGAAACTCACGCCTCTTCGATATGGCCCATTTCAGATTATGGAGCAAATGGGTAAGAATGAATTTTGCTTGGAATTACCTCCGTATATGAAGATTTATTCAGTTGTGAATGTTGAAAAATTACACCTTTTTTAGCCCTCCATATTGGAAAATGAATAATGGGGGTATTACTTCCTTCTATTGAGGATCTCACCCCATAAATTCAGTTGGAATTGGAGGAAGATGTGGTTTTATAGAGAAAAGAGAGAACAACATAGAGAGGAGTGCATGACATGTGGTTTATTAGGTTGAAAGGTCAGTTGCCTACTAAGGCCAAGTGGTATTCTAGAGAAGATTTGGGGAAGATATTTCCTCACCTCATCAGTCCTTAAAAATTTTATGGACTTAAAAGCCTCAAATTGGGAAGGTATAATACAAAAATGGACCAAGAAATTCTCAATTCTATGTATTCTCTATATTTGGTACTTGTTCTACCGGTTCTCAGCTATTCTTTCTTCATGAGATGGTCCAGTCAGGCTGGGGGTGATCTGTACACCTCTGAATGAAGTTCTAGGACCTTATTGTTTTTTTTTGGGAATTTCTTAGTTGATGGTCACACAACCACCCCAGCAGTTACATAACCACCCCAGTAGTTACGTAACCACCACTTTATACACAGTAGTGGGGTGGTTGCATAACATTTGGTCTGCATTAATTTGTAGTCCTATGTGAAACAGTTCCAAAATTCAAGATCTCAATAGTTGCAAATGTTTGAGCTTTCCAATCGATTCAATTCACCTTTCCCTGCATAATTTAGTAGAGAAACTATAAATACAAGGTCTTAAAAGCATTCAAGCAAATGATTTTGGGTGAATTCTATTGTGAGAAAAGTTGGAGAAGTTGGAATTCTTTATTGTTTGTTCATTTAGGAGGATTTATTCATTTGTTGATAAATTGTGAGAAAGTAATACATTCAGAGGGATTGTTAATCCTTCTTGAAGGACAATTATTGGCAATAAGTTGTATTATTGGATAATTACATAGTGAAGGGGAGAAAATTCACTCACCCACTTGATTTTTTCCCACATTGGGTTTCTCCAGGATAATTCTTGTCTCCTTGTCTCTCTTTTCTCATTTTTACAATACAATTGTGATTTATGATTGCACATTATATTTGTTAAAAAATTAATTAACATGTTTCATTCTTTTTTCACAATAATAGCGATATGTTTATTGTTAGAATTCAGCATTTTACGGATCAAGAAACATGAGAAAATGAAAGGGAAGAATGTAGCTTTTATTTCTTGTTTTGTTGATACAAATTTCAACATCCAAAACATAATTCACAATTGCTACCAAGAACTAAAATTCAAGATTTCAAGATCCATTGGTATTGAGGAGCCATTCCAATTTATAGCATTATGAATTTCCTCTTCATCTACCCCCCACATGACTCTTTATGTCTCCAATCAACTTGTGACTTTACATCTTCCTTGGAAGTGAGTGATAAGTTCCCTTTTTATAAATCGAAGGTAATTTTACAATTCAACTTTAGGAATTCAATTAAGTGAATGAGACAAACTACCATGATTATGCATAATGAAGAATTATAAAAGGGGAGAGAAGAAAGATAGAGGAATAGAGGAGAAGGAGTGAGATTTGACAGATCTGATGAAGAACTTTCTGATGATGATCACAATCTCCTTCGTTCTTCCAGATGCACATACACCTTGGACCGTCGAATGATTTTTTAGAAACATTGTTGCAAGATCTCCCAATGTGATCTTAAGATGAACACTGACATTACTCATGATAATGCATTGTTTATCTCACAATGAGAGTGAGAATCACTCTCTTTCTCCTTATTCTTTTACAATTTTCATTCACGATGCTCCAACCTCTTGATGCTAGTATTCTTGTCCCACACACTTCTCTACAATATTTGCAAATTCTATCTTTTCTACAATATTTGCAAATTCTATCTTTACTAACTTGTAAGATGCAAGCTCCGAAACGAATAAATATGATATCTTTCATAGCTCACCTGGCTTGACTAGATTTACCTACTCACTGAATAATTTGTCTCATCTCAACCAACTCACCCCAACCAGCTAAGTGACCTAGTTCACCTGGCGAGATGATGATGGTTTTACCTTGTGATCTTGGATTTAAATTGAGCCTTAAGTGAATATCACTTATCGAAAATTCTTATCTCAATATTACCTTTGATGTTAGCATACCTTAATCTTTTTGTTCCCATTATAGGAAAGGATGAGCTCTTGACTATCTCACTTGACTCACCCATATCACCTAGCTAACTGAGCTGATCTGAACCATCTCACCAAGCTCACCTCAACCAGCTCACTGAGCTCACCCAGTTCACCTTGATGAGATGGTGATAACTCTAGCTGATGAACATGATGACCTCTTCTAATTAATCAATGGATTCCTTGACGCCTTTTTAATCTTTTCCATTTACACAGTGTCTCTAGATTTCACCTACTATGTATTTGAGATGTTCTTCCTTGATTTTGGACACAAATGAGATCAAGATAATGTTTTAAGACCTCTGTGAAGATTTTTTCATTTTTCTATCAATGAAACAACTTTAAAACCATGTGAGGATGTCAAAAAGTTGAAATATGGGTGAAATCAAATCCAACTACAACCTTCTGCATTCAAAATGGAGACATTTTTTTAAGCAGGTAGGACTAGGACCTACTATTTTGGGACATGTCACCTATTTTTCTCAAATATGACCTTCTCAAAAAAAATTCACATTCCACTCTCTTCTATTCATGAGTCCTTCCTATTTTTAGCACGTTTCTATTTTTAGAAAGTGATTTTTTTTATTTTTTTATTTTTTTGCTTTTCAGCAAAATTACCAATTTTACCATGCCTTCCATTTTGCACTATTTTCTTATTGTTTTGAGTGATCATAACTTGAAATATTAAGTTATTTTATATTCTTATTATGTGAAGTGTTAGAATAATGAGAAAAACTTAGTCCGATATATCTCAAAAAATAAGCATCTCCATCGCATGAAAAGTAGTTTACATGATACTCAATTTTTCGAAGAACCCTCACTCTGATTTTTGGATGATTTCACCTACTGGATATTTGGTAAATTGAAAATATCTTTGAGGAGGGAATAATTCTAATGAAAAACAAAGTCCTCAATATCCCTAAAAATATGGACATCATGGAATGAAAACTAGAAATTTCAAGGATCGTTCCTCCAGTTTTCAAGTGATTCCACCGACTCGAACCTCAAGAAGTGAAAATGAGCCTCATTGTCCTTTCTTTGTGGCATCATGGAAGCCATAAATGGTGGATTTAAGTTTGTACAAAACAAAAGGATTATCCAAGTGCAAACAATGAGTTCTAGTTGTGTTCTGCCTCGTACAAGGATCTCATGCTTTGATTTCTAGACGAATGACTATGTGCAACATTCAATCTTCATGGTCATGATCATTCTGGAAGGCCTTAGAAAGTTTGGATGTGGTTTTATAAATAATTTTTATGTCTTTGAATTCTTCATGGATTTAACAATGGAGTCTTGGTTGTACCAAGTGAGGAAACCATTAACAGTTAGTCATTTTTGAGCTTTGATAGTTGTACAATAATCAAATTTCAAGCAGCAGCAACTATGGCATGGAGTAGGATTTTAGATGCATGGGGGAGGGGAAAATTTTCTTGTCCCCACTATCCTAGGGATAGTTGGGACACTTGGGATAATAAATCTCACCATCTATCCAACTGAAAAAATGACTAAGTATGGGAAACTTGAGAACACCTTTCCTAGAGCTCCAAATGGTCTTTTCTGGTGAAGTATTAAATGATTTTGAGTCCCAATAGAATTCCAAGAATAATGGGAGGGGTCTCATCCTGCATTCTTCCTAAAACTCCCTAAAATGACTTTTTTTCTCAGGATGGCAAGGTGTGTCTACACAAATTGAGCTACCCTGAGAGATACTTGAGTCTTGTGAAATATTTTAAACTTCCATAATTTGGAGGGTTATTCAATATTTCCAATGGGAACTTTATCAACTTTTAAATCCTTACGAAGCTCCTAGAATCGTCTATGGAAGATCATGTCCCAGATTTAACTCTACATTCCAAATTCTCTAAAGCCTCCAAGGCTTCAAAAAATAATCTAAGGAGGAGAAGGGGTGTATTTTATTTTCCCCACTATCCCCATTTTCCCAAGGATATTTGGGTTAGTTGGGGCAGTAAAATACGCTAAAGGTTTAGATGATGCAAATTGGCAATTACATGGGCAAATCAACTTAGCACCTCGCCAAGAATAGAGAAGGTCACATGAGGGACTAGGAGTAAAAGCTAAGGTGTGGGTGAATTTTTTTCCCTATTATCCACAATGTCCCCACTATCCCTAGGATAGTTGGTACAATTGGGACAGTCGGGACACAAAACCTCGCCACTTATCTAACTAAGAAAATGGCTAAGTTGAGAACACATTTCCCAAAGATCTAAGAGGTATTTTCATGTAAATTTTTATATAATTTTTACTTCCAAGATAATTAAAATATAAATGGGATGGTTTCAAATACCTTATTATACTTCCTTCTCTTAAAATGGCATTTTTTATTTTGGGACAACAGGGTATATCTGTGAAAATCAAGCCTCCTTGAAAATCCATTGAGCCTTGTGAGGATGATTTCAAAAATAAACTAAGGAAGGGGAGGGGAAAATGTTATTTTCCCCACTTTCCCCACTATCCTAAAGAAATTTGGGATAGTTGGGATAATTGGGATAGTCAACCCCGCCACTTATCCAACTGAGAAAATGACTAAGTCCTTGAATTTTGAGAGCACTTTTCCCAAGGCTCCAAGAGGTATTTTCAAGTAAAATGTTATATAATTTTGACTCCTAATATCATTACAAGATAAATGGGATGATTTTTAAGACCTTATTATACCTCTTTCTCTAAAAAAATTCCCCTTTTTCATTTGTTACAACAAGATGATTTTGCATAAATTGATCTTCCCTAAGATAAAACCATGTCTTGCAAAGAAATTTGTGATTTCATCATGAAGAGGGATCTTCAAGATTTCCAATGGTTAATTGTTTTTATTTTGAGTCATCACAGAGCTCCCTAAATACTCCATTTAATTTTAGGTACCATTTTTAACTACAAGCTCCTTACCCCTAAAAAACATGTTTTCACTACAACTAGTCTAAGACTCCTACAGATTTTCGGAATTTTCCAAAATCAATTTCATCACTCTTCAAAATCCTCAAAACCACCTCCAGATGATTTTGGGCCTTCGATTCATTCTCATAGGATATGTGCCTATTATAGGGAGGCTATAATTTACCTTTCTAGGCTCACTAAGAAACTAGCCCTTGGAAACACTTTTTGAATGATACGAAATGATATTGACACCACATTTCAAACACTAGGGAAAGATTATTCAACACACTAGGAGAACTAACAAGGCTGATATGAACATGATACGGGCGTATACTGACCAGGAGAGGGTTTGAGAAGGCTTAAGATAAAAATTTTGACACTTGGGTCTATTCTCGTGCTTAAAATTTTGAAATTTTCATGTTGCACATTTGCATGACAACAAGTTCCAAATCCTAGACCTAGAATAGAGTTACAACATTTGACTAGCTCCCGATTATAAGATGGTGATAATAAGTTTTCAAATGGTGTTATAATCAAGGTAGTAACAAGGTAATATATCCAAGAGGTTAC
This sequence comes from Taxus chinensis, assembly GCA_019776745.2. NCBI lineage: Eukaryota > Viridiplantae > Streptophyta > Pinopsida > Cupressales > Taxaceae > Taxus > Taxus chinensis. The sequence continues at coordinate 380,213,774 of CM034156.1, read as the reverse complement.
AAAATAATTGCAATGGTTACAAGAGAGGTCCAAGAAATATCAAAACAATATCAAGGGTTGTATAAAGTTGTAAGATAAGAACTGGTAGATAAATAATTATATGAAAATATACTAAAAAGATAACATAGACTACAAGATGTAGTCATGGGGAGGTCAAGGGATCAAGTAAAATTATATAGAGAGAAAACTTTGGAATTGAGGGAGAGAATGATAAAAGTGAGAGTGTGTTGAAAGTAGGTATAAGAGTGATCATAAGGGGATAATAAGTGATATCACAAGGAGAATATAAAATATGATTATAAGGGATGCAAAATATGATTATATAAAGAGTATGAGAACATGTGAAACTCATGATATAATTAAACTACACATTAAAGATATCTCATAAGTACCACTACTAACCAACATGATGTAACCTGAAGGATGCACATAACTATTTTTGGTTACGCCTCACTCCCAAAAGTATCCCTAAGGAAAATACTTTGGGGAAGCTAATGGTCCAATGATGCCTTTGTGAAAAAAATTGATATTATGGAAAAAAAATTGTATACAATCCTAATGCAGGATCACTCTTGTTTTTCACAAATACAAATATTGTAACAATACAAAAAAATCAAATAATCTCATAAACACTAAAACATTCTTAAATATTATCAAAATATAAAATCACAACCTCTATATGACTTAATTTTTGATATATTTGCTTTACGCATGTTGTTTGTTGCATGATTTGATAGGTATGCATGATATACACAGAACTCTAATAATTAGATGTTGGATCTCTTCTTTTACCCAATCATGTGTCAACATCTAGGGGGGATCTCTTAAACTATCATGTGTTAATGTTTCATTGCATAGTATTATTATATATTCTCATTATGCACACTTTCTATACTATGTTATATGTTATTTATTTATTCCAATGTGGCTAAATCATGTGCCTTATGTGGAGCTAGTATCTCTTTATCTATGTCCCTCTAGGTTACTATCTACTATTTTATTTACTTTCTTAATTTTATGTGTGTTTTCATGTATACAACACGTGGAATTTGTTTTACTTGTGTGTGTGTGTGTGTGTGTGTGTGTGTGTGTGTGTGTGTGTGTGTGTGTGTGTGTGTGTGTGTGTGTGTGTGTGTGTGTGTGTGTGTTGGCGAGAAAATTTGTCTTGTGGACAAATTGGTGGGTTTCAAGCCAACGCTATGGGAATCTAAGTCCCTCTACTTAAACGGTGCAACTTCTGTATGTGCATGCATAAAAAAAATGGATTTCAATGGTGGCATTTTGACCATAGATCCAATAGGGGAACTCCACTGACCCTGTGGAAAATCTAGCAATTTCTCACTAGAGAAGAACTTTGTCTGAGAAGGGGAAAGGGAGTGAGAATGGAGGTAGGAGAAACCAATGTTGCGAGTAGAATATTATATGCCCACACACATTAGTTAGAAATTTCATTCACATGCATTTAGAGTTAGAAGAAAAATAAATCCGCAGGAGAAGCTACAAGACCGAATGAAATTCATTGGTGGCAAAGTACCAATTAATTCCTCAATCAAAAAGGAAAAAATTCCTTCTTTTATTATTGAAGCTCAAACAGAGTTTATACATATCTTGAGAATAGAGGAAAATCTAAGGAGAAGAGAAAATAGAAGAAGTATGGCATTTTCTGTCTTTTCCAGGTACAGAGCACTCTGGTCTTTTTTGAAATCAATCGCCAGCCCTTTGGAATGGCTCAAGGAGCCATTATATTCTTCGCAAGAAACCGTTACAAATTCACAATCCTCAACACCTTTTCAAATTCCTCTGTTGTGAAGAAAACACTCATGGCGGGTTAAAAACCAGATCTTGCAAAGCAACCGTTACATTCAATTTTCTAGTTTAAATATAAACCATTTGATTTGCTCCTCTAACTCTGAAATCGGGTCGTCCACGTGGCAGGAAGGGATTAGAGTGGTTACAGGGGAAGCCCTTTGCATTTTTTTATTTTTTAGAGATTTGGACAATTGGAACAAATTAGCATGCACCCCCACTTTGACTTTTTAACTTAGACACGTGGCTGCTTCTGATTGGAAATGGGGTCGCGGCCCTTTTCTCAAAATTTTAACCTTTTTTGGAAAAAGGCTCAAAAACTCAATTTCCTCCGTCGGCCCACTACTCTAATTTGACTTAGACATGTGGCACCCTCTGATTGGAAATGGGGTCACGGCCCTTTTCTCAAAATTTTAACCTTTTTTGGAAAAAGGCTCAAAAACTCAAATTCCTCCATCGGTCCACTCTTCCACTTTGAATTTTCAACGGCGGGCCCAAGACCTTGGTGGAGCTGCAGAGAATTCTAGAACTTTTACTTCACTTTTGGAAATTTGGTTAAATTTCCAAAAGTGCCTCGATGGCCCACTCGTCTTCTTTGACTTTTCAACGGTGGGTTTCACCTTTGACTTTTTCATTGCGGGCTTCAACTTTGATTTTTTTCCTAATAGCCTGATCGAGGCTACGGGTTACTTTTTAATTTTTTGGCTTTTTTACAAAGAGGCTCAAAATCTCAAATCCCCCCCATGGACCACTCATCCACTTTGACTTTTCAACGGTGGGCTTTGTCTCTCTAATGAGTCCGACCACGTGGCGATCTGGCGCTGATTTTGCAATTGGCCCTTTCTGCCGCACCTTCAGAATTGCGCCATTGCGACACATGGAGCCTTTCACTGAGCCTTCCATACTTAGCTAATTTTACCTTCATTTTGTACCTGGGACATGTGGAAAGCCTACGCTTAATTGAAGATTGTCCCTTGGACCCTGCCCCTGGAGTTGCGTCATTGCGACACGTGACTACTTTCACTAGATTTTGAAGCATGACCAAACCGCATCCAATCAGAGAGACCCACGTATCACTCGGGGATGCTGAGGTAAAATTTGATGGGGAAAGAAACGCCCATCCTTCCCGACTATGGAAAATACGCAGAGGAAAAAAACTTCATCATTTTGAGTCCAATTTTTGAATTTCCTTCACGAACCAGAGGCATGGAGGCAAAATAATGATTTGACGACCCAAGCCATAGAATAAATGAACAATTTTGATCAAAAATGGAGGTTACAAGGAGGATATTACGTGCACAGGCCGGGAAATGGTGGATTTGTAAAAATGAGAAAAATAGAGTTTTAAACAGCTCTAGGGCACGACTTTTGCTAATTTCTTAAATCTCTCTAACTTGGCTTAAACACCAACGAGGGGCATGAGCTCAAAAAAATTGAATTTGGCTATGAAAACGTAGAGCAGTTTTCAGGAGACAACAGCTAGCCCTAGCTTGAGGAAATGGCGTGAACAGGGCATGGCTAGGGCACGATATGAGGATCTAGAATCTCAAGTTTCAAAACATATTACGTTGACCAATGCCTTATCCATTGGGCCTTACAGAGTCATGTACAATTCTGAGAAAGAATGGAAGGAAGAAAGACACAAGCCAAACCACACACACAAAAAAACCAAACAAAACTAAACCAAAACCACAAAACAGAAAAGGGAAAAACACACCTATGAAAATACCTATGGTACAAGGCAGGGGAAAACCCACTTTCACTGATGATATAGTTTCAAGTATTTCCCACTTTAAGGAAATCCCAATGGCATTCCATCCAAGTATGAGAGGAGAAAAACATTCTCACCACAAGCTCCATGAATTTGGACTGGGTCAAGCCATAATGAATCAAACTTTCCATGGTTGTCTTTTGGTTCTCTTCTCTTGTCCCATAGCAGGACAAAGTTTCCAACCTTAAATCCTCTTGCTTTTTCCCTCTTGTCGAAAAATTTCTTCACTTTTAACTGATGCTCCTTAATTCTATCCACCACTTGGCATCTTCTTTCTTCCAGCTTCTCCAAGAAGAGGATCCTCTTGTCAATGGAGTCTTTGTATTGACCATCTTCTATTTCTTGCACTAACTTGAGAGCTGGCATCTCAATTATGAGGGGAATCTTTGCCTCAACTCCATACAACATATGGAAAGGTGACATACCTATTTCCTTCTTAGGAGTGATCCTATCGGCCCACAATGCATCATATAACTTCTTGTGTTAGTTCCTTTAATTCTCATCTACCAGCTTGCGAAAAATGGTCACAATGTTCTTATTGCTTGACTCAGCTTGCCCATTTCCCTGCGAGTAGTAGTCGGAAGAGTGAGATAGGAAGATTCCAAATCCATAACAAAAATTTGTGGTCTCCTTGGAAGAGAAATAGGTGGCATTTTCTACAAAAAATTTCTGTGGTATTCCAAAATGAACAGTGATATGCTCCTTGATGAAGTTGCAGACTATTTCAAAGCTAGATTGCTTGGTTGGGATGGATTCCACCCATTTAGTGAAGTAATCAGTTGCAATGAGTACATAAGTATGCCCTGCACTAGAATGAGGATTTAGAACACCAATAAAATCTAGCCCCCATTGCTAAAATGGTTCTTTAATCACCACAAGCCTGAGTGGCAATGCAGCCAGTTGTGGCTTTCCAACAAATTATTGGCATGCTTTGCATTTGGAAACCCAATCCTGAGTGTCTACAAATATGGAGGGCCAATAATATCTCCCTCTGAGGATCTTGTGTGTGGTGACCATTGTTGAGAAATGTCCACCACAAGCTTGATCATGATATGCCCTGAGCAACTTTTCTTGTTGCTCCTTATCTACACTCCTAAGGAAACAACCATCTAGGCCTCTCTTGTAAAGTGCATGATTCTAGATCACAAACTTGGTTGCCTTTAGCTTGATTTTCCTTATTTTTTTGTAATCAACATGAGGGGGACATTCTCCATAATTGAGATAGTAATCAATGTCAACATACTACTCATCAGTAGTGGTGACAAAGAGCACATGTGGACTATCTCCTAAACAGGTTGAGAAAACACCATCTTTTTCTCCCTGCTGAGCTTTGAGAGCTTCATCTTCAGCAATTAGCTTGCACAAACCATTTTCTCTTACCATATTAGAGGGTCTAATCTCCAATTCATACTCTTGTGTCTTTACAATCTAACTTCCTCTCTTAGCCCCAGGATCTTGTTGAGTCAAAATAGACTTGATTGCACTTCCAAGGACCATCACCAGTGTATGGGAATTGAGAATGTAGAATCTGAAAAATTTATCATCTTTGACCACTGCGTAGGCATTTTTCTCTAATTGACTGTAGTTTAGCTCATGATTTTTCAAAGGACAGCTCATGAAAGCAATGGGTGCTTCCAAACCTTCATCATTTTTCTGAACAAGGACAGCAAAGAGTGTATGTTCTGATGCATAGTAATACATGATGAACTCCTTGTTGAAATATGGAGATACAAGAGTTGGAGCTTTGGTAATGGCTTTCTTGATCTCCTCAAATGTTGTTTTTCCTTCCTTATTCCACTTGAAACTTGCATGAGGTTTCATCATGGAAGTTATATGCTTAGTCAGTTTAGAAAACTCAGGCACAAAACAATGAAGGAAGTTTACCTTTCCAAAGAATGAATGAACTTTCTTCTTGTTGGTTGGTAAGGCTAGTGCTTGGATAGTTGTAACCCTCTCAGGATCAATGTGTGCTCCATGTTTGTTCACAATGTGTCCCAGCAACTTACCTTCTGTGACTCCAAAAATGCAGTTCTTTGGATTTATCGAAATGTCATGTTTCCTATACCTTGTAAGGACTTTCTCCAAATGATAGATATGATCTCCCCTCCTCTTTGAAAAAAATCATGAGGTCATCAAGGTAAATGGCAATACACTGTTTCAAATATTTGAAGGCCAAGTCCATTGCTCTTTGGAAAGTGGCTCCAGTGTTGATCAAGCCAAAAGGCATTCTGTTGTAGGAAAAAGTGCCCCAAGGTGTTGTGAAGGTTGTTTTGTCATAATCCTCTTCTGCTACCTTGATTTGGTTATACCCTGAGAATCCATCAAACAAATAGAGAATTTCAGATCTAGTGACTACTTGTAAAATATGATCCATGATTAGAAGAGGGTAGTTGTCCTTGAGAGATGCCTAATTCAGATTTCAGAAGTCTACACAAATCCTTATTTCTCTATTCTTATTCCTTACTAGTACAATGTTAGCCACCCATGTTGAATGGTGGATGGGGAAGATGATTCTAGCATTGAGAATATTTGTCACCTCTTCTTTGATAACATAAGAAATATTTGGATTGTAGGGCCTTTTTTTTCTTGAAGGGCTTAGCTCCTTGCTTCAAAGGAATGAAGTGATCTCTTGGATGAACCTGTCATGCTTGTCAAAGAGGTCTTCCAAAGAAACTAGGCCTTTGGGTATTTTGTTTCCTTTCAGTTTGATTGCTCCCTTTTCATCAATTCCCTCAATTCCATCCTTCTCTTATTTGGGGAATTATTCACGGTGTGGGTTTTCACTTCCTTCAAATAAAATATTATTGAAGTTATCCCTTTGTTCTAAGAAGGCTAGGATCTGATTGTCATCATTGAAGACCTACCAATGATTTGCATTGTCTGGTACGTTGGGTATGAACACCATCTCAATGGTCACTTTATCCTTGACAAAATAAGGATGAGGTGTCACTAAGGAAGCTAACACTACTAGAGAAACAGCCTTTTCATTTTTCTCCCTAGGGATAGCTTTAATGGAGAATGCATCAAAGGATTCAATGCAGTCCCACACTTTGTTTCTATAGTGCTTGAGCCTTGGGTTTTTCACCTGATATTGCTGGAGGACCTACTTCACCACAATCTCCGCATCACCTTTGTATCTTATTTTTTTGATTCCCATGTCCTCTATTGCATTCATGCCTAAGATAAATTCATCATACTCTGCAGTGTTGTTTGTATTATCAAATTGCAGCTTGTAGGAAAAAGGATATACCTCATTGGAGGGAGAATATAATACTACATCAGCTCTTGAACCTTCTCTGGAATGACTACCATCAAATTCCATTTTCCAAATTTGATCTTCCTCTTCCTCCATGAGAAGTGGCAAGGCCTCTTCTTTTTCTGATGTGAGGAAGTAGTTTCCTAGCCCACAATCTTGAAAGAGAATGTTTACTTTCGTATCATCAGACTTTCATACTGTGAACTTAATTTTTTGACTGGCAACAGCTTCTTCATTTCTCCTTTCACTAGGATAGTTGCAGATGACCAATCCATTTTTATTTATCCACCTAGATATCTGTAAAAACTTCTACTCAATATCATACCAAAAGATGTTGGGATGTCTGCCACCAAAATGGTTAGGAGTATCTTCTTGTCAAGGTAATCAACTAGTGCAACCTGAGAATCCTTAATCCTTCCTACCAATGAACTTATTAGGATTCCATTGAGTAGTAGGTGCCATTTACCCTATCAAAGTTATGCCAAGAGCATATGCAACTTTTGCTGGCATCACATTATCTAAGGCTCCAGAATCTATAATGCAATTGTTCAATTGGAAACCTTTGATGAGAAGTGATAAGTAAAAAGGCTCAACTCTGTTGGTGGTGGAGGAACTGAGGGCTAATATGTTTTGAGAAGATGGTGTGGATGGTGTGGGAAGTAAGCCTTTAGAATTATAATTAGAGATTGGGGATGTAGAGTTGCCACCCCGGACTACCTTGATGAATCTGTCAAATTGGGCAGGATGTGTTTGTAGGTATTCACTTTTAGAGAGCTGGACTTTGGTCTTGCTAACATACTCTACAAAGTCAAATGAAGTTATGGTAGATGGGGACTTAAACGGCAGATGCGTCATTAATTTTGGTGTTGGGTTCTTCTTTTCGAATGTATTAATTGGCTTGGAAGGAGATGAGTGAGTAGCCTTCGATTGAAATCTAGATGTTCTTACAGAAACAACATTTAGAAGAGAATTTCTCTTAATAAATTTTTAGTTGCGAGAAGAATCAGATAACTTACTTAGCACAACAGTGTGATCCTTGACAACTAGTGAGTCTGATTTCTCTCTAGCTAATTCCAGGGAAGGTGGTAATGGTGATCCCCTGCTGATGATCTTGTTTAGCAAAGGCTTTGGAGAGCTATTTTCTTTGTTCTTCCTACTCTTAGTTGCAACTGTTGAGGCTGAAACACCATTCTTGGATTATGCATGAGTGAAAACAGCACATGAAAAACTTGGAGCTTCTTCATCACCTTCCTCCTCATCAGTAATGTATTCAATAAAACCATTGTGCATGCCAACCTCTTCAATTTCAAGATAGTTTTCATAGTCATCCATGCTTTCTTCTTCATTTTCCTCAATATCTATTCCTTCTTTTGATTCCCTAGTGTCGCAGATGACATTGACTGGTGGTGCTTCAAGAGTAATCCTATGAGGAGGTGGAGTAATTATTGGTCTGTCAAGAGGATTTGTTCTCGTTGGAGCATTCCACATTGTGATTTATGACAGCTGCTTCTTCAAAGCAACTAAGTCATTTACCATTTTTGTGAACATTGAATCAGTGGTGACTGAATTTGAAATCTAACCTTTTTTCTTCCCATTTGGTCCTTTCACTTTTCTAGAAATAATTAAATAATCATCAGTCTCAATTGCAAAGTCTTGAACTTCCCTCAATGTTCTTGGATAGACTCTTTTGAGATAGAAACCAAATTTTGATGGCAAAGCACTAATGAAGAACCTTTTCAAGTTGTTTTCAGAGCACACCACATATTTTGGGATCCTTCTTGTCAACCTAACATACCTTGCTACAAAATATCTCATTGATTCGGAGGTCTCCTTCTTCATCTGAACCAATTAGACTAGCAGATCCTGACAATCTTCTGTGCTCTAGAACCTGTGTTCAAATGCACTTCTTATATCTTCCCAACATGTGACAAATCTTGGGGGCAACATGTAGAACCATTCAACTGCTCTTTCTTGGAGTGACTCCACAAAGAGCCTAACTAAAACATCTTCATCTTCAACTCCCAACACTCCACAAGTAGTGATGAATGTTGCAACATGTTCTTCGGAGAGCTGAGAACCATCCCCTTTCAATTTTGGGAAGTTCTTTCTTGAGCCTCTTGGGAGGTCATGAAGTGGTTGTGGAAGATCAAATGGACCAGTATTTCTTCCCCATGGTATGTTAGGCCTATGTACCTCATGCTCATGATCACCCATTCTATTTTTGTTTCTATTCTCGAGTCTTGCTAAGGCTACTTTTGTTGTTGCTCTTTCTTCTGCTTCAATTTGGAGTCTTTCTATTTCTTCAAGTTGAGCCCTTATCTCCTCTTCAGAAACTACCTCTCTTTCAAGATCTTCAAATGTGGGATCAATTTGTCCTTCTTGCTTCATTTTCCAGGTGTATCTTCTATCAGTCAGCTTGAAATTTTATGCTCTTCTCTGGGGTGCTGGAATTTGTCTCTACCTTTCCAATTCGACAACACATTCCTCTTCCAGGTCCAGAATCTTTATGGAAATGAATTATTGATTGAAACTTTGTCTATTATGCCAAATATCTTCTCTCAGATCAGCAACAATGTCTTCTTGGATGTGAAAGAGTAAATTAGGTCTCTCAACAGGAGGATTTCCCAGAATAGCCATGATTTACATCTATGTAGTTCATGTGATTATTCAATCTCCAGAAATTTTTCTTCTAGAATATTTTTTTGTATCTTATGAGCCTGAGGTCATTTTTTAGGTGCAGATGCTGCAAAATTTGCCCCACATTGGGCACCAAAAACTATTGGCTAGAAAATTTGTCTTGTGGACAAATTGGTGGGTTTCAAGCCAACGCTATGGGAATCTAAGTCCCTCTACTTAAACAGTGCAGCTTCTGTATGTGCATGCATAAAAAAAATGGATTTAAATGGTGGCATTTTGACCATAGATCCAATAGGGGAACTCCACTGACCCTGTGGAAAATCTAGCAATTTCTCACTAGAGAAGAACTTTGTCTGAGAAGGGGAAAGGGAGTGAGAATGGAGGTAGGAGAAACCAATGTTGCAAGTAGAATATTATATGCCCACACACATTAGTTAGAAATTTCATTCACATGCATTTAGAGTTAGAATAAAAATAAATCCACAGGAGAAGCTACAAGACCGAATGAAATTCATTGGTGGCAAAGTACAAATTAATTCCTCAATCAAAAAGGCAAAAATTCCTTCTTTTATTATTGAATCTCAAACAGAGTTTATACATATCTTGAGAATAGAGGAAAATCTAAAGAGAAGAGAAAATAGAAGAAGTATGGCATTTTCTATCTTTTCCAGGTACAGAGCACTCTGGTCTTTTTTGAAATCAATCGCCAGCCCTTTGGAATGGCTCGAGGAGCCATTATATTCTTCGCAAGAAACCGTTACAACTTCACAATCCTCAACACCGTTTCAAATTCCTCTGTTGTGAAGAAAACACTCATGGTGGGTTAAAAACCAGATCTTGCAAAGCAACCATTACATTCAATTTTCCAGTTTAAATATAAACCATTTGATTTGCTCCTCTAACTCTGAAATCGGGTCGTCCACGTGGCAGGAAGGGATTGGAGTGGTTACAGGGGAAGCCCTTTGCATTTTTTTATTTTTTAGAGATTTGGAAAATTGGAACAAATTAGCCTGCACCCCCACTTTGACTTTTCAACTTAGACACGTGGCTGCTTCTGATTGGAAATGGGGTCGCGGCCCTTTTCTCAACATTTTAACCTTTTTTGGAAAAAGGCTCAAAAACTCAATTTCCTCCGTCAACCCACTACTCTGATTTGACTTAGACATGTGGCACCCTCTAATTGGAAATGGGGTCATGGCCCTTTTCTCAAAATTTTAACCTTTTTTGGAAAAAGGCTCAAAAACTCAAATTCCTCCATCGGCCCGCTCTTCCACTTTGACTTTTCAACGGTGGGCCCGAGACCTTGGCGGAGCCGTGAGCATTCTATAAATTTTACTTTTCTTTTGGAAATTTGGTTAAATTTCCAAAAGTTCCCTGATGGCCCACTCGTCTGCTTTGACTTTTCAACGGTGGTCTTCACCTTTGACTTAGATTCCCATAGTGTTGGCTTGAAACCCACCAATTTTTCCACAAGACAAATTTTCTCGCCAACATTTTTTGGCGCCCACAATGGGGCACCAAAAACCATTGGCTTGAAACCCACCAATTTTTAAACAAGAACAAATTTCTCACCAACTGTGTGATATTCATGTATCTTTTGTTGTGGCTCTATGCATTTTCTATGACTAACATACATGACATTGTTTGTTGTACTTGTATATACATGCTTGTATGTTTGTTTTCTTCTACATTTCTATGATTGTTTTTTAGTTTGATTTGTTTCTTATATATTTGTTTCATGGTTAATACCATTCAATATTTTTATGAAAATGTCTCTATGGAAGCCACCTACAACAAAATTCAATGTGATCCAATGCTAACTATATACCACATCCAACATGGAAAAACATAATTTATTTTGAGACAAGTGATATATTTTACAACTCACTCACCAAAAAGAGAGGGAGTGAAATGGGGTTATCAAATGGATATCTATACAATTTAGGCACATAAATAGAATACAGATATTAGAACATAATAGAACAAGGGAGAAGAATAGACATATATTATGATCAAATTGTACACATGTATAAAACCATCTAATTGGGGATAGAATAGTGATATGTTACTATCCAAGATGGACTATTTCATCCTTGGTATTTTATTTGTATAAAATTCAATAAATTTTTAGAATGTACATATTTTTATAGGTTTATGACACATGTTCAAGGAAAGTTGGTATAGTCTAGGGTGGAGTACTGCATAACAATACAGAATGTGGGGGGCATGAACACTTCATTCATTTTTGACTTGTTGCATCTTGATTACCTTTATAGTGTATATTATGGGTCATATGCCTCCTCATTATTCAATATTTAGCATTAAATTCTTGATACACAATGCACATGGGGCATCACACAATAGGTGCATGATTTTACTTTATTCTCTTTCAAAATTTCATTATTTTACACATTTGGGCCTAGATCCATCTATAGTGATTTAATATGTGGGTAGAATATTTTTGGGGTGATTAATAATCTATTTGATTCTCTTCTTCTCATTATTTTTCAGAGTTTTTGGGATGGATAGACATCCTATGACACCCTTCTTCTTTTTATAAGGTTTTTTGGTATGACTAGAAAGCCTTTAGGCAATATTTTTTTGGTGTTCATTAAATTGAAACCCAATTCCCTTTTGGCTATCACATATCCATCAAAATATTTGGGAATTAACTCCCCTAATCATCTAGAAACTTCTTGTCATGCTAAATTTCTAGCATGAAAAATAGAAAAAACAAATTCATGACAACTATGGTCACACTAAAAAATCCTTAAACCAGCTAATGGAAACCTAACCTCTAGAAAATCTATAACTATGTAAACCTCATAATGGCCAAGAGGTATGTGATAACTATATTTTTGAATTTTGTTTCATGAGTAGGTAATTTGGTGGGAAGAGATTCATGGACTCATTTTGATCCACTTTGAACGAACTTCTCTCAGAGGCCTAAAAATGCCTTTTTTAGGGTTTTTGTACCTAGTAAGGACCCCTAAGGATGAATAAAGAATAGATAATGAATCCAAGAAGTGTCTATGAGATCATCATAATTATTTTAGGAAATTTATGCAATGAAAAACATGTTTAGGAACAAGCTATGCAACACAGGGATACTTATAGCACGGTGCGGGGAAATGAAAGTAGTAAAAAAGCTAGTGGGATTGTTATGAATGTTGAAGGAGCCTCGGGTAATTTTGTGAAGTGAATAAATACTCATAATAAATATAATAAGGCTTACTTCACATTGTATTTTGAGATATTGTCTTGGTAGTGAAAATGAATATCCTCGATCCCAGTGGAGATTCAAACGATCACTCCAAGAGTTATATGGAGATTTGAAGATTGATTCAAATCCAAAGGTTACATATGTAATTCCATCTTCACTCACCATATGTTGGTTGTCATTTTCATCATCATAATTTTTGGTGGCAGTCCCTCTTATCAGCACAAAGGATCAAGAAAAATAAAAAATGGGGGTAAATTTCATATTTTAGACATAATTGGCTCCTAAAACTTGTAGGAAAAATCTCAATATACATTTTGGAGTAAATTTTATATAATTGTTTCCTAGGTAACTCTTAGGGAAACTCCCAGGGCAAATAATCACTCTCTGGTATCTATTTTTGGCAACTATTGATGAAGGTGGGGTTTCCAAATGTGTTTATGGCACATTTTTACACCTATGATGCACTTTTTCACCTTTTCACTTAGTGCAAAGGTGCATGAGTTGAAAAAAATTGCACCACCAAGGTGAGGAGATAAGATAATAAGGTTTTCATCACTTAAGAGGTTTGTTTGATGGTTAGGTGAGTGTATACACTCACAATCCATTTTGGCCCCCTCTCCATGATCAGCATGACCCATGGTGCACCTAAATGAACCACCTTTGCACCTGGTGCAAAATTTCATGAGGTGCAAAAAATTATGCCACCAAGGGAGAAGATCTCTTTCGTCTCTTAAGTGACAACCTCATATGTTAGGTAAAGGTTTTCAACTTACACCTCCAAGTTGTCCCCTCTCCATGACATCCCTCAACCATGGTGCACTTTTACACTCCTTATAAACCTTTTAACCTGGTGCAAAATTGCATCAGGTACAAAAAAATGTGTGAAAAAGTAAGCACCCCCTCTCTCGTCACTTAACAACTCACACTTGTTTCCTAGGTGTTGTTTTCCACTCACTACACTCATCAAGTTTTTCCACATCCTCATGTTTTCTACCCCCATGGTGCATTTTCTCCATGTTTTTGTACCTTTGTACCTCATTTATACTTACTTAATGTGGTAAGTGACATGAGAGGCTCCCGAACACATTTAGTAACCGCTAACTCACCCTCAACCCGGGTTAAGAAGAAAGTGTTAAAAGTGAATCAAGGGGTGGGTTTCCTTAACTAGGGTTAATTTTTGAATATTTAAACTACACTTATCTATTGTGGAGCCAATTTTTAAAAAATATCCTCCCTCCATTGCTTTTGTAACAAGTTCATGCTCAAATTTCACTAAGAAACCCTATGCCGAAATGATCCATAGGGATCCGAAATAACTCTACTTCATCAGAAACAATCAGCATAGAAAAGAAAAACAAAAAATGCAGGTTCTATCTTTTAAATAATGGGACCACTATCCTATGCAGGGTGGTAGTTACAGAACTGCCACCCAACTAGGGTGGTAGTCGCAGGACCGACAGTCTGCACAGGGCGATAGTCGTGACCATTACGGACAGAAAACAAAATTCAAAACGAACAACCTCTAAATTTGAAAGGATATTCATTTATCTTCTCCTTCATGACCTTTCCCATTCTCCAGTGCATGGGAGGACATGAGAAAGGATATAAATACATGATTGTAGAAGATCATCGAAGCATGGGAGCAAGTAGGCAAGAAATCTTAGTGTTGGAAATTATATTTTGTAGAAGAAAGGAGTGTTGAGATAGAACAAACAAGTAATTGAAAGGAAGTGTTGAGATATTATCTACTTCCCTTTCATACTTATTGTAAATTTTGTACTTGTTGATTTGAATTGGCCAATAGAAGTGGGAAGAAAGAGTAATTTCCCTTCCTGGCTGGTTTTTCCTCCATCGTAGGTTTTCCAGGATAAAATTGTTGGTGTTATGAGCTTAAATTCTTTCCTTTACTACAATTGTTGATTTTAAGAACAATAGTAATTAATTCACTAGATATCTCTATTATTTTCTAATAGAAAGTAAATAGAAAAGATTAATTTGTGATTTTGTGAATAATTCCAAAGTTGAAGAGTTTATAGATCACGAAATAACAACTAATTTGCTCATATCTCACCCGTTTTTTATTTGTTTCCTCCAAAAAATTTCCTATGCAATCTAATCATGAACTCCCATGAGATGATCCAAAACTCATCCCCATTTAATCTCTTAAGTTATTACATTCCCTACTTGAATATTTCAGGAAGAAAAAATTTCCTTTTTACATTAAGAGAAATCTAAAGGATAAAAACACCTAAAAAATAGAGCAAGAGATCACAATATAATTCTTAATCCAATGACACCATTTTCATCCCAATCGAAAAACCAGAATCCCTATATATATTTTTAGTAATTTGGCATCTTATATTTACTAATAATAGTAAGTCTAACAATGAAGAAGCAATCATCCTAAATCCTTTGTGCAATCTTCAAGTTTGAAACTCCCAAAACTAAAAATTGTGAAAATGTGGAAAATTGGATAAATTTATAAAGTAGGGGTGAGGTGTGACTTACTAAAAATAGTAAGTACTCAGATCACATACTAATTTCACTCACACCTTCCCCTCCTCATTCCTTCACTATTATTGACAACCATGAAGATCAATTATAGTGGATATGAGCCAATTTCAATATTGTCTATGGAATATCTGTTTGTGGGAGACAATGATGTAGCCAGCAAAGGAAAAGATAGTTACCAGTGGGTTTTTCAGAGTAGGAGGTCACCCACTTTAATTCTATAGAACATATTTGGTCTTAGCTTGTGCCGAATATTATGACCATGCCTCCCGAACAATCACTACATATGATAACTCATTTCTAACTGTTCTGACTCCGAAGGGAATTTCGATTTGCTTGCAAATTCCAACTCAAAGTAATATGGTGATCATCATAAAGGAATTTTTAACCCAATAGTGGCTCAGTAAAAACTCCTATTTTTTAGGGATTGCACTTGGATCCTAGTTGAAACCTAGGCAGAAACCATCGAGGCTACTAAAATTGCTATCAAGGAGTGAGTTTCATGAAACCTACTTATATCCCATTGTCTTAATGAGTAGAATAATGGGTGAAGAACACACCAAGGACTTCTAGGACTAGATGGCCCAGTTCATGCTAACAATTATAAAGGGAACTCAAATGATAGATTTGGGCCAGATCTTCAATGACAATCTCCACCAGTAGTTGATGTAGTTATTCACCACCAAGAGATTCAAAATGACCTCTTATCTAGTGTGTGCCCTCACATACACTAGACCCTAGAGAGGAATTTCCACTACCCAAAATATTCCTTAGATATATCCTACCTTTGATAAGTAAAATCAAATAACATTCAAGGAAAAAAAATCATTTCACCTAAGTGAATTAAGTATTCACAATGCTCGTCATCTGACTGCTCGAAGGAGATCCTAAAAGAAGAATATATCCTCAAGTAGAAGAGTTGATCAAGAAGTATGGGAGATATTTCACACTATTTCATACCTTCACCTATATCAAGATAAGTGGCTTCAACCTTGCTTTGCTCAAGTTACCCAAGTATTCTAGTGAGAAGATCATCTTGGTGGATCTCTGCAGGAAATTTTCTTAGGTACATCTTAAATGTAAGGCTTCGAAGAAGAAAGGTATCTCATTCCATATCTCACTCAGTGTCTTCTATTTTAAGAGTGTAGTAGATGGCACAAACATTGATACCTCCCTAGTTACAGCTCATATATTTTCATATGTCCCTAGGACCACATTTGACATACGGAAGGATCATGAGTCTTTACATGTTCCCAGATTGCATCACATTCCTCAATTGGAAGAATATTGGGAAAATTATGTCGATGACCTTAAGTTTAGGAAAATAGACTACATAAGGATGACCATAGAATAGATGGGATCATTTGGACTTTATTGGTTCATTGAAGGAGTTCAAGAAGATGATTCCAAGTTTTTTGATCCAGAGTACCAGGCAATGAAATCATCCCCCCTTCCTCCTCCCTCATGAATCATTCGTGATTGTGGAGATATCAATGAGAGGAATAAATAAGTGATCCAAATATCAAGGGAGGAAGGAAAAAAGTCACCACTTGAACCCTACCTAGACAACTATCACACTCACCATATCTTAAGGATCCTAAGAGAGTTGTTGGTTCATCCCATTCTGAGAATACTTACAAGAGGAAGGAATTGGAAACCAAGAGCACTAAATTTTCACCTCCCACATAGTCTCATAAGAAATATAAGTTCATGGAGGAACAAGTTGAAGAATTGGAACAAGGTTATATTGACTCTTCCTGATATCTCGTACATTAAGCAAAGCCAAGTGTCTTATCTGAGGTAGTTAAGTTAGCTCACAATGAACATACATTGATCCCACATCAAGAACTAGAGATCCTTGTCATCTTTTCCACACCATTGGATCCATTCACATGGGTCCATGAATTACTTAGCGAAGAATAAATAATGATGCAAAAAAACTTTGCGTTGAACTTCTAGGCCATCTCGAAGTACATGAAATCCAAGAAGTTAAGGAAAGCACAAAAAACTTTAAGATTCTACACTAAGGCTTCTGGAGCTCAGTTCGTGGAAGTTGCAATACCTAAGGTGGAAAAACTAATCGAGAAATGACACCCAATGACTTTGAGATGACAAGATTCTCACTTGGTCAGGCTACGCATGAAGGATACGTTCATCTTTTCAAAGAGACTTCGACTCATATTCTAGAACGGAATGAAGAATAAAAACAAACCATCGACCGATTAGAGGAACGTGTGAGGACCTTTTTTTCATATGTGCATTCATTCCTAGAGCTAGGATCATCATCCTATCATCCAATTGATGTAGTCTCACCCATCAGAAGCTTTAATGCGTAGGCCCTCACGAAATCCCAAGGTTTCACATTGCATGGGATGGCAAATGAAAATTGGGTGGGTAAAATTATTTAAAAGGGGAATGTTATTTTCTTGAGGTCCTCTCTCTGTTCTTATTCATTTTAGGTACCGTCTCAAAAATCAAAGACACCAGGGTGGAAATAGAGAAATAAAACATGATATGGAATAGTTTTCTCCCATTTTCCTCTGAAATGGGGAGTCTTGACTCCTCATTCTTAATAACCAAAAATGTGTTCATGAATCCAACCAAGAACTTGTTCCCTATTTGTCTCTGCACTATGGCTACAATGTGTGACGTACTGAAAGATGCTTTGTCAGAGCTCAAAGTGTGTGAGGATAGTTCTCAAGTAATTCTTGAAGATCTAAGAAAATCTTTACAATAGCTTAGGGCCCCTCTTATTAGTTTAAACACATCCTTGGAAAATCTCATGACTCCTTTTCAAGAAATGGTTCAGAAAGAGGTAGGAGACCCCTTCTCCTTCAACAAAAAATGCCATGGAGTCACTCGCAACAATATGTGGATTTATTTAAAACATTTATTGGGATCACAAAATTTAGTTCAATGAGTGCAAGAAGCTAAGCCACATTCCGGAGACTTGGATCAACACATTGGGGTATGTGAGCATTCCTTAATCATAGAATATCACATTGGTGGTTGTCCATTTTGTCAGAGAATTGAAAGGGCTTGAGTTTAAACCAATTGAATTTCTATGAGATGAATCAGAGGTGGAATATTCATCAAATAGTTTATCTACTTCATCCTTCTCCATTCTCACTCTCCTTTTACTCCTTTTCTTCTAATTCTTCATTATGTGTAATAATGACTTTTTGTCTTATTCATTAAAGTAACTATGTAATATTTGTGCAATGTAAAAATCCCATTTGAAATTATAAAAAAGGGGACTTATTTTGTCTTTCCTAAGGAAATATGAAAATTCACTTGTAATGGGAATATGAAAAGTCACGTGGGGGTAGATGAAGAGGTGGATTATAAAGTTAAAAAAGGAGATGACCTCCTCATTATAAAGGGATGGTTAATTCTTGTTTACTAGATCTCATTGTATTTCTAGGAACAAGTGCCTTCATTTCCTCTATTCTCTTTTATTTTTTAAATTTTTTCTCCATCTCAACTCATACTCTAAGAGCATTGTAAATTGTGCAACATGATACAATACAAATTTGTGTTTCTTGTTGATTATTCCTATTTTTATGTGAATGGTTTCTTTTGATTGATGCAAGTGAAATATTCTAATGTTAATGCAATAAATAAGTTATGTTATTTTTTATTACAATGCCCCTCCTATTTCCTTTTCTTATCTCCCTCTTTAAGAAATTTTCCTCCCTTGTATTCTATACAATCAGTTCCCACAGATTTAGGGAAGTATTCATGTGCGATCCCTAGTCTATGGGACACCCCCGGAGATTAGTTTAGTTTATATTTTTTTCCCTTATTTCAATAAATGGAGCTTCCCCATTCAAATAGAGGGGCCTAGTCCCAGAGCATTGGTGAAAACCCATAATTTTCCCACATGAAAAATTATTTTTCCAACAAAACTCAATTCAAATCTATATCTCCAAGCACTTCATCAAGGAACTTTCCTTCTGCAAGACAAACATGTTTCAATATGGATATTATGTCAACACTCATGGGTTGGAATTAATACAAATTATACCTATGTACCCCTATATAAGCAATTCAAATGCACTCATTTACTCACTTGGTACTTTTAAGAGCACTACAAGCAAATATCATTCCAAAATCGCTCCAAGCTCTCTTAAATTACCCTAAAGAAAAAAAAAAACTAGGATGAACCCCTACATAGGTATGAATTACACTCAACTAGGTTCTAGAGTCATGCTTCCCAAGCTAGATACCATCTAATCCAACTCAAAAAAAACGTGCTAAGCCATTGTATGCATTATCAAGTAATAAAATTGTCAAATCTAGTTACATCTATACAAATATCACATGTTAGGTAGAGAATTATGTGTGATTTGAGGCCTCTTCAAATTATTGCCAATGTAGGTGGTGTATGGATTGCACTTCAACCCAACCACTAACCTTTTTATAGGGTTTTTTACATGTGGTTAGGGTTTGAAGATATTTCAGGTCTTATACATGGTTTTGCATGTGTGTGATACCTAGGGTTTCATAAGAAAGTATATTTTAGATGTTCTAATAGACACAAAAAAAATTAGAATGAAAAAAAATCTCTGTATAGAACTACTAGATGGGTATGGAACCACCAAATGGTTCCATGCTCATTCAATAGTTTCATCCTTATTCATTTTACACTCCTAGATCTAGAAATGAAGCACTTGCATATCAGTCCCAATATATTTACCCTTCATTCACTATTATATCATATCCCTAAGCATCTAATTAGCTAATTACATCTCCCTTCTTTCACATTATCATATTTAGCCCTTGTTTAAATTGATTTATCTTGCATATCAGTAATATAGGTATATTCTGGTCTATATTAATATTGAATTAATTAATCTAAATATATTAACATGTTTCTAACCCTTGATCCAAATTGAATAAGTAGACCATACATATTAAACATATTATTCTTTTTAGGTTATATTTGTAATATGATTAGATATATTTGTATAGGTATGGGGTGTGACCATATGGTTGAATCACTTGGGGTAACACTATGGTGTTGATTTTTTTGTGAACCTACAAACATGCGTGTTTTATTATTATAATCAAAATTTGCTAGTCTCTAAGGTTATGTTTAAAATTATTTTTTTAAGAATAAAGATACTGGTTTTGTAATAATTTTATTATGTATGTGTATTATTTACCAAGGTTACACAATCTAAGACATCAATTTTTTAGGCCCCCTAACCATGACTATATCATTTGGTATTAGAGTAAAGCACAGTTCTAAGTTGAGATATAATACATAGCAATTTCTCCATATTTGTGAGGTGGGTAGAGAATGAGATGAAATAAGAAATTTATTTCACCCTTTTTTATTTAAGAATGTTTTTATTTAACATATATCAAAGGATGAATAATGGTATAGGTGATTATTCAAATTTAACTAACTTCCAACATTAATTTCACAAATCAGAATAACACTTTTCAAAGTGATGATTGACCTAAAAAATATCAAAATATCATAGAGAGAGTGCACTTGTCTGATTCTGTGTGGATTTTTAGTCTTCTGATTGATCTAGGTGCAAGAACAAATAGATATAGAACTAGAAATTCTTCATCTATAAAACTGTGACATGAAACTAAGCCTGGTTAAAACTGTACAACTTATTCAATAGTGTGTGTATGATCCCAACCCTTCTGTATGGTCTTTGACATACTTTAAATATGGGTCTACAACTTCTTAATTTTTTCATGTGTTTGAAAATGTTCAATGTATATTGGTCTTCTTCATGCACCTTTAGGATAACTTTGTAAACTCTACTCAAACCCTCAAACCCTTGTAGTGCAAGGAGTTCATGTAAAACAAATTTAGTGGGGTTATGTGCGCCCCTTTTCACCATTGATGTCACCACTACTCCAAAGATGGATCAAACAACATGTCATTCTCCTAGTATGTGATATCTACCATAGTGTAATAAGAATTTGAAAACTGTGTTTCGACAATGTTTTGTTTGAGTTTCACACTTACTTAAATTTTTGGGAAGGGTCACTTTTCTTGCTTATAGGATGATAATGGATATTATTAAACCTGGAAGGATACTTCAGACCAATAGAGGATGTTTTCTTAATGGATTTTCATGAGTTATTTTATTTTTTAGGAATTTTTGGGTGCCTTTTGTGCTAGATTTTGCATGAGGAGTTCATAAAGTGTCAGGTTCCTAAATGAGATATGTTTTACTTGCTTATATATGATTCTGAAGGTTATTATGACATTTAAAAATTATCAAAGGGGTATGTTTTTTCATATGAAGGTGATGGATTTGAAATGATTAATGCACACCATAGCGGTCCGAAACCGTACAATAGGGTCGATATGTAATTATACAACTTGACCGAAACCAATGTTTTTGGAAAAGAGGGAGAAAATAAAATTTTGAATTCATGGACCAAGTATGGATTTTTCTAGATGTATTTTGTGCATTTAAATTTCAAAAACTAAAGACAGAGATGTGTGCAAATATAATAAAGTATATGAAGTGTTATCAGGGTGTGCTGAACAAGAGTGAGGAGAGTACATTTGTCCATACAAGTGTGCAATTTCAATATCTATAGTATGAAAGGATATATTTCCAAATGTGAATGTCTACATTTCCCCTCCTTTAAGTATGAAATTAAAAATTACATGCTTAAAGGAAAATATACCTGAGTGTATAAATACACTTTTTCTTTGCTTGTAGTAACTTTATTAAGTAGTATCTTGTTGTGTTGGTGTTGGCATGCTCTAAGATGAAACCTACAACAAAAAGTGTACTCATTTCCCAAGACAAAAAATTTAATTATAAATCAAATGTAATAAATGTAATATAAAGAAATATGCAGCAAGAAATTCTAAAAGATATGAAAAACATGAAAAGAATAAACATGTTTTTTTGCAAAGGGAATGTTCCCCCATTCTTGTGTCTTGAATATTTTGGATGGAGAATTGGGGTGATCATTCCTTAATTGTTTCAAGGAGATATCTATGTATTAGGTGTACAAACCCAACACATGAATGTTGAAGAGAAGAACCAAAAAAATGAGGTTCTGAAACACCTCGCAAAAGAAGAAGATCAAATTTATTCAGCAACTCTGATATTTTCTCCTTAAGAGCAAGAGGATAAGAATTATTGCATAAAAAGAACTTAGCCACTTTGATACCTTCCATAACCCCTTGGACCATATAGCTACATATGGATATAAGTGATATTTTGTAAATTAGGACACACAATACAAAAGAGAATAAGTGCCCTATAATATTCACATGTTCCGCATAACTGAATAGCTTTGATATATGTCGAAATTTGACTAGAGAAAGGATACCCAATCCCATGCCCCTAATGTGCCCAAAATTGAAACTGAAATTAATTACCTTGGAGAAAGAGAGAATTAAATACGTCATGCCCCTTAAATTTGTGTCAAACCGAGTCAATCTAAGTCTAAAACCATATGAAAATGTTATACTAGTGATGAAAAACATGAAACTATTGAAATATATAGAGAAAATACCCTTGGGAAAAACCATATAATATAGTCAAAACCATTTGTATTGTCTTGAATAACCTGTACATTTCTAATATTGTGTAGATTTTGCTAAATTTATGTTTCTAAGTGTGATTCTGAGTCATTTATGTCAACCTCTACATATGTCTATGCCCATAAAAATGTTTGTGTCTATTGTAAATGTAAAATAATCCCCATATGTTTGACCCCTCTTTTGAGGTACATGTGATGAATAGTTTGAGCATGTGACTCAAAAAAAAGATATGCACCTTTTATGAGAATCTATAAATATATCTATAACCTATGAGCTATTGATGTGGTATCCACCGAGAAGAAATTATATCTACAAGGGGGATTTGGATGGTAGAAACCATGGGGTAAAAAAAGCAACAATAATAAGAAGCATGATAACCATAATAGTGTCAATGCATCAAAATAGTAATAGCAGTAGTAGTAAACCATGTGTCAATAAAAAACAAGTGCATACAATGATAGACAAGTGCAAACATATCAAACAATATCACATAAAAGGACAAGGTGCTACAAACAAGGGACACCCACAATGTTGCAAAACAATTTAGGCCCTTAGGCTAGAAAATAAGAGATGCACAATGAAACAAAAGGCATAATTCCACAAACATGGGATACCCACAGTGTCGCAAGACAATCAAGTCACTTAGGCCAAAATCAGAGTAATAAATAAGCATACACACACAACTAGAAAGCATGTATGAAAAGCAAGTGTATACAAATGTGATAAAAATCAGATAGCATATTATATAAAAGATTCAGTGAAGCAATGACTATAAGCACTACACAAGACATATGTTTATCCATGTTAGTCAAAAGATATAATATATATATATATATATATATATATATATATATATATATATATATATAATATATATAATCAAGCATAATAAGGAAAGAAAAGAACTATAATGGAAATATAACACTTGGATATAGTATGCAAAAGTAGATGACCCCAAATTTTAGCATTCTAGGTATGGGTCAAGCGACCACATGTCATCATAAATCACTCGATGCATGACATGCATCATGCTCAATATTCCACTTGAACATATGTGTGTAAAGAATAAATTTTATCTATCAAACCAAAGGAATAAACAACATGTATAATTTACAGTGAAAATTGTAGACACAAAATCATGCACTTGGGTACATTTCTAGGTCCTAAAAGCATAGTAGCATTTACATGATTCGTAAGCAAGAAAACTAGTAATTGACAGCTATCTTTTGCCTTTTTATTTTCAGTGTTTCCTCTTTGGTCTTACACACCCTACAACCCAGTTTAAATTTCATTGATTTATATTTCTTGACTTAAAACACTAGCACTCATCCAGGATGCCAGCGCCCAGGTGCCCTCATCCCCTCTGGGTGCCCTAACCTCTTTCTATCTTACTCGCCTCTTTTGGGCCTCATTTATCTTTTGGGCATCTTTTTTTCTTATGGGTAGGATTTCCAGTTGTCAATTACAAAATGCAACCAAGGGAATCATATAAATAAAATGCTATGTGACAAAAATCAAGGATCAGCCTCTAAGCATCTATTATCATCACCTAAGCTTACATCCAAAGGCATCTAACAGCACTAAAGGCATCCATATATCATCCATATAAGGGACAAGGGACTGCATTTTCTGCATACACTTCATAGAAAGGGGAAGTTCATTTTTCCATCACACATCTTTTTTACATTGGTACATATAGTTATCACATGTTATTAAGTGCACTTACAGAAGGGATTCCTAGGGAAAAAATCTTTCAAACAAACACACAAGAACTACATAGAGTATGAGATGCATTGTAGTGCTTGGTCATAAGTTCACACAGTCGGGTTACCATCGGGGTCAATCAAACTCCTTGTATTGCATATTTTATTTTTTGAGATTTGATGTAGTTTGAGGATTTTGTAGGTCAACATTTCTTTGTAGGTTATGAATGATTTAGGTGACCTAAAATACGACTCAAAATTGAATTCATGTGGGAAGGTGTCGTTTCATCAGGGAGATTGATGTTGTGCACTATTTTTCTAAGATTATCTCTACATGTTGGGTTTTGTTGAATTAAATGATACAAGGAGACTAGAAAAATGATGACATGGGCCATGATAGATATAAATAAAGTGTGGATATGATAATAAAATGCATGTATGAAATGGGGAAACTAGGGCTCGGGATACGATGTTTAATTATAGAGGTTCAGGTTCACCAAATTATTTCACCCTTTTTATTTAATAATGTTTTTATTTAAAATACATCAAAGGATGAATAATGTTAGAGGTGATTTTTCTCATTTTATCAACTTCTAACATTAATTTCAAAAATCATAATAATAATTTTCAAATTTATGATTTACCTAACAACTATCAAAACATAAGAGAGAGTGTGTACACTTAGTTGATTTTGTGTGGATTTGGAGGAGTATACATTATCTGAGTGCAAGAATAGGAAGATCTAGAACTGGAAATATTTCATCTGTAAAATTGTGGCCTGAAATTTCTCCTGGTTAAAACCATACAACTCATTCAATATTGTTTGTACGGTCCTGGCCCTTCTATATGATCTTGGACCTACTTAAAATTTGGGTCTGCAACTTCCTAATTTTTTTACTTTCCTGGAAACGTGTGTCATTTTCTATCAGTGTTATTCACTCACCTTCAGGATAAATTTGTAAACTCTACTTAAACCCTGAAACACTTATAATGTAAGAAAGATTTCCTACAAAAAAAATTAGTTGAGTTATGGGTGCCCTTGTGCACCACCAACATCACCAATACTTTGAAGAGGGCTCAAACCACATGTCATTCTCCGAGCATATGATATTTACCGTAATGCAATAATAATTTGACAACTGTGCTTTGACAATGTTTTTCTTGAGTTTCACAATTGCTTAAATGCTTGGGAAGGGTCACTTTTCTTTCTTGTAGGAAGATAATGGATACTCCTAAACCTATAAGGATACTTCATACTAGTAGATTTTGTTTCCCTAATGGATGTGCATGAGTTATTTTATTGGTTAAGGAGCTTTTGGTGCCTTTTGTGCTATCTTTTACATGAGGAGTTCATAAAATGTTAGGTTCCTAAATGAGGTATGTTTTACTTGCTTATATATTCTTGCAAAGTTTGTTATGACATGAAAGGAAAACCAAAGGGGTATGTTTGTACATATGAAGGTGATGAAATTGAAATAATTAATGAATAACATGTGGGTCCAAAACCGTACAGTAGGGTTGATATGTAATTTTACAACCTGACCAAAACCAACATTTTTGGATAGGAGGGAGAAAAAAACACTTTAACTTTATGGGCTTAAGAATGGATGTTTCTAGATGTATTTTTTGTAATTAAATTTTAGAAATTGATGACAGAGAGGTGTGTAAAGATAAGTACATGAAGTGCTATCAGGATGTGTTAAGCAAAGTGGGGAGAGTGCATCTGTCCATATAAGTTTGCAATGTCAATATTAGCAGTGTCAAAGGATAGATTTCCAAATTTGATTATATACCAAAAGTAATATGACCTATGTAGAATTGCAAGAAAGTTTACTAGTAGGTCTATAATTGTGAGAATACAAAATGTTGGCAATAAAAGTAGGGTTAGGAGGTGTATTAGTTGCTAATGTAGTTGAAAGAATTAATGAGATTAGGGAAATGCTAAGAATGGTACATATCAAACTAAATACAATAGAGGAAGATGTAAGAAGAAGATTAATCTTGAGGGATGATGTAATTGATTCATAAGACTTCTCTATAAGTTGGTTGATAGTGGAATGGAAGAAGGTATAATGTTTGATTGTTTAGATGATTGTGAAGAAAGGATTCTCAAAGCCATGTCCAATATTGGAAAAGTAGTGCCAATAGAGCTTCCATGTTTTTAAAGTACATTCAAAAAATAAATAAAAATTGATTGGCTCATGAAGATGGAATAATATTTCAATTTTGATGAGGTAGAAAACAATCATGAAGTGGAGACTTCACAAACCAAATTAAGGGTCGTATGGAATTGTGGTGGAGGATGGTTACTATTGGAGAGGTTAGTTACTATTGGAGCAAGTAATGTTGGTGGGGACACACTTTTTGTGACCCATCACAACAAACTAGCCTCCACTATTAAGTTTTATTATAATCTTCATGTTAAAATTATTTTTATAAGTTATAAATTGTACATTTATTGTAAATTTAAATCAAATCAATTGTTCATTTTAATAATTAAAAGTGAATCATTTCAACCAAAATTTTCTAACTAATTCACCCACCATTTTAAAAGGGTCATATCCCATTGAAGATTGATAATGTTTAGATTATTTTTGTGCATTGAATTTTTTCAACTATTGTGAAGAAGTGAGAAGGAAGTTGTATGTCGGGTTGGCTTGTAACTATCAGGAATTGGTTTGTAAGTTGTTAGACATCGTGATCCTCATTTATTATTAAATAAATGCAGAATTTAATTTTGGTTAGGGATTTCACCCAAAAGGGTTTCCCCCTCATAAATTTGGTGTTGTGTAATATTTAAATGTGTTTTTTAAATCTTAGTATTGCTTTATGTTCATATTACTTTACAAATCTATACTTGAGTTTAAATCCATGTCATAAGTATTTTAAATCATAAAATCATATGCATCCTCAAATAATATGACATGGTATCAGAGTGGGATGATTTCTAAGATTTGTGAGAGTTGAAATAAATTTGTTACAAATATTTTTTACAGAATTTGCAAAATAAATTGTTATTCAATTGAAATTGTGGAAATTTAGTTGTTACACAAACTTGTAATCTCATACATTTACAGATATATATTATAAAGAAAATAATTCTTTGTAGGAAGTGGGCCTCATATTCCTTAGGAAATTTGAATAAAAAATTATGGTAAAAAAATAAAAATAATAATTAGAAAATTTATATTGTTTGGCCCCTTAAGGCTTATTCGTTTTGATTTAGCTTTAAAAAAAAGTTGTTTGTAAGAAGTTTTTTATTATGTTAATTGTAATAAACATAAATCTAATTATTTCTCCTACAAATATCCATAATTGGAGGATATAACATCAATTAAAAATACACCTAAAGTACATTTTTTTAAAAAAAAGTTTATACTTTTATGCAAATAATACAGGCAGTAAATGTCCATTTGAAGCCAAAAATTTATAGTGACCATTACCTTATATATAATAAGGGAGGCTTAAATTTATTTTTTGCATATGTTTCCAATTTAAAGATTAGTGTTGAAACAACCCTTCTAAGATCTCTTCCAAATTTGACACTTCAATGCAAGCTCCTACCAAACTATAAACTTGTGATAATGTCAAAGCTTGGCTCATCAGGAATATAGAATCAACTATTCCTTCCTCTACTCGATCCTCTATTTATGGTTATGAATAGTCAAATTATGCACCTTTTTTTATGTCTACTGTATTAATTTTTTTCTTACATTCCCTTAGGAAATAAGGCTCTTATATTCCCCACAGACTTATGTGGGAGAAATAGTTTTATGTTTCATTTTTTTTACTTGAGTCTTCCCAAATAATTCCTCAGTAGGTGGAATGCTCTGCTAGGGTTTAGGTCTTAGGTATTCCCATTTTTTATGTTACCCATACTAATTTACTATCACACATTCACTCCCTTGGGATTTTGGCAAGATTTTTACTTTACATGCATAGTTATTTCATTGAGTCGGTCATTTACCACACCCTTTGGGTGGCATCGCACCTATATTACTGGATTCCCTCTCACCACCTCCATCTATTGATATAGGTTTGATTGATGAAATTTTGGGTAACCATGACTCTAAAGAAGGTGAGGAATTTCATCTCGAAGGTTTTTCGACAAGGTAACCATTCTAATTCTAAGTCTCCTTTGCATGATGTTACGCTTAATTTACCTAAATTTGATAAGGCTTTAACTGACTTGAATCATACACCCTTGTTGGGTATTTTGTTGGCTAATTCCATATTAAATCCTACTGAAATAATGGGTTCAAAACCATTGGCAACACCATGGTGTTAAGTTTTAGGGAGTGCAAACCTTCACCTAGCTTTTTTTTTTTCTTCAATAATGTTGAACATTGCAAATCCATTATCAACCATGGCCCCTTGTTCATTCGAAATATAATCGTGGTGTTTTCTTAGTAGGCCAGGTACTTTTAGGTTTTTGAACAATCCAAGCTTAAAATTTTAATATGGGTGGAATTTCCTAGGTTACCTCTTCCCTTATGGGGATTTGTTAAACACTTGATCAAACCCTTGGGCCGAGTTATCTATTTGGAACAACTAAAGTTTTTAAACACTCACCCTTAAAAGCATGTTCACATTGAGATGAATTGATCGAAATACTTTAAGGACTCCATTGATATTTAAGTTGGATAAACATGTTTCTCTCAATGATTTATTTATATTAACTTACCTAATACCTGCTTTCATTGTCAATATTTTTACCACATGATTCATGAAGGTCCTATAATGGCCAAATCCCACCCTATGGCACAAGATAAGACTCAAACAGAGTCTAAAGCTCCTTCCTCCTCAGATGGTTAGATCATGGTAACCAATAAAAGGGTTATGCTTGTATTCCTTAAAAACCCTCTTCTTATCGACTAATTACCACCAATAGAGCTAGCTCCTCCACTACTCATTCCAAACAAGTTGTCACCACCCTCAACTTCCTCGTCTCTCTCTACTAGCAACCTCTGCATTTGTTTCATTGAAATATCCAACTCCCATGGTCTCTTTGCCTCTTCATCTTCCAGAAGCACCATTCGTGGAAAATAATCAACTCTCTTTCTCCCAAAAATCTCTCCTTAGTCGCTCCCATAGCCCCGCACTAGCAAAAGATGGAAAATTTGTGCAAGAAAAACATAGACTATGGTCAGTGGTAGATTTTTCCCATGCCACTTCATCTCACAATCAGTTTTTCACCCTCTTCAATATTGATAATGAGGGATTCATGTACCTTTACTTTATCCAATGATTGTGTACTTTTGGAATATACGTGGCCTTACTAAACCCGCCTGGAGATATCTGGTCAAGGATACACTTTAAGCATATGTGTGTTCTATGTCATATACAAGGTAAACTTTCAGGATTTTACTTCATTCTACTTCTTGCACCATCTGGCCTAATGTTATCAGCCACGCATCCAATCATGACCTTGGGTGTGGAGGGATCATGACGTTTATTACCCATGACCTTGTTCCCTATGTGATCTCTTGGGGATCTGACCCTACCCATCGGGTGGTTTGGACCCTCTTCTATTTGTATGGGCATATTCTGGGTCTTGCCAATATCTATACATCTAATGATATGATTGAAACAGATTTTTTCTAGCGATGGTTTTTTAACTCTTTTCCTTATGTTTTATGGATGTTTTATGGGGATTTTAATATGGTTGAATATGTAGATGATAAGGTTGGTCATTTCCCATGCGATGGCGCATGGGAAAATGGGATGCCTGGTTCTATACAAGGCACGAGCTCAGACTTTTTAACCCCAACATATGCTATAAGGAGAGTTCTAATTCTACATGGTTTACTTGGTCCAATTTATGCTAGGTTCAAGATAGAATTGTTTAGAATCTAGATCGTGCCCTTATACTGAGTCAAGACTTCTTCTTTCTTGATCCCATATGAATAAATTCTATTACAATTGACAATAGTGTTCTCTTATCTGATCATTCCCCCATTTTCTTTGACATTACTTGGAATAAACCTGCAAACATGCACATGGT
This sequence comes from Taxus chinensis, assembly GCA_019776745.2. Lineage (NCBI taxonomy): Eukaryota > Viridiplantae > Streptophyta > Pinopsida > Cupressales > Taxaceae > Taxus > Taxus chinensis. The sequence goes on along the minus strand of CM034156.1, from coordinate 380,183,323 downwards.
TAGATCTCAATTTTATTTAAACACTACACACCTTAAGCACACTCAGACTGTTTCACATATCCAGCACATTTGGAACTTAGCTCCTCATTCTGTTGGCATGAAATTTTGGATTTCCTAGTGGAATGATTCCATCAAAATAAAGAGAACCTTACTTCATATCTATGGAAATAAAACTACTCTCTTTCAATTAATAACACATGAGGTTGCATATCATGAGTTTCAATGAGTCTCAAGGGAGCTTAATTCTTCTCTTTTAAATCAATCCTTATAATTCCAGACTACTCATTGCAGGCAAAAACCTAAACTAGAGGAAGCCTACAAAGCACAAGGGGCTTTGTTGTATGCTCATTTACATTGGCTCAAATTCGGTGATAGAAATTTGAAAGATTTATTTTCTCTGCTACACACTAAGCACTCCTCTAATCAAATCAAAGCCATTTTCAAGGGAATGTCTGCCACACTGCTTTGTCAGATATCTTCAAATCTTCCGTCCATTACTACCATGTTGATTTTTCCTCTCATCATGCCAGCCCTATTAGGGAAGATGCCCTTTTGAAATACCTTCAAGTTGTGCCTTGTAAATTCTCACAACCTCAACGAGTTACGTGTGACACATCTTTGTCTCTCGTAAACCTTAAGGAAATAGACTTTCAAATGAATCCTGAAAAAGCTCCAAGTATCTATGGCTTCCCCTTTGAATTCTATTAGACCTTATGGGACACCTTGGGGTCGTATTTGCATAATGATTACCTTGAAGCTTTATATTCCAATTATTTGGGTGAATTGATTAACCAAGGTAGCATTAAGTTTATCCCCAAGTTTGGAGACCCTGAAAAAACCACTAACTAGAGACCCATTGTTTTTCTTAATATGTCTTAAAAAATTATTGCTAAGGATTTATCTATGTTATCCTATTTTTTTCAAGGGAAAAATTAACTTGAAAATAGGACAACTTTACCCTAACGTCAAAAAATTTCATTGTATACCTTCCCCGACACCTCTCCAAGTCAGTCCATCCCCTGTGCCATACTTATCCCTCAGCTATATAATGTCAATATTTGTGGTCTCTCCCTCTCTCAAGTGTGGAAAATAAGAAAACAAGTTCAAAGGATTATTTCAAAACAATGTATTTCAAGTTGGATCTTTCGGCAAGCTTAGAAAGGGCTATTTCTAGCCTTTTTAAGGCTTGTGAGTATTCCCGGGAGTGGATTTCAAATCCTAAATTTATCAAAGAGGTGTATTCATGAGCCAAGATCATTTTGAAATTTATTTAGGAATATTTTGGAAATATCTAGATGTTTATTATCCAGTTCACCAAAAGCAGGTTTTTGAGGCCAAAGGAGCTTGCACTGCGAAAAAGCACCTGAGCTTCGAGAGATGATTCTAGGAGCTTCAAAATGAGTTGGAGGTCAAAAAATATATAAAAGGAAAGATAATTCATATCCCTACATGGTGAAAATATCATAATTTTCATAATCTATCTTTGAATTACTAAAATCTTGGATCGGAAGACTATGTCGATCCCTAAAAAAATTTACGCGAACCCATGTTCGGCTTCTGCTAATGGAGACAAGTGTGGTGATGGAAGAGACGTGAGCTCTCTAAATTTGATTTCTTCTGACCCTGGCTCTATTTCTACATAGAATAATGATAACAAGGGCCTCATGTTGCGAAGGGTTTTCAAGCCCCTCAAGCTCCCCCTCTTCATAGTGGCCTCTTTAATGGTGGCAAGGGGCCTTTCCCCTTTGTTGTTCCATTCAATGATTCATTTTCTAGGAAGTGCTCTTATATTGTTTCTTATGTTTCCTCATTTTCCAAACCTCTTTATGCCTCCAAATCCACTCCTCTAGTCACTCTTGGGGAGTGAGTGCTTTAGACTGAGGATTTCTTCTCCTCCAATGGTTTGATCTGTCGCTTTAATGGACTATGGCTTGGTCTTCCACTTCTTCCTTCATGGATCACTATGAACTGGCATCCTCTTATTTTAGGTAGGATAGACATTTACCCCTATGCAAGGGGATTTTTATTGTTGCTTTAATATTTGATGTTAGGGATATTGTTCTTTCAGAGCTCTAGGAACTTCAGAATCGTCATTTGTTGATGAAACCATGGTTCCCGACTTTCAATCCACTCACGGCTTCTTTCAGTGTTAAGTCATTTTGGATTCATTTACCCCATTTTTTATTAAATATTTGGGCAAATGATATTTTAGCTACTATTGGTAATGCTTTGGGTAAATTTTTATCCATTGATTCCAATACGGTTACCTTTGCTCATACTACATTCGCACGGATATTGGTGGATCTAGATACTTCGCTTGATCTACCTGCTTCTATTGATCTCAAAGTGTGTGATAGGGTTTGGTCACAACCTTTGGACTATGAAGGTTTACCCTTCAAATGCAGAAAATGTTTTGACATTGGTCATCTCATTGTTGCTTATCAGGTGGTCAAACAGAAAGCTAAAAAGGAAAAGGTCTCTTGGTGGAAGGATGCTCACCAAAACCTTTTATGTCTTGATGAATAACCTGAGTCTGATGTTTATACGCAAGTCAGTGGAGATAAGGTTTCCATCCCACTAGTTGAATCTTCATTGGGTATTGGTGGATCAGGCACTGATGTTGATTCCAGGTGTTGGTGATTATTGTGATAATACCAGTTTCACTACTGAGAAACCAAAGGATGGAATCTTGGCTACCTTAGAGATTCGAATTCCAACTCACACTAATGAAAAATGCAGATCCTAATAGGAGTGATAAATGGAAATTTATTAAAAAAATAATAATTCTTTTCTATGCATATTAGATCCCATACAAAGGATTCTTCTAAGTAATTGGGTTGCATTTGTAGCACTGGGTGTTATTGTCCTTTAGTTTTCTTCTCGTTGGTTTTATATTCTCTTTCGTTGTTCCCCTTTTGTTGCTAGGGGTTTCCTCTCTATAGCACTTTAATGTTATATCTAGACTTGACGGCTTGTTATAAAAGGATGTGGGTTCTTTCAAAAACCCCAACGTTTACCAATTTCCAAAAAAACTCATATTTTTCACAACATCCATACCTTGATTTCCAAAACTCATTCTTTGCAGGCACAACTAGTCATCCTGACCAAAAATCCAATTTTTTTTAAGAATAATCAAACCTTGAGACTCATTCCATCCTTCTCAAAATGTCATTTCTAGTCAAAATCATATAAACAAGTTCCTAAAAATTCATCTAAGAGCTCAATATATGTCACTTTCAAGGCACTTCCCCAAGGTACAATGTTCAATACGTAGACAATTTTTTGAGGACATGTGTCATCATGGCACTCAAAGTGCACTTTTGTGTCCCCATTATCCCTTTCCAAGGGGTCATGTGGGAAAACAATTGTGCCCCTCCCACCTTAAAGATCTTGTACCTACCACATGACCCTAGGGGGGTCTCTATGGGAACTTTTTTCTCATTTTCCCGCACCCTCCTCCGTCGGTGTATGAATGCCAAGTGTCAGCCTAGTGTTAAGGCACAATTTTTTCCCCCATTTTACCTTTACAAAGGGGAAAAGGGGGAAAAAATAATTTTCCCCCCTCCCTCAAGGTAACCAAGCCTATATATACCAAGACTTGGTCATTTTTGCATTCTCCCCCACATTTCTCCATTTTCACCCAGAACTCTAGCAAAAATTTTCCAGATTCCTTCAGCACCATTTTCTATCTTTCATTGATTTCACCATCCATCCATGACCTTAGCATCAATATTTCTCAACAAAAATCCAAGCTCCAGGCTCAAATTTACACCAGAATGACTTTATGCACATGAAAATAAAAAACTCAAATTTAATCAACCAAGTCACAGTTTGATATGAATTTTTTCGCTTCTTTCAAAAAAAATGGAGGCTGTAAAAATCAAGGTGGTGGATTTTTAATGTATAGTAAGGATTTTTCACAATGAACAAACCCTCATTTCCTTACACTTGATTTTAAAAATTTACTTCCCGTTGTTCCAAAGATCGGGTTGAGCCGAAAATTCATACGTGAGACAAAGGAGAAAACCCCATATCAAAAATGTCAATTTCATCAAAATTTGAGGTTGGGAGGACTAATTTCTAAAAATAGTAAGTCTCTACACAAAATCTTACTATAAATAGCAAATCTTCACATAGAGAAAATTTTCAAACGTAGTGTGCACAGAGGACATCTAGAAGAACAAACAAGGTGACCGAAGGTGAAAAAGGGTGAAAATAGTAATTTACTAAAAATAGTAAATCTTCAATTTCAAGTACAGAAAGGTGTCATCAGTAGGAATGAAGTTCAAATTTTCTCCTCATTTTCATGCCTTTCTAATTCAATCCTTCACGGAGGTCACATACTCAAATTGTAAGAAAATTCCAGCCTTCACGGATTCGGCACGCATAATGTGTCTCAGAGGGAAAATGCAAATCTCATAAGCACATGTGAATCTCCACCTATCACTAAGTGGTGACCATCTCTCTAGGGAAATTCTTCATGAGATTGGTGATGATAATTTCATGCTTATATAGTAGTGAAAGTGCTCATCACTTACCTTCTCAGTGTGTATGGGAAAGTGCATCATTCTAGGAGCAATCTTCATTCAGAGGAGCATGGTAGTGTCACAAAGGATCATCATGAGCATTGTCTGTAGGTCATCTTGAATTCACATCAGGAAATATCAACAGTGTTTTTAAACACACATTTTTTGATCCAAGGTGTCTATGTATCAAATACAAGGGGTATATTGTGATCATCATCCAACAAGGGAAAAGTGTTCAAAGTAGAATTCATCAGAACTTCCCATCGGTGTATCAATATTTCAGATGTTCATCAGGGGAAAAGGTTTTCATCTTCAACTCCTTTAGTGTGGATCTCCATTGAAGATGGAGGCATATTCATCCATGTTCTAGAGCATTTATTCTTCCCTCTATTCTCTCACTCTTCCTCCTCTTCTCTCCCCCTTTCTAATTTTTCATTATGACCAATCATGATGTTCATCATATTCAATTAAATGTGACTATAATAAAACATTGTAATAAGTCACCCTTAATTAATAAAAGGGGACTTAAATTCATCCCTAAGGATTAGAAAAGTCACATGTTTTGAGGGCCATATGAACCGTCACATGGGGGGTAGGTGAAGAGTCATCCTAAATTCTATAAATTGAGTCATCCTAAATTCTATAAATTGTAATGACACCCTCATTCTTAAGGGTTTTTAATTTTATATGATCATGAGAGATTTCCACTTGTGAAGAAACAAAAGAGATAGTTATTTCCTCTAATTTCATTCTCTGTGTTCTTCCATTTCTAACTATGTACAATTTTGCCAAAGCATCAGTGAAGAAAAAAGGTGTTTCATGCCTTTTTTTATAAGAAGATTATTGAGAATTTGTATTCTTAATCTAACCTTGTCTTTTTGCCAATTGCAAAAAAAAAAATCTTATAAAATATGTGTGTAAAAATATTTTGGTTAATTTTTTTAGGAATCTGATTTTATACTAGTAACTTTAATCCCCCTCTCTTTTTCCCACTCCCTTTCCTACCTCCTAAGAAAATTCCTCCCTTACAAGTAATTGTAAGCTTTTTCCGTAAGTTCAGTGGACTGTTCCTATTGGATCCTCATTTGTAGCCACAGTGTTTAATTTCACATGTGTATAATAACATGGAGTTGCACCATTCAAGTAGAGGGACTTAGATTCCTAGAGCATTGGCGGATACCCATGAATTGTTCCACTAGACAAATTTTCTCACCAAAAATATGATATGGTTTTCAATCTCATTCCTCTTATTGTTAGAAGCGAGCAAACTGGTTTCATCAAGGACATGTACATATTATATAATATTATTGTTGTTTGGGAAGGGATGTAATGGGATCAAATTTCTTAGCAAAAATCTTTAATTATCAAAATTGATTATACCAAAGGTTATGATCAAGTTGAATGGTATTTCATTTTAGCTATGCTTCAAGCTCTAGGATTTAGGATGAGGTTTTTTCATACTATGCAGATGATATTTAAAATGTTGGGGCATGTATTACCATCAAAGTGGCTCAATTTTCTAATTTTGGTTTGTTGATATCCATCAGATAAGGGTTTCCTTTAGTCCCCTTGCTTTATGTGCTAGAAGATGAAGGGTTTAGATATTGTTAGCCCGTAGTGTCTCCTAAGGCTTGATTAAAGGGATATTGTTACCCACCTTGGATCAAAAACTCATTAATGGACATTGCACAAATGATACTTTTCTCACACTCCCAGAGGAGGAATAGTCTATTCAAAATTCTTTAGAATGTCTTGATACTTTTTTTTGGCTTCAGGTTCTTCAATTCAATGGGAGAAAACCCAGTCTTTTCAGTAGTTCCAGTCTCATATTCCTCCCTGGTTAGAAGGCATGTAGTGGAGATAGATTCAGTCAGGTGTTTAGTTTAAGTTTCTTGGCATCCCCTTTGCCTTCTAGGCCACCTCTGGAAAGTTATGGACTTATGTGGTTCAAATGGTTTAGTGTAAATTTTCCTTTTATATTACCAAACCTCTCTCATTGGTAGGAAAGTTCAAATATTCTCCAAGATGTTACCTACTACTCATGTTTGTTATACTTCTTGTTGGGCTCTATCTAATGCTACCTATTCCAAACTTGAGAAGTTGTTACGGGACTTTCTGTGGGATAAATCTGAGGGGTAAAAGGGATTCCATAGATTTATTTGGGATATCTCTTATCATCCTTGTAGACACAAAATCATGTACGTACTACTATTTTACTATGTCATCAAGTATGTTGTTATATACATGGATCTTAAGTGAGAAAAGTATTCACTAGTGACACACTCCCTTATCCATTCACTGCTTTAGTTGTTTTTATTGTCTTTATCTCTCACATCTATCATTTCTGCACCCAGTTCTAGTCAGGTCACATGGATCCCTACCTGATTATTTTTTCACATCTGTCATCATCATCCTAGGACACCAGCACCCATTCTGGACACTAGCGCACATACACTCTTGTCCATTCTGGGCACTTCTGTCCTCTTTGTTCTTGTTTACATTTTTTACATTTTTGGTCGACCTTTTTTAGTTTTCTTATCCTTATCCCAAGGTCATAGTCATCATGTCGTGTCACTAGTGTTTAAATTCAAATAAGAGATCCATATATATACATAATATACAAACTATTATTCTAGTTGTCAATTCTAAGGGCTAATCTCATCTACATAATATTACTACCATTACAAGGGACTGCATTTTTGGGCTGCATACATTGCATAGGAAGGGGAAGTGCTCAATTCCACATAATACATTTGCATTTTATCTAGCCATATCCCACTATCTTGGATTCATTGGTGTGAGGGAAATATAAGGAAAATAGTACACACACAAGTACAAAAAACTACATGGATTCTAGAATGTAGTGCAGTGCTCGCTCATGAGTTCACTCATCGGGTAACTTTTTCCCTCAGTCTGACCTCACATATCACATTTTCATTCCAATTTGATGTGTTTGTGAGCTTATGGAGGTAGATAGGGCTTGTGTTTTGTGTTACAAGTATCCTCAGTGATCCAAGTTCTCATATCAGGAGATCAACACAAAGTGATATTAAAACCCTAGCGACATAGGAAAAAATATATTTTGACCTTCTATGCAATCACTGGTGCCCTGGAACAGTCACTAACACCCCTTTCCAGTCTCAAGTGCCCATGTCTTGAATTAACCTCAGAATCCAAAATTTACAGGGAGCATTTTTGACACAGTTCCATCCATGTTTTGTACTTTACACCACTCAGATCAGTTACAAAATACGTAAGATTTAGCTAAGTCATCTATCTCCCTCATTCACTTATAGTGTTACATTTTTTGAGTGCTTAGTATTTGTATATCTATTGTATCTTGTCATATATGTTACTCTGTAATTAGATTTAATTCAGATGTTATTAAATCATTTGGTGAACCCGCATTTCTTCAAACTTCTTACCCTGAGATTCAAAAAAACCCTCATGGCTAAGAAGATGTCCTCATCTCCTAAGCATCACATGGTTGATAAATTTTTGAAACCTATATTTGATGATGTTATTGTGCAAGATGAATTTTTTGACCTTTACCGAAACATTGAATGTGATACTTCCTTCATCCAACACCTTCCTACTTTCCAAAAACCCACCCTTCTAACTTTCACAACTCTAGCATTTACATAGTCTCTCCAAACAAAAAATTTACTTCATGTTTTCCTTGCTCTCTCGTAGTTACCCATGTTATTTCACCTTCTTCCACTCCTATTATAGCACATGATAGTATTACTGGATATTCCTTTCTTCATCATGTTCCTCGTTGTGATAGTATGGATGTTAATACTTCTATTTGTAATCATGATGTTATTTCTACTAGTAGTCAAGATGAATGTAAATTTGTATCTCCTACTCTTCCTAATTCTACAAGTGCTTCTAATGAATACAATGATAGATCTGATCTTAGTTATCCTATCACTTATTTCTATGTTAATGATAGTTTTGATGAAATACTTGCTTGTGAAAATATGTCTGATAGTGATGTAGATTATGCTACTGATCATGAACATGTTAGTGATGATCTAACTTCTCTTATAACTGTTGAATGTGAATTTACTACTCCTTTTTTCTTATATTTCTAAAGTTGTTACTCATGATGATTCTACTCCTACCACTAACACACATCTTATCATATCTTCTGAGTCCACTTATGGCATTCCCCTAGATCCTCTATGTTCCTCTCTTCCTCTTCCACCTCTTCCTTCCTCTTCTTAATTTGTTACTCATAATGATTCTACTCCTACCACTAGTATACCTCTTATTATTTCTTCTAAGTCTACATCTAGTGTTCCCTTAGAGCCTTCATGTTCTTCTTCTCCTCCTCCTTCCACATCTGCTCTTTCATCTCACATTCTCATGATCACTCAAAATGGCAAGATCCAACCTCTCAATATACCTCTTACTTCACCTACCATTATTTCACATGATAGTATATCTCTCATACATGTTTTTGGCACCTTGCAATCTCAATTTCATACACTCACTCTAGGAAGTAAAGCCTACTATGCATCCATTGACAATAATTATTTACATGGAAATCCTATTCCTAAAAATATTCACATTTTTTGTTTTCCAAAAGACTTCACCATGCCTAATATCTCATGTTTCGAAGGTACTGGAAATCCTTATTTACATCTTAAGCATTGTTGATTAGCCATGTCTATTTTTTCTAATGATAGCTTGTTACTGAAAGCATTTCATCATAGTCTTGTTGATCATGATATCCAGTGGTACACTAATTTTCCTTATGGATCCATTAGTACTTATTATGATAGGGAGGATGTATTTCTTAGACAATTTATTTCTAACAATGGTCCTAAGGTTACATATGAACGTTTTCCTTCATTACATCAAGGAAAGAAAGAACCAATTGTTGATTAAATTTTACACTTTAATTCTTGTATGCATTAGTTACTATTTCATCCTATTGATTTAGAAAAGTAATTTATCTTTTTTCATGGCTTAGTTCTTGCATTGAAATAAAAAATTATTATATGATACATGTGAATCTTTTACTCTATTATGTTATAAGGTCCTTGATTTAGAACAAGATTTAATTGGTGCACATGTTGTATCACCCCCTTCTACTTCTTCTAATACTTCTTCTCCTCTTCCATCCATTAATCTCCCTCCACGGTCACCATATCCCCCTCCACATAAGTGTCATTCTTCTCCTCCACCACTTTAGCATTAACCTAAGTATTCTTCGCCTTCTACTCGTGAACCATTGAAATTCTCACATAATGTAAAACCCCATGATGTCTTGCGTGCCTTACTTGACAAGCACTTAATACACTTACCTTCTATTGAGAATCATCCACCTCACCACTTGTAGCACCAGCGTGACCTCCCTTTCTATAATTTCCACCATATCAATGGCCATCATGATAATGATTGTTATGTTATATATGATTGCTTGAAATAATTAGAAGAATTTGGTGTCATTACTTTCCATTCACCCTCTCATAAGCACTCTCTTTATCATATTTTTCATAAGAGTGTTTCCACCTTTGTTCACTTATCTCCTTCCCCTCCATCTAAAGTTTTCATTTTTCCACCTCCCAAGGTTATCATCCATCCACATTCCCCATTAGATCCACCTATGGTTGCATCATCTTATTCTTCACAAATTTCTACACTACCTCATTGGCATCCTAAGCCTCTTGCTTTCACACTTCCTCCCTCCACACATTCTATCCTTGGTCCCATTCCATCCAGCATCCAATTTGGTACTTATTCTCACACCATTTCCACTTCATACGCTCCATTTGTGCCTTTTAGGCCTCTTAATATTTGTCAGATAACATCCACTTTCAATTTCATTACCCTATGATGCACTCTCATGTTATGGTTCACAATTTACTATTGAGGGAATACTACATCAGTGAACCTCTCCTTTCACAACTCATGCACTATGCTTCATGTCATATCTTTTATAAAATCACTTTTCGCACATGAAAAACCTATTTCTTGATGACGCACTCTTGTTATATGGTTCATTCTTGACTGGTGAGGGGGCATTTATAAATGAACATCATTCTCACATTGGGGGTGATCATTCTCCTTCACCCCTATGTTCCCATCACACGTAAGTATGACTATTATTTTACATCTCATAATTATTCACTTATCATCACATCCATACATACATACTTATTACAACCATTGTTATCCATTCTTTCATCATACCAATACCAAAGCATTGTTATTCTATTAGTATTTCAAATTGTTAGCACTAAATCACAACACCCCCCAAATTTCTTGATGTGACTGGGGCATTCAGTTTGATTGGGTAACATGGGTATCACCTCTCAAGTTGTGGGACTTGTGGGTTTGAGGTGGACCTCTAGAGAAATCCATCTTCCTCTTCCTAAACTAAGCACTACACTACTCTTAATGCAAGACAAGACAACTAACTAGACCTAATACTAACATTTCCAGGGAGACGGGGAGAGAGATTGCATGAAATGAAACCTACACTATAAGTGGTGATGCTACTAAGAAAGGGTTTTTCTAGAAAAATTTCCCTAGCCTTCCAATGAAGAAGGATGAGCATGAGAATGATGTACATGCATCACAAACTCAATTACATATAATACTTCATTCCTGTTAAGCACAACATATTCCAAAAACTTGTAGTAGAAATATGGGGTTTCACAGTATACCTACAAAAATGCGAGAGGCAAAAATGAAGTAACAAACAATGGTGCAAAGATAGAATATTAGTCACAAAACATCATTTAATTACTCCAAGAACATGCACAGTGCATCATTACAACATAAAGTGGTAAGGGTTGTCATTACAATCTTTGGAAGGAAGGCTTGAAAGCCTCAAAATTCACAACAGATCAACTTGAAAGAAGAGGGGAAGCTTGGAAAAAATTGTCTAACTCTTTGAAATAATATATTCCCTTTACTTTTCATATAATTTATGAGCTATGTGAGAGAAATAGAGGACAATTCCCTAAAATCTAGGCATTACTGTAGCCAAATATGGCATCCTTGTAACTACCCATGTTTGACCTGTAGCACTCCATCCTTTCTTACATCATGTGTGTACCCCCAAAGAAAACTCCCCCTCCATACTTCATAAATTCAAATAAAATGAATTTATCTCCATTTAATTAAAAATAATATTTTAAAGTTTTTTAAAGATCTTCCTTAGTCCATTAGTGGGACCCATGGGTTTTAGTTTTGAATGAAAGGGGGCTAGCATTTCCTGGGTGGCTTACTTGGCTGACACCTTGTCAACCAGTTCACCAAGCTGACTGGAAAGCTCCTTGGTGAGCACATCATTATTCCTCCTTTGTAGCATTGGGCACCTCCCATTATAGCTCGAATGAGCTCTTAACGTTTTTCACCACCTTCTTTGTTTGGTAGCCAACTCAGCATTTCAAATTTTCTGTCACCTCTCATTTTACCTCTCGCTTCACATGGTCGACCACCCCAGAATTAACTTGGCCTTATCTCCGAATAGATCCCCCGAAGACATGTTTTTCATTAAACATTAGCCGACCCCTTTATCAACTCAATGGCTCCTTAGAAACTGCCCACTTTGCATTGAACGAGCTCCACGTAGTATTTACCCTGAATCTTCACATTGGGCAATTTTAATTACACCAACTCCCCGACCTACCTTTCGAGTGCCTCAGGTGAGCTCCACATATTCATCACCTAGCATCCCTCTTGCGTTGATTATTGGGTCCCGAAATCACTGTGTCGATTCCCTTACTAACAGCTCGGTCAGCCATACCAGTTCTCCTCGTGACATGTAACCCCATCACCACCCAACTTGCTGACTCCACTTGTTACCCTATCAACTTTCCGTCTAACTCGGCCCACTCCAATGAGCTTCCTAAAACCGTGTGCTACCTACTCAGATGGCAACTCGGCCAATGACTAGGTACACTCGTTGGAAACCACTCACGCATTGACCTAGTCTCCTCATCGGATTTCGAAGTTGGAGACTCCCTGACTTGCCACATCACACACTATTCACTGGGCTCACAAAAATTTTGAAACCCCAAAATCTCGAAGTCTGAAATTTTGACTTTGGGTTTTGGGATTTGCCCTCCATTTTTACTCACCGATCACCTCTTTGCAATGGTTTCCAAAAATTGATGGTGCATTGACCAAGATGACCACATTGACCTATGAATTCTAAATTTTAGACTTTGAAGGTCAGAGTTTTTTGCACATTTTTGGCTCACTGCCCATTTTTTTTTGAACTCCTAAATGTATATCCTCTTATATCCTTCTCCCAAAGTCACCTCGTTGTTGACGTCATTTCCTGGTTGTGAGATCGCTCGACTGACTCTTCTTCATGTCTCATGTCCTCCTAAAAACTGAACTCCTCTCTATTTTTCCCAGTGAGCTCAAGCTCGAGCCACATCATCTTCCCTAAGCCACTCACCATTTCCTACCAGCTTGATGGGCTCCCAAGAATCGACTCAAGAAAGTAGTTTTCCATCAATTTGGGTGCTTCTAGTTGTGAAGAGATGACCAGTTTACTTCCATTTAGCCTACCTCACCAACCTGCAAGCTCATAGGCTATATGTTTACCTTGCAATCCATCCCAATATGATACGCCAAGCCATCTCTGACTTCCTGGTGCAATGATGATCCCAAAATAATTCTCTGTAAGACCGAGCTATGTTCACGAGCTCCAAGCTTGAGGCCTCCACATCCCTACAAGTTCATTGTTTTAACCCTTGTTGTTAAGCTTGATCCAAGCTCCCCATTATCGTGGCTCAGCTAAAATTACCCTCAATTCAACCTTCAAATCGTTATAGCGAGCTCCTTGTCAATGTTTGATCCTTCACATCACTACCTTACACCGTTAATTTAGTGAGCTAGCTCGCCCTGTCATTTTTCCTTGTCGCAATGCCTGAGCCACCTACCATGCACCGAGCCCATACTCACAAGCCAAGTTGATTCGCTTCCACATGTTCAATTGAGCTTATCGACTCAACCTAGCTCATCAAGCTAGTATTTTCACTACTTTAGGCAACTCACTCCTTAGATCACCAAGCAACTTGTCAAGCTGCTTAGTGATTTGTCCAAGCTCATGCTCATGTTGACCCTCCAAACTAATTTTTCCCCAGAAATTGATTTTCTTGGGATTTTCTTGGAATTGAAGAATCATGAAACCTCAATAAAGTCCTCTAGAATTAGTTTATCAATTTTGATCAAATTTTTTCCCATGTTGGTTGGAAGTGGGCCTTCCGGGGGTCAATTTTCATCCTAAAAAAACTTGGGGCTCCCTCAAAACCCAAAAGAGAAAAATTATTCTGAATGACTTCTAACCTCTCTAAAGTCACTACAGAGGCCCCAAAACATGTTTTTAACTATAACATCCCATATTTTCTTCGTGAAACCTTTTTTTCACTCCCAAGGTCCAATTCATCCTTATCCATTTTTGTCCAAGGGGGGAAATGTATAACATTTTTGGTGACTTACAGGGACCTCTTCCTGTTAGATGTGTTGGACCAATATCCTGAAGCCTCCATTGGGCATGGAGTCATAACTAATAGTCTGAAACCTAATCCTAAACCATGAAATTCATGTCCCTGAGCTACCCGAACATTGTTTCATCCCAAACTCAGAGTTGACCGTTGCTCGCAATTTCTTAACTTTCATAAGAAAATCTTAAAACGCTCATGAGTGGAAAATTGTTTTGATCTAAAATCCTTACTTGTTCTCATTCCTCTACAAACTAACTTATAATATGACGGGTGAAATATCAAAATTTTATTGAAATTTGATATTTCCAAGTATGAAGTGCATTTCAAAGTTTGGATTAAAACACTTGCTAGTTTTGGACATCATGGAACTCTATTAAATCTTGATCTTTTCCTTTTACTAAATATAGGACTTCTAACACGCTGCTTGGGGAAAATTTTTAAACTGCAGCTGCTCACAACTCATAAGATTTCCAACTAAACCAGATCTAGAGGATGAGTAGGGAAAAAATTGAGGTTGATCTTCTGCTCAAAACCTAAAAGGATCTTGAATGAATTAGGGAAGACTACTCATTTGCTTTAACTCAACTGCTTTACATGGGGTATTAGAAGCTCAAGTTTGATTTACCTGTATGGACAAAAGGATGGAAACACTAAAAAATATACCTTGTAAGATTTTAGTTTCTCTACATTTGAGATCTTTTGACAACAGCAACTATTTCCTGTAACATTGAACTTCTTTTCATGACGTTCTTCCTCCAATGACATGGTGAACTGTGTAAGAGCAAACATGAACAAAACTATATACAAAATTAAATATCATACATGCCCAAATGAGAAATGCAGAGTGTGCACAAGCACTTCTTCTACTGAAAACAAAAATGCTCCTACCCTACCCTAACCAGAGGCATAAGTGATCTAAACAAACCCTACAACTAGTTGTGCAAAATAGCTTCATTTCCTCACAATGGGCACCCATGCGGATGATTTGAAAATGATCATGGCTAATATTGAGAGTGAAAAACTGAAACAAGCCCAATTCTCCACTTGGTTCACTAAGGTGTCAACTGAAAAGAGAATGCATGCCTCTTTTAGTTGACTCTGCATTTGTTTTATAGAGGCATTACAACTGATCCTCGGGACTTTAAAATCACCCTCACATTCCGAAGTGAATGTGACTAGTTGTGGCTTCTCCTTTGGCTCCAATGAAGCCAAATATTTGATTGGGCAAGGTTTGACCTTTTGGATTTTCCTGTTGCTCTGAATTATGACTTCAATAATGAAGTCCTCATGTAAACCTTCCTAGAAATTGGGGTTGTCTGTGAGATGATATTGGCTTCATTTCTCATCTACAGACAACTAATGTTCCACTTTGGTGATTGGTATGGAATTAGTGTCATATTCATTCCCTTTTCCATCTTTGACAACAAGAAATTATTCCACAACATGTAGCTCCTTTGGACTACTTGTAGCCTCTAATGAATTCATTGGAAAGTCACTGCAAGTGTTTGAAGTTGGTTGCTCACCTAGGATTTTTCCCTCTTCTGTTTGAAGGAAACATTGACCTATGTATTTGATTTCCTTATTTAACATGAAACCTGCAAGATCAAACTCTTCTATCTATTGTTCAAGAGGTCCATTAGGGGCAGCAATATTTCCTTTCCTTTTCTCCATGGAGGATTCATCAAGCTCCATAATTGAGAGAAAAAAACTCTCAATAATATCATCTGATGAAATAGAAAAATTGTCAAATTCCATAGGCTCATGTCCATCGAAATACTCCTCCAAATCTAGTAGATAATGATCATCTCCATTGCCTAGCTATGTCAAAGGTTCAACTTCTTCCTCCATGGTTTTATCTAGATTGGTAACTTGTTCACCATAGTCTTCTTCATCTTCAAACATAAAATTTACAAGATCAAATTCATCTAAGAAATTAGATTTTTGAAAGAATTAAGAAGGGGAAGGATTTGAAACCTCATGTGTTTCATTTTATGTACTAATAACCGTTGAATCCACTTTGTTTTCCTCTATGGAAAAAATCTCCTTATAGTTAGTTATGATACTTTATAATGCCCTTGGTGAACTCACACAACCTTCTAGAAGAGAAACAAGCTCTTGACATGTGAGTCAATTAGGATCACTACACTCACTTGAAGCACCTTGTACATTTGAGATTTTTTCTTCCTTTGCATGCACATGTTCCTTTTCTTGTGAACTTGGAGCCAACACTTTCCCTTCTACAATAGAATTTGCAATATTTGGTGAATCAAACTCCTCTTATGATATAGAACAAATATGGGTACTATATTCTAAACATGTATATGGTTGGTCATCATTTACTTGTGTTTGTTCTTGTGTACATTCAATCTTCACCACCGACTTGTGAGCTTCAACCTTGGGTGGATGCTTAAGTAGGAGAGGAATTTTCTCGATGCTCAATCTTGCAGCCCACTCTTTCATATTCTTTTCAAGTTCTTCTTTCCTAGTCTCCTTAACCATATCCTCCCCTTCTTCTCTAATATTATAAGTTTGGTCCTCCCAAAACAGATTCTGGAATGTAAGAGGAGGGTGGGATGGAATTAAAATGTCTTCCTCATTGTTGGAGTAGGTGGAAGAGATGAAAATTTGTGTCTTGATGGAGGGAAAGGAATTTTATAAGAAAGAGGGGTGGAATATTCATGATAGGATGGTAAGATATGAGATAAATAAATGGGATTCACAATATGGGTAGTAGGTGAGAAACCTAGGAATTGAGGTTTAGGATGAGATGATATTGGTTGGGGAATGGAAAGAGGACTCTGAGATGATAATACAAACATTTCCCATTGACAGTATTGACTGGCATTTTATTCGTGAGCTTCTATCTCTTCAACCAATCTTTCAATTAAAGGAAACATTTCAACCGTGAAACCAATATTTCCTATAGGTTGTAGTGATTTCGCATAGGGCCAACCCAAAAATAAGGTACCCTGAATCCAATCCTAAATGCCTTCATTTGAGTTGTGACCCTAGATCACACCCATACCTACTTCCAATTTTTATATCTTCAGCTCCAACTCAACATCTTCATATGTAGAATAACCCCCCTCATCTGCATACTCCTACTGTTGAAAAGCTACATAGTTAGATAAATAACCAAACTGACCATGAATTTTCTCATAAGGATATGCATATTGTTAATTTTCACCATAAAACAAATTTAGAGGTGGACTGCAGTCATCTGGGAATGAATTTTGTAAGTTTTGAAGTGGATTGAACTTGTATTGTCATTGCTGTAAGTGGGAAATCCATTGTGGGAATGAATCCATGATTGCACAACTTCATGAATGGGAGAAAAATGAAAATATGTGGAAGAAAAAATGGATGGAAATGGGTGAAAAAAAATTAATTCTGCAACTCAAAGAGTGGGTTACTTAGCCTAATGGAGTCGTCAGTTGTGCTTGGGTATACATCCTAAGGGTGGAATTTCATTGAGAAGACAACAACTCAATAAAATATAGTGCATACAAACATATACACCTATGAAAAATCTGACTCTTGTGGTCCCACCGGATGTGCCAAAAATTGTTATCGCCAAATCAAAACACCCACTAAATTACCTAATGTGAATGGGGCATTCGGTGTGATTAGGTAACATGGGTACCACCTCTCAAGCTGTGGGACTTACGGGCTTTAGGTGGACCTCCGGATAAGGCACTTCATCTTCATAAACTAAGCACTACACTACTCCTAATGCAAGAAAAATAGTTAAATAAACCTATATTAATATTTCGAGGGAGACGGGGAGATAGATTACATGAAATAAAACCTACACTAGAAATGGTGATGCACCAAGAAAGGGATTGCTAGACAAATTTCCAGTCTACCAATTAAGAAGGATGAACATGGGAAGGATGGACATGTATCACAGACCTAATTACATATAATACTTCATTCCCGTTAAGCATCACATCTTCCAAAACCTACAATAGAAACATGGGGTTGCACAGTATACCTGCAAACATGAAAGAGGCTAAAGGAGGTAATAAAAATGGTGCAAAGATAGGTTATTAGTCACAAAACATCATTTTATTACTCCAAGCACATGCAACAGTACATCATTACATTAGGAAGAGGAAAGGGTTGTCAATACAACCTTTGGAAGGAAGGCTTGAAAGCCTCTAAATTCACAACTAAACTTGAAAGAAGGGGGGAAACTTGGAAAAAATGTCTAACTCCTTGAAATTTTGCATTCCCTTACATTTATAGAAAATTTGAGCTTAGAGAAGGAGAGAGAAATCCTAAAATTTAGGTATCATTGTAGCAAAATATGGACTCCTTGCAATTGCCCATGTTTTACCTACAGCACTCCATCCTTGCTTACATCATGCTTGTACCCCCAAAGAAATCTCCCCCTCCATGCTTCATAAATTCAAAAAAATGAATTTATATCCATTTAATTAAAAATAATATTTTAAAGTTTTTTGGAGATCTTCCTTGGTCCATTAGTGGAACCCGCAAGTTTTAGCTTTGCATGAAAGGGGGATAGCATTGCCTAGGTGGCTAACTCGGCTGACAACTCACCAGCCAGCTTAGCAAGCTAGTTGGTGAGATCCATCGTGAGCACCTCCTTATTCCTCCTCCATAGCATTGGGTGTCTCTCATTATATCTCAAACAAGATCTTAACATTTTTCACCACCCACTTTTTTTGGCGGCCAACTTGGGATTTCACATTTTTCATCGCCTCTCATTTTACATCTTGCTTCATATGGTCGACCACCCTAGAATTAACTAGGCCTTATACACGAACAGATCCCCTGAAGACATGTTTTTTTTAAACATTAGCTGACCCCTTTATCATCTCAGCATCTCCTTGAAAACCACCCACTTTTCATTGAACGAGCTCCAAGCAGTATTTTGTAGGAATCTTTGTATTGGGAGCTTTTAATTTTACCAACTCCCCAGCCTACTTGTTACATGCCTTAGGTGAGCTCCATATGTTCATCACCTAACATCCCTCTTGCATTAATTAGTGGGTCCTAAAATCACTGTGTTGAGTCCCTTACTAACAGCTCGGTCGACCATATCGATTCTCCCTGTGACATGTAACTCCATCACCACCCAACGTGTCGGCTCCACTTATCACCTTATCAACTTGACATTTAACTTGGGCCACTCCAATGAGCTTCCTAGAACCCTGTGCTACCTACCCACTTGTCAACTTGGCCGATGACTTGGCACACTCCGTAGAAACCACCCACGCATTAATCTAGTATCCCCGTCAGATTTCGGATTTGGAGACTCCCCGACTCACCATGTCACACACTATTCACTGGGCTCACAAAACATTTTAAACCCCCAAAATCCTGAAATCTTAAATTCAAACTTTGGGTTTCAGGATTTTTCCTCCGCTTTTACTCGTCAAGCACCCCTTCAGATTGGTTTCCAAAAAGTGATGGCACATTGACCAAGATGACCATGTTGACCTCTGAAGTTTGAATTTTAGACTTTGGAGGTTAGATTTTTTTACACATTTTTTCTCCCCACTTATATTTTTTCTAAACTCCAAAATGTATATCCTCTAAAAGCCTTCTCCCAAAGTCACCTCACTATTGACATCAATGTCTGGTTGCGAGCTCGCTCGACCAACTCTTCTTCATGTCTCGTGTCCTCCTAAAATTTAACTCCTCTTTGTTTTGCCCGGTGATCTCGAGCTTAAGCCACATCATCTTCCCTGAGCCACTCACCATTTCTTTCCAGCTTGATGGGCTCCCAAGAATTGACTCGGGTAAGTAGATTGTCATCACTTTGCACTAATCCTGGATGTGAAGAGCCAATCGCATTACTTCCATTTAACCTACCTCACATACTTGCGAGATCATAAGTAATATATTTACCTTACAATCCATCCTAAGATGATACATTGAGTCATCTCTCAGTTCCTGGTGTAATGATGAGCCCTGAACAATTCTCTGTAAGACTGAGTTATGTTCATGACCTCCAAGATTGAGGCCTCCACATCCCTATGAGTTCATTGTTTCAAACTTTGTTGCTAAGCTTTATCTAAGCTCCCTACCATTGTGGCTTAGAAAAAATTACGCTCAAGCCAGCCTTTCTCTTGTTGTAGCGAGCTCCTTGTCAATGTTCAATGATTCACATCACCACCTTATACCACCGATTTAGCAAGCTAGCTCACCTTGTCACTTTTCCTTATCATGATGCCTGAGCCACCTATCATGCACTAAGCCCATACTCACAAGCTGAGTTGAGCCACTTCCACGTGTTGATTTGAGCTCGCGAACTCAACCTAGCTCATTGAGCTAGTCTTCCCACTACTTTAGGAAACTCACTCCTTAGCTCACCAATCTACTCGGTGAGCTATCCAAGCTCATGCTCACTTTGACCCTCCAAACTAATTTTTCCCCATAAATTGATTTGTGTGGGATTTTCCTGCAACTGAAGAATCATGAAACCTCAATAAGGCCCTCTAGAATTAGTTTATAAATTTTGATCAATTTTTTTCCCATATTGGTTGGAAGTGGGCCTGTCGGGGGCCAATTTTCATCTTAATCAAACTCAAAGCTCCCTCAAACCCCAAAAGAGAAAATTTCTTCTAAATGGCTTCTAACCTCTCTGAAGTCACTACAGAGGCCTCGAAATGTGTTTTTTAATTGTAACATCCCATAGTTTCTTCATGAACCCCTTTTTTCACTCTTAAGGTCCAATTTTTCCTCATTGTCCACTTCTACCCAATGGGCAAAAATGGATAACACACATTATCTACTATATTACATCACATCCATCTATTTTTATTCATCACGTACTATGTCTTCATTCTCGTATAATTACTATTTTAATCATTTTTTTTCTATTTCTTTCCACATCACCATATATTGAAAATCCAAATAAACCATTTCAACAAACACATATTAAACCACAATAAAAGCAACATATCATCATCATCACAAAGTAAAAAACACATATGATAAGAAATATTCGTCTATATATATCTCATCAAAAACCATAAGTGGCATAATAAAATTGTTGTGGGGCAATCCCTAATGTATCGATACATCATATACAATACATCACATATCATCCTCGTTATCACTCTATACAATAACGATATCTTTAAAACTAGAAGCTTCATTGCTCACTCTATGTTGTTTCTATCAGCCCCTATATCTATCCAACTGACTCCGTAATATAGCAATCTTAGTTGCCTACTTTGCAAATTATCCTTATATCTCAATATATTTAGCAAAAACATCTTGAGCTAGGCCCCCTCCTCCTATGGCCTATCTATCTCACTCATTCTATGCACGATCCTCATCACATTCACTCAATAACACAATACATGTGGTTTCTATCACCACCGGCTTAAACAAATGGGCATGTTCACCCTCAATAGCATCAACTCTCTCTAGCATACCACCTCCCACTAGCACATCTGGAGGAACATTCCACATCAACGTGCATATCCACGAATCTACAATCAATGACCAATAGGCATCACCTGCAACCATATAAAACTACATTAGTTAAGACACCCATCTACAATAACCAATAAGTCAATAAAAATTAACAAATGGCAACAAAAAATACTTACGCTCTCCTAGCGCTACTTCTAGGCCATCTCAATGAGGGATAGGTGCCTGCCCCTCTACTCATACTCTCGGTTGACCTTCCACATTGACAACCACTGGAAATAGTAACACACATCGATGTGATTCCCACCACTTGTTATATTCCTGGGTGCAGCCTACCTCATCCACCTGTATCGACTCTATGGCCAAATCTCCTTCATCTGGACCAGGATGCATTAGTTGTGCCTCTATAGGACCCATCCTAGCTCCTTTCCATCTCACCACTCTAGTAGATCTCAACCATATATATAGATACAAGGGCACATCTTGAGTGTTACAAAACTATCTAGATACACGCTCCTCCTGGAACAACTCATTCACTCTTGGGAATCGGTCCTCCAACCACATGGTGCATCAAATGCACCACAACTCTACACCATCCTCTACCTAACCACCATAGTTCTATATGGCCTCCATATGATGGCCCCTGGACCCATCCGATATAGCATCGACATGTAAGTGGTCATGTCCATCCTCCTGTTACGAGTCCCTACCCACCTCACTATAAATATCTTAGGTCTAGCCCACTCGGCTTGTGGCCCACTGAGTAGCCTCAATATCACAATGTCCTCACATGGCCATACGTGTAATAAAGTGGTGGCTCTTTAATGCACCCCCATGATCCTCATGTGTAAATCTATACAAGTATTTGTTCAAGTGAGCCAATACACATCGTGCCCATGCATATCTCGTCCTATGATCCTCTATCTGGCAAACAATATCATGCATCTTATATAATATACCAACCCTGTCACCCTCCACTACCATAGATAAAGCTAGAATCATTGCGATAAACTTCTGCAACCACATAACACTAGATCTCAATATAGCATACAAATTTATATGAGTCTCTGTTTGTACTCATGTACCCATAAAATACCCCCTCGCTGCCCTCATCTACCTCTGAGCATCTACTATACTCATGACCTATACCCTCTCTCCTACAATTGTCAATTGTAATATCCGATACACATCCTCCAGATTCACTATCATCTCACCAGTAGGAAAACAAAATGGACATGTATCAGCACACCATCTCTCACACAGTGCAGTCAACATCACCATATTATGGGGTACCTCCCCCAATCTAGAAATGTGTCACAGGCTAGCATGGTCAAGTATATCCCACTCTACATCTACTAACCCCAACATAAGAAAATTACTCAAATGGTGACCTACTCGAAACTCTCCCGAGTGTATATCCCTCTACATAACATAAAGCACAACACAACTATTCCATTAGTACACTATATATAATGTAAAAACCATTAATCATAGCATCAAATTGCTCAGAATATCAATATTTCACAGCACATGTCTCAAACCCTGTTGTGGGATGCCAGTGCCCAGAATTAGGTCACGAGTGCCCAGAATCAGGTCACTAGCACCTACAACTGGGTGCTAGTGTCCCCTGGGGTAGAAACACCATGGCCACTTCTATTCAGGTCAAGAACGCTGAAAAATACATAAATGTAAATTTTACAAAAATTGACAAAAACAGGCATATTCAAAAATATTTTCCAAAAATAATCAATATTCAACAATATTTTCCAAAAATAATCATACTTACCAACTCATCAATCATCTACAAATCCACTGTCACCACGAATCTCTCGAATCTAGTCAAACTCTCTGCTCTAACACACGACACCTCACAGCTCATAGCTCTAATTTTCACTCGAACACGATACAAATGAAAATATTATTCCCTTTTTACTATTTATATATATAGTAATTCCTATTTACCATATACTATAGTCACTATTTACACCCACTTTTCCAACTACTACATGTTACACAGTTTTTCTCATATCTTGAGCTCTATAACTTTGTTTGTCTCGTTATTTACATCATACAGATCCTTATTTCCTCTAACAAAATACCATGCACATTTCAACATCTCATATCCACATCATACACATATACTACTCCATATCTATTCACAATGCGTTTATACTATCAAATACTATTTCTCATTTACTATTACAACATCTTAGACATCTTGCTCTCGGCTTGGTGCTCATTTTTCCACCCCTCACCCTTTCACCGAAAGGGGGGCATACAATCGAGAATATCTTATAATACCTCTCAAGTTAATATACAATAAAACAACACTCCTAACACATTACTATCTTATTTTTCCCTAATTCTATTCAAAAAATGGTACAAATAATTTTATTCAACATTCACATACTTTCTATTGTCTCAAATCTATTCCCCCTAATGACCTAATCTAGGGGGAAAAGTAAAAAATATCTCCATGAGTAATCTACTGAATACATCTTATTATAAGCAATATTCTATCACTTAAAATAAATCAATCAATTGGTACAATAAGCACATTCTACTATATGTCCCAGATGACCTAACTTGGGAGCTGCATTACATTACTATCTCTCCCAAATGACCTAACTTGGGATTTACATTACATTTTTATCACTTCCAGATGACCTAACTTGGAAGCCATCAAATATTATTTCAATCAGAACAAACAAATTTTCAATCGAAACTAAATTTGGTCTATATCGTTGGCAGCAATTGGACCTTTTGGGGATGTAGTCATAGATAGAGAGAAAAACTAGACGTCTCTCCCAAACACTTTTCCTCTGGTGGAAGGAAGCCCAAATCCTCCCATTTTTAAACAAACAAAATCAGGTTGAGAATTAATCACTCCCTAACTCTTCAATCTCCATTAGCAACAATTCAAAAATATCCAAATTCTAAAAATCATGTCAATATTTCTCCAAGTTATACTTACGATGGTTCACTATCTCCACTTATGCCATATGGGTCAAAATGGTGATCCATGGCTTGTCACGCTATAAGTTCTCACACTCTACGTGCACTTTGCAACATGGCTTCTCCATAATTTTTACAGGTATGTTCCTTACTTCCTTTACACTACTTGAATTTCATTCAAATAGCATAAATGGGGGAAAATGTAGACAAAAAATCACACACATGTTACTATTTTACTATGTTATCAAGTATGTTGTTATATGCATGGATCTTAAGTGAGAAAAGCATTCACTGGTGATACACTCCCTTGTCCATCCACTTGCTTTGGTTATTTCTATTGACTTTCTCTCACACATTTGTCATTTCTCCACCCAGTCTTGGTCAGGTCACAGGGATCCCTATATGTCTATCTTTTCAAATATGCCGTCATTTATCCCAGGATACCAGTGCCCATTCAAGAAACTAGTGCCTAGGTGCTCCTAATCCATTATGGGTGCTTATGTCCTCTTTGTTGTTGTTTACATTTTTGACATTTGTGCTCATCTTTTTTAGCTTTCTTATCATTATCCCAAGGTCATAGTCAGCATGTCGTGTCCCTAGTGTCGAAACTCAAACAAGATATCCATATATATACACAACATACAAACTATTATTTTGGCTGCCAATTCTAAGGGGTAATCTCATCTACATTCTATCACTACCATTACAAGGGACTACATTTTTACGTTCATACACTGTATAGGAAGGGGAAGTGCTCAATTCCATATCACACATTTGCATTTTATTTAGCCATATCCCACTATCTTGGTGTCATTGGCATGAGGGAAATATAAGGACACTATTACACACACAAACACAAAGAACTACATGGAGTATGCAATTTAGTGCAGTCCTCAGTCATAATATCACTCATCAGGTGACCACTGAGGTTAGTCTAACTTCACATATTACATTTTGATTCCAATTAATGTGTTTGTGAGCTTGTGCAAGTAGTTAGGGTTTGTGTTGCATGTTACAAGTATCCTCAGCAATCCAAGTGTTAATATCAGGTGATCAGTAGGAAGTAATAGTCAAACCCTAACAACACAAGAAAGAGTTAATTATGACCTTCTATGCAATCACCGACGCTTGGGATAGTCACCAGTGCCCAAGTGTTGTTGTCTAGTCTCAAGTCCCATGTCCAACATTATCCTCAAAATCCAAATTTTACAAGGAGTAGTTGTGACAAAGTTCTAGCCCTGTTCAACACTTTACACCCTCAAATCAATTCCAAATTTCCCACTACTTAGCTAAGTCATCTATCTCCCTCATTTTCTTATAGTGTTGCATTGTTTGAGTGCTTAACATCTAAATATCTATTGTATCTTGTCATATAAGTTACTCTGAAATTAGATTTAATTCAAATTTTATTAAATCATCCCAAAAATGTTGGGGCATTGGGTTGCTTAACATCAAACTCCAAGGACATGCTCTTTATGTCAAGTGGCTAATTCGTACCCTTTAAGGTAACGAGGCTTGGAAAATTTTACTCCAACATTACATTTATCAAGGATCTCCTTTTGGCAGGAAATCCTAGAAAGGCCTCAACTTCCAATCCCTTCTTCTTTTCCTTGTCTTAGTGAAAATTAGGGGTACCTTTATAGCCAAAAGCATTTGTAAATCCTGGGAATTACTTAATCCATACCTTGTTTAGAAGGGAGATAGTTTTAAATCTAATCTATCTATTAACTCCCACTCTCTATGGTGGTATTTTATTCTCACTTTTCATGACGATCCTATCGTATTGGCTCCTTGGGATAAAGTTATGAAAAATTTTAGGAAAGGGATTAAGGTGGTGGGTGATTTATTTTACAGGCACTCCAGATCATGGCTTTCATGGGGTGCGTTGGCTACTAAATTTAAGCTTCAACATCAAGATGCATAACCAGTTAGAAAAATCATTGTTTGCATACCTGAAGAATATGTGCACAAGATTGGCCTCACCTATGGTGTCCCATGGTGGAAAGACTGGAACTAACCCATTGCTAGGCCTTTTTGCCATTATAAACCCACTTAGGGTACTTCCTAATGGCTCTGCAATCGATGCCCGCTGACACTCTTAATCATCACTAGGATATTTCTTGAGCCTCCTATGATTATGTTTGTAAACGTTGATTTTAGAGGGTTTGGAGCTTTCTTGTCGAACCCAAAAAATATCATTTTTGTGGTGTATTTTACACTAAGCACTTCCAATTGGGGATTGTCTCAAGTACATGGTTCTTAACCCCACTTTCCCAGTCTTTCATCAACCGAAGTCTATCAAACACATTTTTTGGTTTTGTGCTCGGGCCCAGTTGGAATGGAAATGGATTCATACCCTTTTCAACCCTTTTATCCAAAATTATTTACCAACAAAACAATTCTCTTGGGGAACTTAGCCTTATTACCTGCTAGTTATAGCAAATTTCAGCACATCTTTAGAAATGATATTCTTTTTCATCTTTGGAAAGACAAAAATAATGTTATTTTTAGTGATGCTACTATGGAAAGAATTTTTTCTACTAGTAAATTGAATGTTATTTCCACTGTGTTGCTCTAGATTCAGAACCAAGTTGAGAAATTTCAGCTAGAGGTCAAGCACCTCCAGCACTTGCTTGACCACTAGTTCACCGCCCCCTTTGTGGTCAGTTACGTGTCTCTAAATTCTCATGTTTTTCACAACTTGACACCTCATCTACATCATTCTCCTCCTCTTCCCTGGGGCTAGGGTTTTCACAAACATCACTCTTGAGGCCCATGGAGCTCCACTCCTCATTTTCGATGGTCTCCTCATTATTGGCTCCCTTCCCTTAATCATGGCAGGGTCTTTGGTCATCTTGGTGACTCTGGTGGTGCCAGATAGAATGTCCCTCAATAGGGAAAGTTCCCACAACTAGATCTCGCCATTTCTCCCTATCGACTGTTTTATGAGAAACAACAATAACAAAAAAGTGGGTGAGAGCCCATTTTGGACTCATCTCACCCCTCTGGTTCTAGTTGGGGTGACAACCTCGATAGCCCTCTACCTCCTTCATCCTCCATGTTTGCAGTTACGACCTAGTTTTCTGGGCTCCTTGTTTTGTTTGCCCATTTTTTATTGATTATCATACTTTTACTCGATTTATCTAACATTCTAGGGTGTGAATTTCTCCACCTAGATTTTGTATGATTAACGTTGTATATCTCCTATTCATATATATATAATTACATTTTCAATCAAAAATAATTCCTAAGTAAAGGTTTGAATTTATGCATATTAATTTCGGAGAGATGTAAATAAAATAAAAATAATCTTTTTAGGAATCTAAGCTCATAAAAAACATTCAATTCAACCTTTTTTGTTTATCTATTTACTATGGTTACCAACCCCAAAAAAATTGGAAGAGATTTAAATAAAAACAAAATGATCTTTGTAGGACTTTGAGCTCATAAAAAACATTAGATCCAACTATTTTTTTGTTTACCTTGTTACTATGGTTACCAAAGCTATTGAGTGTGTTTGTGCACCACATTAAATTGTTCCTTTCCTTTGCAGTGAATAGATCTCCCTTGGTTTTCTCATATCATTGGTTTAAGACTTTGGTTAAAGTCAAGCAACAAAATATAGCTTTTGTATTGACTTGTTAATACAAAATGACCAAAATAGTATATTATTATGTCTGATTAAAGGCCTTTAAAATACTTGGACATGGTAAGAGCGTGGTCATGTGTTGGGAGTTAGTGCTTCTATTTATTTGGTAAATGTGGTCTCATGTAAAAAAATTAATTGTTGCTACTAAAATCTAGCAAAGCTCCTAAAATTTCTAAGCAACTACATTTTAGGGAGAGGATTTATAGTGCCATAAAGCAATTGGGGGCACAAACAAAAATATGTTGCTTAAAAATTTTAGGAATTTTTTTTACACTTTCATTTATGTTTAAGCTTCCCTCCCTATTTTTCCTTCCAATAATTTATTTGAGATTCATGGGATCATACTTTTGCTAATACTAAACTCCTATTTTGTCTCACTAGAGAAAAATAAAAAATCATGGAACCCTATTAATGCTAAAATATCCTATTTTTCTCTCTCGCATCTGCTCAAATTTTTATCTTACCCCTTGCATGGGACTACAACCTAAAAGTTTAGAATGTTCCCTATTCGATCGTGTTATGGGCGGCAACAAAAAATATTAGAATCTCCCTGTAATATCAAAACACAAACAAATGATCCTCTCTCCTTGTAATGTGTCATTTACAATTGGAACGTCTCTAATAGATGTCTAAGCTAAATTTTTCATCTCAAAATCTTGAGCTCCACTCAAAATTTATCACTCTCTGACCTATATATTCTTAATAACCCTAATCTTCTCCCTCTTACCACGTGGAAAAAGAGGTATGGCTTGAGATTTTTAATAAAAATAAATTTTATATATATATCCAAATTATATTATGAGACTTTCTAGCCATAGAGGGGACTAAATAGAATATCATTGAATGTTACTTTGGAAAATTCATATTCCTTCCAATAGTATTTTTTTCGTATCTCTATTTCTAACACATTTTTGTCACACAAAAAGTGTTATCATTCACAAAATTGTATTATTCAATATAATTTAAACTTCAACCAAATTTATGTTGGGAAGTATATGACCCAATTAAAATAATAACCATATAAATATACATAATTATGAAACATGAAAAGTGTGGTTTCCATTTACAAGTGAAAGTAAATTGTAAACTATTGTTTTTATTATCATAAGAAATGTATGATAAAATGTTGGATAATATGTTGGGGGATGGAAAGTTTATTTTATGGACTTGACCAACAAAAAATCTAAAATAATTATGTAAATAAAGGTAGGGAATTATTCATATATATATATATATTTCTACTGATGATTTTTAAAAAAATATGAAAAGTTGTAATTAATATTAGAGTTTATTTAATATTAAGTTTAGTACTAGAAAATGTAGGTAAGCCCACACAAAATATAAAATTTGAAATGTTCAAAAGTTTCAACTTGGTCCCTTCAACAAATGCATGTTATTTTTTGGAAAAGGGTAAAAGTGGGGGTTTTGGAAAGACTCGCATCCTTATACAATAAGCCCTTAAGGCCAAATAAAACATTGAAGCATGATAGAGAATAAGCCCACAAGCAACAAGGAAAAAGGCCACAAAGGCACAAACAAGAACAGAGATGAGAAGAGAAAAAGGAGAAAGGAAGCAGCAACCACATTACCTTAAAGGATCTCGAGCATGGGATTGTAATCTCATTTTAGAGAGACAAGTTCCATTGTTTTTTCTTTTAACAACTATCCAATCATCACTCCTATTGGGATCCAAATTTTCATCTGAATGAGTTAGAAGTTGAAGAACAGAGGACTCCAATTTTCCAACTTTTGACTCCTCCTTTAAGAGAATTTTTTTAGAGTAATCATAATCCACCTCCGAAGGGGGGGTAACCACATTTTTAACCTTTCTTAACTCATCCATAGCAGGAGGGAAAATGTGAGTCTTAATCGGAATATGAATATTGTTTCCATCAAAATCAGGTTCTTCATGAACCTCCACAGAATAGGAATCTTGTTCATCCCTAACAACCAACAAGCTGGGATGAGAATATTTCCACCAAGAAACTTTTTCCTTAAACTTCTCTTTCATATGCTGACATTCTGAAGCAAGATGCCCGAGGCCAAAACATTTTTTGCATCTTAAATGCAAGCCTTCATATTCCAGAGGTTGTGACCAAACCCTATCCAAAACTCTGAGATCAATGAAATTAGGTAGATCAAGAGAGGTATCCAGATCTACTAAGATTTGTGCATAAGTAGTGTGAGTGTAGAGTTCCATTTTGGAGTCGATGGATAAAAACTTATCCAAAGCATTGCCTATATCAATCAAACACTCCTCCCCCAAAACCTATAGTGAGAGATGAGGTAAGAAAATCCAAACAGGCTTGACATTGAAAATAAAAATAAGTGGATTGAAGGTCGGGAACCACGGTTTCATCCACAAATGACGATTGTGTAGTTCCCAAAGCTTGGAGAGGATAGAAACCCTATCATCAATAGAATTGAAACCACGATAAAAACCCGCTTACATAGGGGTAAATGTCAACCTTACCAGATAAAAGAGACCGCTAGTTCGTAGAAATCCACAAGTGAAGGAGTGGAAAACTAGGTCAGATGCTATTAAAACAGAAGATCAAACCCAGATTGGAGAAAACTCCTTAGACTCTAACACCGACTTCCCAAAGGAAATCGACGGGGATGATTTGGTAGCAAAAAGAGGTTTATAGGTTATAACATGTAAGAAATAGCGCTTCAAAATAGAGGAATGATCCCTAACAAGATGACCCATCCCATAAACCAAATCCAAAACTAGTACAATATAATTAGGGTGCATAGATCCAACGCATCCACCCAAGAGCCCACCACTGTCACAAACCATGCCACTAGTATACACGGTCAGGGAGCCATGACCACCATTGGAAAGAGCTTCATCATCAATATGAGTACTAAACAGGTCACATGGAGGAGAGCCCCGGCTAGGGTTTGTAGAGAGGGTCATTTTTTTTTACTGTCTTTAGGGCATGTCACAAATGCACATTATTTATTTATTCTAGTTAAATAGATATTTCACTAGAAATTAAATATGATAAACCTCTCATTTATATTTCCTTCAAATAAGACTATTTTTATTGTTTTACCCATAAATAAATAAAAATATTTGAAAGGGAGGATTAAAAAGTTTTTTTATATGCTTCTTCTTATGTTAAATTATTTCATTTTCTTATAAAATTGTTATATGAGAATTAAATACAATATTTTATTTTTTTTAAACTCTTTTGCTCTATGAAAAGGTGGTATAGGATCCTTCAAACTCACTATTTTTTATATAGAAGGATACCTAGTTGGATAAGTTGTGTTTGTAAACACCATGATAAATTCTCATTACAAGGGAGGGTGAATAATTTTGTGACTTATTTTCTAACCCTTGTACTTTATCACTAGATGAAACTATTGCAAGTAAGTCGTCCAATTCATGTGGAATTCTTCTCCAACCTATTTTTTAATGGAGGAACTAAAATAACTTATGATTGTAATATATGAAAATAACCTTACCCAAAATGTAGTAGTAATATTTTTTAAAATATAATATAATTCATACTCTTTCGTCCTAATAATGAGTTTTTAGAGCTGAATCAAATGAAAATAAATTGTCAAAGCTAAAATTAAGTGATGAAATCATGAAATTATAAAATAGTTCTACAATCAATTGTATAATACTTACTCAAAAGTTTAATTTTTTGTGTGTAGACACTCAAATTTGGCAATTCACTATTTGACACTACTAGTTTTGGCAATGCACTCTTACTAAGATAAATAAAACCT
Source organism: Taxus chinensis (assembly GCA_019776745.2). NCBI lineage: Eukaryota > Viridiplantae > Streptophyta > Pinopsida > Cupressales > Taxaceae > Taxus > Taxus chinensis. The sequence goes on along the minus strand of CM034156.1, from coordinate 380,151,560 downwards.
TCCCATTTCTACTTAGCACATTTTGATGTCTCTTGTTTAGCTTGTTTATCCTTGCAAACTGACATGTTATCAAATTATAAGAGTATAATGCATAAAATCCATATACAAACATCATTTGAAAAGTTACAAAATTCATATTCCATGTTTTACATCCCTAGGCAGGGCCATACACTTTGGTCAAGATATTATATCTCGTCCTGGATGACTTGTACAGTCTTGGACTAACATGTCCTCTAACTTTTCTTTCAATTTCATATTCTTTTTTGGGTCTTCTAATCCCTATAGGTCATCCCTTCTTCAATAAATCATCTATTAAACCCTATATAAGAAAGTAAACACTACCTCTTTTGCTAACCTAGAAATCCTATAGCACTACATTGATACACTCAATTCCAACACTTGTAAAAATAACCCAACGATCCCTAAATCTCATAATAGCACACCTAAATTCATTAAGGTAACAATCACTATAGGTCATAATCTTCTTATTAGGTCAAGGAATTAGCCCATCTCATCTATAAGCACTCAAACACCCTTTCCTCAAGTATTTTAGTAGGAGCCAACTCAACTCAAGCATTATCAAAGAGAGTTTCCAAATCATAGTTGCATCCATTCATATATTACATGTTAGGTAAAGAAAAATGTGTGGTTTAAGGTCTCTTTAGATTAGTACCAATATTGGCAGTGCATGAGGGTGCCCACAACCCAACTAATACTTTTTTGCAGGGTCTCCCACTCATGGTTAAGGTTTGAGATCCCATTCAGGATGTTTAGAGATATTTGCAGCATGATCATAAATTAGGGTATTTACTCTGACAAACAATTACATGTAGGCAAAATTCCTATACAATTACAAGTCCATAAACCAAGTAGGTCTAAGACCATACAAAAGGATCAAGAACATATAGATGGTCCTAAAATAAGTGTATGTTCTTGCCCCATATCATTTTCTAGTCAATATGTCTAGAACAAAGCATCATTAGTTTCAAATCTTCCTATTTCAGTAGTGCATCCTCCATAAACTTCCCAGAATCATCTATAATCAACTAAGTGCACTCATATCTTTGTGTTTTCAAGTTTTTATCTTGTTTATTACATCAGTTGCAAGTATTAATGTGTTGTTCTAATATCAATAATTAATATAGGAAGTTAATTAATCATAATAACATCTTGTTGTTAACCCTTACATCCTTTAGTGTATTCATTTCACTAATTCTTAGATTTCACATAGTCTGATTAGGGTGTAACACACACACACACACACACACACACACACACACACACACACACACACACACACACACACACACACACACACACACACATGCGTGTGATACTCTAAAATAAATAGACTTTAATTTGTGATAAAATTGTTAAGTCATTTTATTAACCAATGTTAAAATGTGTTTAGTTAAAAAATGTCTTCAATAAATCAATGATAAAGATGAAGAGCCTAATGTCACTTAAATATCAAATTATGTATGGACATTATTCGATCTATAAGTGACAACTAGTTTAGAGAATTCTATGTATTTTTTTTTGGCTATCTACTAACCTTTGTCCATGATTGTATTGATGATAGTGTAATATGCATACCCTTATTATGATATTATATTATTATTTCGAGGAATTCAAACATTATCTATATAACTTTTGTATCAGATAGTTTGTAATGATTTGAGAAAATTAATGTGTGATTAATAAAAATAGTATTATATGCACATCAAATGACAATTGGGGATGTCCTTCATATTTGTATTAGAGACATCTAATACTAACTGCAACTAATATTTTTGTCGATCAGTTAGACTCTGGCATCTAGCAAACGAAATACAGAAGGTTTGAGTGGGAAAGAAGAGCTCATTCAAAGGCACGGAAGGATCATGTGCGAAGAACATAAATAGGTTCGGGACTTAGCCATTTCCATGACAAGGATCTATTTTTGGAGATAGTGTGTGCAGCATTGAAACTGATTGGAGACTTATGCATCGCGCATTGGCTATTTTGGGAGGATCATCTATGAAGCACTTTGCATGGACACAGGCCAGCAACAGATCTACTACTATCAGTTAACTAACAATAGTCTATTGTTAACACTCTTGCATGTAGGCCTATTTTTGTAATGACGTGTAGTTGATAATAGCATGCGACCTATTTTGGGATCAGATATGCAGTGAAGGGAAAGTCCCAACCCTTATAAGTATATAATAAACTATGTAAAATATATACATGGAGAGAGAGAGTGAGAGCATACAGGTGTGACAACTGAGATATAGTGAGATTATGTTGCTAAATTTGTTACATGTATGAGCATATACCACTGTTATTTTAATAAATCTTTTGCGTATTTACTGCAATTAATATAATGGAGATTATGGACTAAATCAAGGTGTTATCATGTTTACAGTTAAGTATTGCATGCTTGGTTTCATCATGGCTATCTTTTAAGTCCATTAGTTTCTAGATCTAGATCTGAATATGCACTGTAGAAGGGTATACTAGTCATAGATCTGGATGCTTAAAGTCTTCATCGTGATAGAATCTTGCAACAACAACCCTAAAGAGGGGACTGGTACCTTTACATGCTTTGGGTGAGTGTTCAGCCTAGGCTGAGTGATTTGTCGATTGGGTTTGTATTGCTAAATTCTAGGTTACATCATTGGTTCCGTTGCCAGGACCTCTTTTTCAATTATTTTTAGGATGGTCATGATGAAGACATACCAGTTGACCTTAGCAAGTGTTGAGGAGTGGATACATGATCTAGAAGAAGAATACGCACAACGGTTCAGCACTGGATCTAAGTTTAACGCATGCGTGTGGGTGGAACAGAATTTGTATGATAGTTTATATGAGAGATGTTTCACTATCTTTCCACTAGAATTGTACAAGTGGTTGATTGCTTATGCATCTAGGTGGAATTGAAGGTATCACGCAATTGTCTGGATGTAGGAAGAATTTCAGGCCCTTTATGATGCTGATCTAATTTGGACTCGAGTTGTGGATACGTGGTTGTTTGGTGTTTTGAACAATTATATCTTCGAGTACTCAATTTCCACTTATTCGTGCCCAAAGGTAGCTGAATTCTAGTTTTTACAATATCCAAGGGGAACTTACCTACCAGGCATTCCACTGGCAATCAAGATCCTAATGGTAACTTTGAATTTGGAGAGTAAATTGATGGCTAACTAAACCCCGCCATGTGCATGGGCAGGAGTAGGTTTGGTGAAGGATGGAAAACCTAATGGTAGAAAGGTAGAGAGAGGAAAGGTGGCTTGAGTATAATGAGGCACGCGAGAGGGAGATAGAGACGTAGTGGGAGGTTATAGAATAAATGGCATTGTGGAGAAAGATAGTTTGGGAAGGGGTTGAAGTTCACGTAGAAGACGTACAACCTGAGCCTCAAGAACTCCCCTATTTGGGAAAACATAATAGGGAACCCTCCTCAGCCTCACGTAGAAGCATGCCAACAGAGATGACCTGGGCCGCAAGCACGCATCTAAATCCACCTAGCAACCTTGCCCTTACGCTTGGTTTTCCAGCATCTAGTACAACAAGCAGTTAGCAAGCTAATTCAAGCACTAGGAGAGTAGGAGCGAGTCTTATAAGAGGCACAACGATGGTAGAAAAAATGAATTCATTCTTATGTGGGAATACCTTTTCAGGTGTATCATCAACACAAAATATGAGTGCACCAATTTTTGGACTAACTTCTGGGAGTAGTAACACTTCGCAGACTGTCGAGGTACAGTTCAATTCTATTGTTGGGACACAGGGAAGTACATCTTCTAGTCCAACACTAGCTATAGGTTCGGGGTCATGAGGCATAGGTATCTCTAGTTCAGGCGGATCTGGTGGTTCTGGAGGCAAGGGAATCAGGGGGTTCTTTGATTCAGGTGGGAAAGGTCTACACCAACCCCAGAATATTTACATGGAGATTTCCCTTCGTATACCAGAGTATAGGGGCATAGAATATGTTGTCAAAAATGTGCACATGTGTGAAATATTGTGGCTCGTAAAAAGGATCATGACTTTTGAGTGCAGGGAAAGTTAATTTTCCACTACGTTACAAGGACGCGCACACAACTAGTACAAGGAGTTTGACCCTGATCAGAATTGCGTAGACTATGCAACATTAAAAGATGCTTTCCTTACAGAGTTTCACATCCCTGAGTTCAAGCAGAAGAGTATAAACGTCAAGGATATTAAGCAAGGCACTACTGAGAGTGTCAGGGAGTATGATGCCTATTTCAAAACACTTTTATCTAAGATTTCTTATGATATTCATGCAAGCCAGCCATGCACGTAATAGTTTGTTGGAGGTTTGATCACACCTTTTAGAAGGGGCATTTGTCACATAAGACATAAACTAATCCGTGTGAAGAACTTGAAGTAGATTTACGTGCTGAGGTAGTTCAAGAGTATAGACACTGGATTCAGTCCATTCTTGGAGGCACAAATTACGGCTATGGTGAAGCAATTAGAGAAACTATCATAAAATTAAACACATGAGATGCACACGGGGATTTGGTGCACAAATTGTGAAGTGGAAGGTCACACCAAGGACAATTGTCCCTGTAGATCCGTGCGTTCATTATTGCTAGACTGTGAGATATGTCATTTGAACCATGATGCTAGCCATTACCCATTATTACAACGTGCAATAAGGAAGAACGTCTCTTGCTATTGTAAAATTTGTAGGTCCATGACTCATAATGACATGAAAGACTGTCGAGTTGATTGGTCAAATCCATGATGCTATAGATATTGGTGTATGATACACGGGAGTATCAGATAAATATAAGGGTAAGGGTGAGCATCAGAATCGGGATCACAATCAAGCACACTATGATCGGAATGAAGGGAATTTTGAAGGAGGTCGTGGCAGAGGTTGAGGATACTATGGTGGATTCAGAGGCCGACGCCATGATGGTGAATGAGGTGAGTTTCCTCATGAAACATGTTATGCATGTGGATCTCTTGATCACTACAGGCGCGAATTTTATCAGAATATTACATGTTCTTTTTGTTGGAAAGAATCATAGCTATGAGGAATGCCCAGATTTATATGAACATCTTAGTAAGTAACATAAACAAGAAAACAAATGCGTAGGGATGGTTAGGATACAACGCACTATGGAAAATCAATGGATGCCTAAGTTGGCGATAGAATCTGAATAGTTACAAGTGAAGATTACGACCCGCACTGAGGTGGCACATGTCAGAGAAGCATTACACCAGAAGCCTACCATCACCAAGGAATTCTACATGCACAGTACCCAGATCCTACCTATCAGAAGGAGGTTTATCAGGAAACCATGGAAGTTCTTATGAATCTTCAGGGTGAGATATAGTACTTAAAAGAGCAATCATGGAAGATGGGGCAAAATAAAGCATCAGAGTACAGTCCAAACTGGTAAGTGCAGGAAGTTGATGGACAAATATAGGGTCATCTGTGGACATCAGATTGCAAATAACAACATAATATCAACTTGTAGGGATTATTAGCAATACATACACTCAAAATTAGACAAAATTATATTAATATGAATCGTAGCATCCAGAATCTAGTTTCTAAAATACTAATTTTTGTAAAAAATTGACAAGATTAGCTATATTAAACACTCAAAATTCAATGACTTGGTTTTTTTAAAAAACGCTGATAAGATTATAGTCCGTTTGCCCACAATTTGGATGACCAAAAATTGATATATATTTTTTTCCTTTGGTGAGAAGTTATATGCCATTATCTATCTTGGGATGGATTTTATTTTGTATTTTTTTGAGTAATTTTTTTTTTTTTTAAATTTTTTCCATGAAAGTGGTATGAAAACATAAATAAAACAAAGCACTTTCCGTTTGCCCGCCATAACTTCATCAAAAAATATTGAAATAAAATAATTTTTTTTTTGAACATGTATATAATTTCACCATGGTTGGGATGGTATAAGTTTTATCACATTCTGATAAGTGAAACAAATTTTGCAGTCTTAAACGTAGACATAAACATTCACAGGAAAAAGTGTCTTAAAGACCTACTATTAGTAAAAAATTATAAAATGATATTTATCCTCTTCTATTCACTTTAAAATCAGTATTTCTACAAAGCCAATAGTCTCCCCTACGCAATGGTACCATTTTTATGACATATTTTTTAATTTTCGACATGGTTCAAGATCCGCGGAAGAATAAATTTGATGTTTTTTTGTTTTTAATGTAACATTTAGGATTTGATGTCCACTTAATTGTCCCCCAACTTGGTGCACTTACCCAACTGATATAGATGACTTGAAGGGAAGTGTGTACAAAATGTTGTGCACTAGGAGAATATCATTCCATTGTTAGGGAATTTGCTAAAGGGAAACACTCCGCGCACAAGTATTGAGACTAGACGACATATCCTGCATGCAAATATTCCCCCCACAACTTAGACTATGACAAGGATATCACTTTGAATGCTGTTGTGGATGGATGGATTTTGAGAAATATATTGATTGATATAGGTGTGGAAGTTAATGTACTTAATTTAGATGCATGCATACAAATGGGAAGACCCCCATTGTAGCCATCCTCTAATGTATTGTTCATGGCTAATCGGACTAAGGCCACTCCCATCGGAGTTTTGAAAGATGCATCCATTACCATACAAGGAGCCAAGTTAACTATAGACTTTGAAGTTTTAGCACTGGCAGAGTCAGATAGCTTCCCAGCTCTATTGGGGCATCCTTGGTGTTACGCAAATAATGTTGATCTTTGGTTCAACAAGGGCTATATAAGTTTTGAAAATAAGGATGGAATAGTTATTATCCCTTTAACAAATGGAAAATATGTGCCTTATGTTGAGCCCTTAAGTGAAGAAGATATGAATAGGATTTATGTACGCATTATCTGAGACCCAGAGATTCTTGAGACAACTAAAGAAGGGATAATTCATTGGGAGGATTCACAGTCCATTAGCAATACTACAAGTGTTTCTTGCGATAATTGGGCTCATAACACCTATGAGTTGGTAGGACGCGGAGTAAAGAGCATATTTCCTAGAGGCAGTAAACCACGTCATGTCAGGAGGATAGGTAACTACTTAGTACCTTGTTACACTAGAGAAGGAGATCCTATGGTATTCCTGCGCGCCATGGAGGAACAGTGGATAAACCCGCTAGAAAGAAGAAATATGCTAGCATATACACTACGTGGAACAATAGCACGCTGGTGGGTGGCCCATAAGGATAATCTTGTAGGATGAAATGAAATTCGGATTGCTCTTGCTACTAGGTTCTTCAGGAGTAATGCACCTACTCAAATCTGTACTTATCACAGTAATCAACTTGTTCAGCACCACGTTCAGCAGTGTGAGAGAATCTGGACAAAAGGGAAGGCAGCTTTACCACCTTCGTTATGGGTGCACTAGTTTTATTCCACTTTACAAGGTTGTGCGTGTGTTTGGTATATATATGAAGAAATCCATAGAGAGACTGGAAATCGGAAAGATTTAACTATAGGAATGGCTCAGATGTTTGACTTCTTCACTACAAAGCCTTCGGTGGAAGAAGCATTGAAATTCATAAAGTGCTTAACTATGGGAGATAGTGCCAAGGCTGAAGAACTCCTTCAGGAGTTATTCGATGAAGGAAACTCAGGAGCGCATGTTGTTGAAGAAACAGAGACCGATACAACACTACTTCAGTGTGCTTGCCTTAAGAAAGAAAAAGGAAAAATGGTCTACTTAGTGGATGATGAAGAAGTAGAAAATCTGGATGTAAACCATTCAACAGGTAGGTGTGAGGTGTTGGACAGTGCAAATAAGACCATGCGCACCTATCATGAACCTATGAAGACAAAGAAGGTGAATATTGGAATAGATACTAAACCTAATGAAGCCATAATTGGGTACTACTGGTTAGACTCTGAAGTGACAAAAATTTGTGATGTTGGAAGAAAGGATTAGGATGATAAAGTATCTGCAGTACTTTGGGCATATCAAACAACATATAAAAGGTTGAACAAAGCCACACCATTTCAATTAGTGTTTGGCACAGAAGTAGTTCTTCCTATGGAATTTATGTTACCTTCTTTGTGTATTGCATATGTTGGAGGTATTGCTAATGAGCGATCATTAAAAGATCGAATTAAAAATTTAATCAAGTTGGATGAGCGACGAGCCATAGCACGTTGGAGTCAAAAACAAGAGAAGGCCAGATAGAAAGCATGACATGATAGGAACCTTAAGGATAAAAAGTTTTTGATAAGACAAATGGTGCTCCTTTATAATTCTAAGTTTTTGTGCCATCTAGGAAAACTCAAGATACATTGGTTGGGGTTGTATGTTATAACTCACATACTCGAATCAGGCGCTTTTCAGTTAGAGGCCCTTGATGGAATATGGTTACCTGGTTAATTCAATGGGAGTGGGCTGAAGCCCTACTATAAATAAGTCTTCTTGGTGTTTATAATAAGCCAGTGTTGCCATTTAGATTAGATTTTCAATTTTGCATTTCCTTAATGTGTTTCCTTCTTTGTCGTCATGCTTTGTCAATTTAGTTGTTGTGTTTGTGTAATAAGTGCGTTTACGTGCCAAAAGCTAATTACTATTTGAAGAATTTTTATGCGCAGAGGGCTGCACATACCCTTAGTGTGGGGTAGGATGTTGATATCCAGGTACATGACTATTGAAAATAAGTCCACATGAAAGGAAATATCTACGAGTGTTATTCAAGGTTTGAGAATTGAAAATAAATCTAAACAAAGATTGCTTCTAGACATGGGGACCATAGAAAGAGATGAATGAATAAACAAGTATAATGGGAGGTAAGCAGAGGCCAAAAAGACTACAAGTGGAAAGCACAGTGATGAGGTACTCAAGTGCGTGACAGTGCGTTAAAGTGAAGTCTGCAGCCAAAAGGTAGAAGGGCGTGCTAGAAGGTTATAGCTTGGGCACAAAGATGTACCACGTGGAAATAATGAAAATGGTCAATTAATGAGAGGATTGTTGGTAGGTTGAGGAGCAATAAATGAACTAAATTTTTGAAATTCTATATAAGGACGGGATGCGAGTTAATTTTTACCATTGCAATTGAGAGAATTTGAAAAGGGTTAAGTGTGAATGAGCCAAGAAATTGTGTTGAGGTGTGAAGAGTGTGAAATCAAATGTGGAGAGAAGGGTTGTGCACAAAAGAAGCTTGTGTTCCATAGGAGAAGGGTTTGAGCAAAGTAGATGCGTTACAAATGAGTTAGGGCACACGATTTCCACTAGGGCACAGAGATTTCAACTAGGGTTTCGACTTGCTTGATTACAGGAGGAAAAGAGAGATTTTTCGAATGGCACCAAAGAAAGCACCTGCGACAGGAGATAAAGGGAAGAGATCAAGACTAAGGATGAGGAGACAGTGTGCCTCAAGTAGGAAAGATACTTGGCGTTGAAGAAGAATGTTGTATTTATCAGCATCACAGAAAATATTGGTGACAATGTCATGAAGGCTAGGCCACACTTAGAGCCAAAGGCACCGAAGATGTTTCCTTCGAAAATACATTATGTAAGTACATTAGTGGACTTAGTGCTTGAAGATGAGCCTCTATGCATGTCAAAGCCAAAGGATCTAGCATAGGAAGTAGAGTGAGAAAAGGCTTCAGTGATGCAGAAGATTGCATCATATGAAGAATTGCTTCAGAGCTTACAAGAGGAACTCAAGAAGGCGGATCAAGAGTTGAATATTTGTACAGCGCCAGAGGTTGTTATAAGAACCAAGACCATTTTAGAAGACAACGAAGTTCTGAAGGCCATGAAGGATGAGACATTGGGTCACGCAGAACGGTTAGCACTTGTTAAGCAGAAGTGTAAGGCCCTTACAATAGCTCAGGAACAACACAAGGAAGGATGGATGAGCTTGGGAAACTCATCGCTCAAAAGATGGACTTATTGGAAGGAAGAATGACTGGCATGTCAAACATCATGTTGGTATTACAGAATGAAAAAGGAGAGATTGCAAAGGATGAATTGGAGTCAATTGCACTGGATATTCCAGAGAAAGCAGAGGCCACGCTTAATGACTGGAAAACCTTAGAGGCAGAGATAAAAGAGGAATATCTAGAATTGGTTATTCCAACTTCAGAAGAAGATACGACAAATTGAAGGCATCCTTTCATTCATCCAAATTCTTTCTATTCTTCTATTCATATTCTTTGATTCATTTTGGAGACAGCCATTATCAAGGCAACAATGAAACTAGTGTCGGGTAATGTTGATCGGTCAGACTCTAGCATTTAGCGAAGGAAATACAGAAGGTTCACGTAGGAAAGTAGAGCACATTCAAATGTGTAGAAGGATCGGAAAGGATTGAGTGTGAAGAATAGAAATAGGTTCGGGACTTATCCATTTTCACGACAAGGATCTATTTTTGGAGATAGCGTGCAAACCACTCAAACTAATTAGAGACTTGCACGTCATGCATTGGCTATTTTTGGAGGATAATCTATGAAGCGTTTTGCATGGACATAGGCTAGGAATAGATCTACTACTGTTAGTTAACTAACAGTAGTCTATTGTTAACACTCTTACATGTAAGCCTATTTTTGTAACGGCACGTGGCTAATAATAGCATGCAACCTATTTTGGGATCAAATAAGCGGTGAAGGGTAAGTCCCCACCCTTATAAGTATATAGTAAACTGTGTAAAAAGATATACGTGGAGAAAGAGAGCATACAGGTATGATAACTGAGATATAATGAGATTATGTTGTTAAATATTTTACGCGCATGAGCATATACCACTGTTATTGTAATGAAGCTTTTGTGTATTTACTACAATTAATATACTAGAGATTATGGACTAGATCGAGGTGTTATCATGTTTACAGTTCAGTATTGCATGCTTGGTTTCATTATGGCTATCTTTTAATTCCGTTAGTTTCTAGATCTAGATCTGAATATGCATTGTAGAAGGGTATACTAGTCATAGATCTATATGCTTAAAGTCTTCATCATGGTAACATCCTATAGCAACAACCCTAAAGAGGGGTTTGATACCTTTGCGCACTTTGGGTGAATGTTCAGTCTAGGCTGAGTGATGTTCCAGCACGCCTGGGTTTGTATTGTTGAATTCTTGGCTGCTTCAATTTTTCTAAACATATTAATCATTACCAAAACAAGGAGTGATATCTAAATTCCATTGAAACTATTGCTAAGGATTTGAAGATATTATAAAGAAACATTATGTTTCTAAACTTAAAAAAATCTCCCTTTGACCCATCATAAGCCCCTATAACTTGTCACGTGAAAATAAGTTACCGCATAATCTAGAGTTATCTTTTTACTTCTCTATGATAATTTTGAAATGTGAGAATAATCAGTTTGGTTTAACTATGTTTTGTGTTGACAATCATTTGTCTAGCTATAAACCTAGTTTTATCTTTTAAGGTAAAAACAATGTCTTGAGATGAATACAAATGCTTCATCATTAAGTAAGCATGTTTGTTTCCCAAGATCATAACTTTATAAATTATTTTTCACACATATCATTATTCTTATAACTTGTCTTGATTGATTGTAAACTTGTTTCCATTTTTTACAGTTTTCATCAAACTTGGTTCTAAATTTGCATGTATCAAAACTAACTCTACCTTATATAGGCAAATTGTTGATTTCTCGATCCCTATCGTAAGTCATGAAACTCATCGATCCTCTTCTGCACAAAATGCTCTGACATATATCGAGCCCTGAACCACTCCTCGAACAACTCCAAGGTCATTGTATCTCGAGTCAAATGGAGCTTCCGCTCATCATTCCTCCACCAAACGCTTGTTGCATCTCGGAGGAGGTGTATGGCGAACCTGGCTTTGACATTGCTCTCATGAGAGTGCAAGCCAAAGCAGTTATCCAAGATAAGGAGCCAGGACTCTATCCCAAAGCCATCTGTCGAACCAATGAAAATAGGTGGCTACAGGCAAAGAAGGTCTCGAATCACATTACCTGTGTCTCAATCCTGGCGATGTGGTCTAACAGGTGAAAGGGGTCGTCTATCTCCAAATGGTCCCTTGAAGCTGTGTGATCGGTTGTGACGAAATGAGGTCACCCTCTCGCCAAGGATGGAAGGGTTGCGTGACCTCTCTCTTCTTGGGGTATCGTGCTTAGGTGGCTCTGAAAGTGTATCCTCGCCAATCAACTCCTCATCTCCCAACAAAATTTCCTCCTCTCTCGGCTCTTGCGGTGGTGGAAGGTGCTCCTGCACGACGCCTATCAGCTGCTGCAAGGTCTCTAATATCTGAGGCCCAAAATCGGGGACTAGCGGCTCCTGCGTAGGTGCACTACGTCTCAAGCCTCAAGCCGATTGTCCCCTCTTGGGTGCCATCCTGAACCCGAGATAAAAAAATGTTTTATAAAAAAATTTAAACATTGCTGGAAGCGTTTTTTTTTAATTATTATTATTATTGTTATTATCATTATTTAATGTAACACCAAATGCAATGCCCCTTCCCGTTAATAATTAATTTATAATAATTATTAGTTTTCCCGAAATAAATGAACACTATCCCAATAATAATTTAATTATTTTACTCTATTAAGCTCCCTAGGGTCATGATTAAATATCTACACCCCTAGAAAATAAATAGTCTTCCTCCCTTTTATAAATTTTTCCTACACACCCTTTAAATTTAATTTTGTTTTCCCCTTTTAACTTAGTTTATCCACACACACTCCCCCTTTTATTTATTCATTTATTTTTATTCTCATCAAAATTCCCATGACTTAAGAGGGTTAAGATTAAATAGGAACCCTAGGATCAAACCCATGTGAGCCTTAGATTTCTACATTTTCCCTAAATCTGACATAATCATCCTTATGTTTTCTTTTCCTTGTTTCTCCTCTTCTCATTTTGTTTTGTTGTCTCTACAGGTGCAGGTTAAGGAGGATCTTGAAAGTGTTACCCTCATAGAGTTTTGAAGCATAGTAGTATTGTTCCCTTAATATTTAATACGTATATATTTCTCTTTTTTTTTAGGCACTAAGAGGCCGCTGGTTGGAGGGGATGCGCAGGTAGGTGGTTGCACTGGTGGGAGGAGTGATGGGGTAGTGGAAGGACACGAAGTTGTGGGAAAGGAAGCCACGTGAGAGTTAGGGGTCTGGTGTGAACAGTGAAGGAGGGGGAAACGACGGCAGGGGGCAGGGAGCCGTGTGCAGGGGACGCGAGGGCAGGGGGAACCGTGCGGGGGTAAAGGGGGACATGGTGCGTGGGGTGCAGGGTGCGCGGGTGCACGGGGTGCGTAGGGTGCAGGGGCCGTGGGAGGACAGGGGTCTGTGAGGCAGGGTCATGGGGTTGGGTTTAGCAGTCCTACGCGTCGGGGGGTGGGTCGGCCCCCCTCCCCCAAAACCAAAATTTGTTTTTTTTTGTTTTAAATTTATACTTTTTAAAAAAAAACTAAAATTTGTTTTATTTACTTTATAATATTAAAAAAAAACCTTAGATATATATATATATATTATATATATATTATATATATATATATGTGTATATATAAATATATATATACATACATACATATATATATATATACACACACACATATATGTATGTATGTATGTATATATATATACATATATGTATGTATATATATATATATATACATATCTGTATATATATATATATATATATATATAATATATATATATATATATATATATATACATATATGTATATATATACATAATACATACATACATATATGTGTATATATATATATATATATTATTTTATTTTATTTTTGTTTATTCTAGGAAAAATATAGTTATAAGTTAGGAACTAAAAAAAAAGTATGTATATATAAAATTTGTTTTCATTTCCTTGGCATATTGTTATCAATAATTGCAAGAAGTAAAGGGCTAAGATAAACTTCATTTCCAACAACTATTATAAAATAGCTAACATCATCATTTCAATAAATCCTACAACCCTATAACACTAACTTTCCTTCAATGCAAAATAGCTAAATAATTAATGCAGATTTCTACAAGAGGGAGATCCAACAACAACAAGAAAAGGCAGATTTTTTTTTAACAAAGCAATAAGATAACTAAAACAGAAATTACCTAAAGAGTCTGTGTGTTTGAACCACGGCTCTAATACCAAACTGTAGTGCCATATTTTATTTTACTTTTAAAAGTAAGCACAACTAAATATTTCAGATTTAATGTATATTGCATAAGTATATTTTGTAGATTTCTAAACAAACAAAACCTTACAAATGAAGACATTGAAATAAAAAGGCTCATGGTTTCATTATGATCTCAAAATGATAATCTTACAAGATTCTTGCAACAATGAAGGAAAACTTCCTTAGCAAATGACTTAAGTTTACAATAACATCAAATACAAAAATAGGTGTTTACAAGAATGTAAAACTTCTCAAAGCCACATTTATTTACAAAATGAAAATAATGCCCTCAAAAGATGAAGATAACCAAGAGGACCAAGATGGCAAAGAGGCTCCAATCATCTCCAAACTTGAGTGTTCTTCCAACGATGTTGAAATAAGAGACACAACTTGTTTACCACCCAACCAATAGGCATCGTCACATGCCATTCCATGGTTGAAAGTCATGCTAGCCTCCCCCAAGCCTATGGGAGAGAGGAACAAACTTCCACAATGTACACAAGTAAAATGGGGATAAGACACAACAAGAAATACATAAGACCATTTAACCACTTAGTCATACTACACATGGCAAAACAACAACATGAGGAGAACAAGGTCAACCTCACAAGGGGGAGAGTAGAAGTAGGATGCCCAAATCAAAAGGTGTCTAACCATAGGAGCACCAACAAAAACATGTTTACAAAAATCCTTATTCCTCCTTTATGTCATAGAAATCCTTCTTGGGAGAATTTTCAAACCCAGAAGGGTTTCCTCACCAAGAATGGGGAAAGGTTCAAGCCATATGAACCTTTCTCCCACCTCAAACCAAATGAGGGGACGAGAAGGGACCTTCATGGCTTGACCAACAACCATGAGGTTTGAGAGAGAAACCCCTCTCTCTTCCCCTACATTCTCCAAAAACCATCAATCCAAATGATGGTGGAGAGAAAAACAAAAGAAAATATCAAAGTAACAAAACAAACAAACTACATTCACCATACAACCTTACAATACATCATTTCACACACATCATTTTATTGACCAATGCAAAGTTAACAAGATAAGCACAACTAGGAAAGAAAAGGATTAAGAATCCTACCTCTACAATGCTTTCCAAGACTCTAAGATTTTCCCTTTGTCCAAGAAAACTTCCAAGATTTCAAAATTCTCCAAGTTCTCCCAAAAAAAGAGCCAAGAAGACCCCTTCCTTCCACATGAGGAAGAATAAGAAGAGGAACCCAAAAGTTTCCTCACCAATGGAAAGGTGACAAGTGTCACCCCCTCTTCTCTCAAGAGTCAAAGGTTCCAAAAACCAAATAAGTAAAAATAAACTCACATTTTAGCCCTTATCACCCAAAATACTAAAAACTAAAATAAAACAAAGTGGAGCAACTTTTAACAAATACACACAAACCAACCATCTTACATGGATGGTGAATAAGGAGGGGAAAATGGGAGGGAAAGTCCCTCCAAACCTTGGAAATAAGCCCCCCTTACCTATTAGGTAGGGTCTAAGGGCCCATTTTTATGCTAAGGGAACTCCCAAACTCAAAAGGGGTCCCTAAAAATGCCCAAAATAACCCAATTTTGGGTTTGGCATGCTTGGGCACAAGGGTAGAGGGTGTGGGGTCCACCCAAGGTTCACATGTGGTCCTCAATCCCTTCTACCAACACACACACACTTACCCAAAACCATCACTTAAATTAAGATGAGATCATTAAACCCCTAAACTAGTTTACTTAATAAAACACACCCTAAACATAATTAATTTTACAAGACATAAATACATTAAATTTGAGGGTTCACCCATGGTGCCCAAATAAATACACCTATTCTAATGCCTCAAACATTTAGCATGGTTAGGACTTAGCCCGTGGGCCGCTCATGCACAATTGCGTAGCTGACCTAAAACTCATGCTCTCCTATACCTGTCACCTGCACACTCATTGCACACATTAACCGCATCTTTCCAATATAATAAACATCATCTACACATCAAAAATTCAATCAAACTTATAATGTCCTAACATTATTAAAAAATTGATAGTGCAATGCATACAATTATACACATAGTTTGTCATGAATCATCCACAGATACAATTACAACGACATACACTTAGGCTAGCATGAGATTACCATTATTAAATCCAGAAAACTATATCATTAATCAAATCGACCATAAGAAACAAAATCTAACTAATGAATATCACTATCATGTATCCCTGTTAGTGTCATTAACATCATAAGAAATATATCAATATACGAATCTAGTCCAATTGGCGCTACGCGCCCAAAATACCATAATGTCCATGAGGATAAATAACATAGCAAAATGTCCAAAATCTAACAAATTCTCAATCAAAACATGTCTATGCATAAAGGAACCAATAGATAACTGGAGCTATAAAAACGTGGGCACTACACCCTTCCTAATTCTATTTAGCTGTTGTTAATCAATAAAGTTCTTTTATCCCACATTTATGAGGATAATAGTTTCTCTAAACTGGAAAATTATATATAGAACCCTACCCCCTCCTTTCCAAGGTTACACCTTTACACTCCATGTCCTTGGTAAGACATTAACATAAGATAAGAGTATTTTCCTATTGAAAAGCTCAATGATCTAGCAAACTCACCCCATTTTTTACTTGGTAAGAGTAGTAAGAGGATAACAAAAAATAACAATTAAGCCATATTAGTGAGACCTATTCATCTTCTTTGAAGAAGTCCTTTGATCACACGTGGCTATGTACAACTCGCTAAAGGAGGCTTCTACAATCTAAAACCCATCAAAAACATCAAAGGATGGTTTAACATTTCATGTTTTTAATGTTAGATGCATTAGACTAACTTCTCCTTTTAATGGATTTATCTTGATGTTTATGATTAATTAGCTTAGTTATTAGATCTATTTGGTGTTAGGTCTTGGTAATTATCTTAGTTTCTTTATCATGCATACATTTTGGTAACATCCCAATGAGATCACTTATTTATCTCATGCACATTCTTATTTTATTGTTTAGTTTTCTTTTTTCACATGTTAACCCTTGCTTTTTGCATATATTGACATTAACTTATCTTTCTTAAGCATTTTTTGTTGAGAATTCATATGTTATTTTCTTTTTGCATGTATAAAGGAGGTGAAGTACTGCTAAAAATTGGATCTTGATGAGATCAAAATTCAAGCTCTCTGTTTTTTATTTTTTGAACTTCATTTTTTATCAAAACAAATGCTAGTTTTGTCAATTTGCTGAAAATATGATCTTTTTTGAGTATGCGTGTTAGTGTTTAATAGTAATGAGTCTTATTTAGATCTACGTTAAGGAGGTGGATTACTATCAAAAATGGATCTTCCATTGAAAAATTCAATCTTTCTACGTTTTAATTTTGTGCAGCTGACATTTTTCATTTTTTGCATGTTAGTTCTGCCTACATGTTATTTGAGCATGTACGTTAGTGTTTGATAGCGTTGCAGTATTTTTGCTATAAATGAGATGGGTTTCTCTCAAAGTTGACATCTTTGTTATGTGTTTTTGCTAGTTTTGGGACATTCATTGAGTTAAGTGCATACCTGTGAGTATAAGCTATGCGTAACCATCTTCCTTGCCATAAACTGCATCTGTTTATTTTGGAAAGTTATTCATAGTGTTATAATGAACACATAAATTCATGACTATACTTATAGCAAATGCAAGGTTTACTTTTTTTAAACTAGTCATCTTTGCATGCTAGATTCGTTTTAATTTGATCTGCACCACTTATGCTCAATCTCTTATTGTTGAAAGATTGAGATTAAAAAATGGATATGATTCATGGATTCATTCTACAAATATGGTTATATTTTTGTAGAAATGGTTTTAGTATTCAAATATTTATTGGAAATTTTTTCACATAATCTAATTTATGCTCTTTCTTGCTTGAGTGTTTTTAAAAATGACAACAATTTTGGATGTTTTCTAACATTCTAAAATATGATAACACTTTATATTTTGAAAGTAGGAAAAACTAAGTTTTATGGGTTAAAACACTTAGATTTTGAATACTTTTGATTAAGTTTTTCTCATCCATTTCATTAAAGTTAGGATCAAGAATGTCGTGTATGCTCTTCTCTTGCACTTTCGAGTGACCTTGAGAATAAAAATGTCCTTGATCCTCATTCTAACATTTGGTTTACGTGGATTTAAAATTTGTCATTTATAAAAGTAAAATTTTTAAAGGCATTTACTTTTTTTAGTTATGTTTTTCTCATTTTTACTTAGTTGGATTCAATGTTGTGTACATTCTTGTCTTGTGCTTTCAAGCGACCTTGAGAATAAAAAACAACCATGATCCTCTTTTTACATGGAAAAACTACTAACCACTTAGATGTAGGACCAAATACTTGTCAAATATCAAACATCAAAACAAAACTAACTACATTGTATATAGTTGTCAATGGTGTACAAAACCACATTAAGATCAAGATAAAAAACACACCATTCATTCACACTGTATTTACAAGTGTGACTAAGAAGTCTAAGGCCCAATCACTTTAAATTATGGGAAGTATCTTGGCATAAGCCATAAAATGCATTGTGAGGATTACCGCAGGAACCCCAAAGTATTCAATACGTTGAGAGGACTCATTGATTGAAAAAGGTAAGTTTCCCACGACCTACTTGACTAGAAATTCCCATGAGTATTGCTAAATGTTTTCTGTATGAGGCCTCTTTCATTAATTTGATTGTGGGGTAATGGTCCTTTGTCTAGGATTTATTCTAGAAAAGTCGTACCTCTCTTAAACAAGTTATTAGTGAGTGTTGAGGACAAAAGCCTAGGGAGCCATTTAGCATTGGGGCCAACTTGACCATATCTAAATTTGTGTTTTAAAGAGCTATTACAAAGAAATACTTTCTTGGAGTCATAACCTTGTTTTTCAAACAAGATGAAGACTCCATTAAAGTTAAGCCTTGTATATATTTCATCATGAATCGTACTTAGCCAAACTTCCTCGAAGTTAAAACCTTGTTGTTCAAACAAGGTGAAACTCTGCCAAAGTTACGCTGTGTACTTTTCACCACCACTCATACATTCGCTTGTCATTTTGACATTCTTTGGTCAAAAGAGAACACCTCAAAGTGCTGCCAAAATTACATCAACCACTTTTGTACCCATTTAAATCAATGTTTCTTTAAAGAGGTGATTTAAGTGTTGAAAGTGTGTTGTTACGTATTCATATTTTGGTGATAGTCTTAAAAACAACATTGGGACAATTCACCCCTAGGATAGTTTCCTTCCATAGTTGTTATGTTGCTCGCATTATACCAGTCCATTTTCAATACTTACATCTTGTTTCTTTGAGACTTGGTTTAGGTATTGGCATTGTATTATTATTCTACTTGCATTATATCGACCCATCCTTTGGTGTTTAGACCTTATTATCCTAAAAAAATTATTTCAGTCTTGGAGGCATGTTGTTATGTTACTCGCATTATATCAATCCATTTTTGAGACTTCACATCTCATTTCTTTGAGTACTTGATCTAAGTATTGACATTGTATTGTTACATTATGTAACATTATAACAATCACCTTTGAATACTTGAAGGCTTGTTTTTACTTGGTTTGAGTGTTGACAATGCATTGTTATGTTTCCCATATTTGAATTAGATCTCTCTAGATATTCCTTGTATATCTCAGACACTTAGAGAGATTCTCCTTTTGCAGTCATTACGCTGCCCATTTTACTTGATATTACTTGTGACACTTATTTTTCCAAGCTTACTTGATTATTAAACTCATTTCATTAAGGTGTTTTTTTCTCCTATATTTCCTTTCTATACTTATATCATAACCCCTATCCTTTCATGATGTCTAGTTTCTTGTTGTTATGCTACTTAAATCGACATAAAGCTTCCTCCTATTTGAAGGATTTTAATCAAACAATATAGGTCTAGGAATTCAAATCCAACAATTCCAACCATGACTGGACATCACATGGTCCCTCATGCTTATGACAATAAGGAACCTATTCTATCTTCCACTTCTCCACCTTCATCTCCTAATCCATTCTATTTTTCAGATTCTTCTCAGACTCTGGAGTCTCATCCAATCAACTTCCTTTTATATAATGGTTAGTCGTCCAAACAATGTCTTCCTCCATTCAAGATCTGGTTCAAACTGTATTCCTCTAAAAAATCATCTAATTCAACCCCTACGTCGCAACCTACTGACTTGCTACATAATCTTATTATTATCTGAACTAAGAAATCTTCTAGGGAACCCAATGCCAAATCATCCCAAAGATAAATCCAATTCAACTCTTGAGTTTTCCAACTCAAAATATACTTTGTCTCTTAAGACATATTCTAAATCTTCAATACTCGTTGGACCTCTCCCATCACATCAATCCTCTATCATCAATCCACCACACTTTCCAATTGATCTACTTTAGAATGAAGAAGCAATCAGAAAATTCATGGTCCTCTAGAGGATCACGAGAAAGGATTATCTTTTGACCTCGATGCTTCTGCATATTGTGGGGAAGAGGTTGATTCCTTTGGTCAGAAAATGGAGGAAAACCTAAGATCATTAAACTTGATTCCCCTATTATTATTATATCTTAATCTTTTCCATTCATGACAAAGTGGATGGATCTATCCTTAATCTATATTTTATGTCATCGTCACCCCATCATTCCTTACATATCATACTTCTACAATCATCTTCAATCCATGGGCTATCACCTCCTAGCAACCCATTATCTTCTATCCTTGGGATTCCTTGTAGACCATTATTTTCTCTTCATGGCTTGGTGATGTATAGCCCATTATTTTCTCTTCATGGGTCACCATCATGTAGCCCATTATATTTTACTCATGGGTCACCACCGTGTCGCCCATTATCTTTTATTTATGGGACACCTTCGGTAGTCCTTCATCTTCTATTCATGGGTCACCCCTAAGTAACCCAGTATATTCTATTCTTGGGCCACATCTTAGTATCCCTTCATATTATATTTATGGGACACCTCTGGGTAGCCCATCATCTTCACTCATTGTGCTTCCTTCTAGCCCAACATCCTCTATCTATTGGATGCCTTTGGGTAGCCCATTGTTTTCTCCCCTTGGGATTTATTCTATCCCATTACTGTCTCTCCTTGGTCCACCTCCTGGTAGCTTGTTAGATTCTATTCTTGGGCCATCTCCTACTAGTCCACTTTCTTCAATCCTCGTACCTTATCATCTTCATCCTTCTATAAAAAATTGTGGCAAACCCACCACCATCACTAATATTTCTATCATCAATCCTTGACATCCTTCTTCTCCCACTTCCAGGGGTTAAAAACATCATGTATTATCTTATATGAAACCCACGCAGTTTTTTCATCAAGCTAACATAAAAAAATTCAAAGATCTCTAAACCTGCAAACAAATCTAACATCCATAAATCAAAGTTGCAAACACAATTCAAGAACTCAAGCTCCAGCAAATGAAATCCATGTTCCAAGCTAACTCTCAGTCACTTATCGAGTATGAAATCACAATAATCATTGAGATTGGAGATAAGATCACTTTTAATAAGTAGAAACTCTTAACCTCCCTCATCAAATAAATCACAAACATCATTGTTGTATCCTATCACGTGGAGTGACGTTGTTGGTCCCAACATCACAATCGGATATTGCATACACATGGATGTTCTTTCCTTTCTTTTCATCTTCATCTGTAAAAATCCCTCCATATTCATCCCTTCAATGATATTTTGGTTAGTCTATTTGTGCTCATTATGCGACATTTATCTCTATGGTATGTAGTTGACCTTGGTCTTTCATCACCTTGGTAAATTAAAGAATGACTGACCTCTTAACATATCCTTTCACTATCTTCATCTAATAAACTTGTTGTGAAGACATTTTGGGGTGTATTTGTTGACACTATCTAATGTTGTCATCACAATCACTTCCACATCCTTCTATCAAGCCATATGTGGTTCTTAACCCCTTATCGGAAAAAAATCAAGAGAGCTGAAATCAATTTTCAGAAAGTGAAATAAATCAATCAAAAGTAAATCAACATATAACTCTCTCTTGGGGTATTTCCAATGTCTCTATTAGGGCTATGGACACCTAGATGGCAGTAGAGAAATGCTTCTACTGGAATCAAATACATCTACATCAAGGCTATGGATGCCTACCTGGAAGCAAAGTAATGTATGGTTCTCCTTCCACCATCCATTCATAAATCACCTATCAAAATAAATCATTCCTACACATTGGCTAGTGTGTCTTCACTTATTGCCTCTTTAAATCTTCCCTCAAGAAGTAATTAATTTCCACATGCACACACTAGATATCAATGAGAAAATAGGATTAGTATGTTACTAGGGACCTTATTCAAAATCTTGCTTTAGTCCTTATTTTGTCTCAAAATTTGTGCCTATTGGATCATCAAATTTTCTTCATGAGGCTTCTAACTACATTTTCTATATCCTTCCATAGCATTCATGTTTTTCTTCTACTTTTTTCAGAGCATCCATGTGTATAAGATTTCCTTTTTACCATGTTTAAATGAAACATTATCCCCTTTCAATAAATAATCTTCTACGTCCTTTCTATCATTTGTTTCTTGGCCATATTACACTGGGGGCACGATTGCTCCTTATTAGCTCTTCATTGGCTTGATTTCATCATCACGATTGACCCTATTTGGCCTGGCCTAGATCTAGATTATCTTATTCTTATATATATGTGCGGGATTCACCCTTGTATATTCTCACTTGTCGCTGGGGACATCTTCGCGCTTAGTTCTTCCTATACATAGTTTAAAAAAACCTTCAAAAAATCACAAAATCCTAAACAATACAAAATCACAAAATCTAAAAAAAGTGAAAAAATAAAAAACACTAAACATTGGAAAATATACTACAAAACATCCTACCTCAATGCTTTCTTGTTTTAGCACACAACATGTGGATCATCCTGATCTTCCTTCATTAACAAAGTTGGTTTGCTTGTTATATCTATCTTCCCTTACATATATTGTTGCTTGGGGATGTTTCATAAAGCACGTTACTTTTTGTGGAACTTTTATGTCCTCCTCCTATTCCCTTGCATATTTTCTTGGGGCATCATTTTAACCCATGTTGTATAACTCAAACATTTGGAAATTAAATATGGATAACAAAAACATCAGGACATCTTTCTTGCACATTGTTTGTTTAAGTTTATATGTATTTGTTTGTTTACTTGTTTTACTTCTTGTTTAATTTCTTGTACTACATTGCTTATATATATTACTTTGAGTGAGTTCTTTAGCATGGAATAAAAATCAGTATTATGAATTCTCATGTCATTTTACCCTTTTGTTGTGTGCTTATATCAAATAAAAAGCTACTTCTGAGCCAAATGATACTTCAAATATGTTGTGATCTTCTCATTCCTCATATGTCTTATCTTCACTTTCTTCCCTGAAGTCTTTGGTAATAGGGATCATTTTCATCCCCCTACTCTCGCTTGTTTATTCCACACGAATTAGCCCGGGATCCTTTATTTTCCAATAAATCAATTAAACAATGGCCAACTAGGCCCAGTTCAACTAACTGTCACTGCAGTACTCTTTTGTTGTGATAATTATCTTCTTCTTTTCGAGTGTCCATCGACCTCTTCTATCACCCCATTGACACTCAAGGGGGCATCCTCCATCCTACTAATTTTTCTTCTACAAAATTTAATTGTTTGTAATTGTCTACTATCTTTGAAGTGGCATTGCTTTCACTACACCACGTCAAAGGGGGGAAAATGTAAAATTAAACTTTTTATCATGTTTTATATCATTTTCTTAGAATCTTTCTCATTAATTAGATAACACTCCCCCCCATCTTGGTCAATTAACAAAACCTCGTTAATTAACTAGTCCCCCCCCCTTTCATTTTGGATGTAAATTAACACTACTTTGTTATTTATAATCTTATTCTATTAATTAATTAACAAATATTGATTAATTAATCCTCTAAATGAGAATTCACCCTCCTATTGGGTCATTCCCCCTCTCTGATCCTTTAGAATCCATCAACTTTTCTCCAATTGGCTTTTACAAGCCTACCTTGTTCTATTAATCAATTTAATTGATTAATTTAAATCACACCCAACTCACTTAAGTTTAAAAATATAATTAACCTCCCCTAATCATACTTAACCCTTCCTAATTATATTTAGCTCTTGATAATCCATAAAGTTATTTTATCCCACATTCATGACGATAATAGTTTCTCCAAACTAGAAAACTATATATAGAACCCTACCCCCTTCCTTCTAAGGTTACACCTTTACACTTCATGTCCTTAGTAAGACATTAGCATAATATTTTACCCATTGAAAATCTCATTGATCTAGCAAACTCACCCCATTTCTACTTGGTAAAAGTAGTAAGAGGATAACCAAAAATGGCAACTAAGCCACACTAGTGAGACCACTTCCTCTTCCTTGAAGAATTCCTTTGATCACATGTGGTTATGTACAAATCGCTAAAAGAGGTGTCTATAATCCAAATCCCATCAAAAACATCAAAGGATGGTTTAACATTTCATGTTTTTAATGTTAGATGCATTAGATTAGCTTCTCCTTTTAATGGCTTTATCTTGATGTTAATGATTAATTAGCTTAGTTATTAGATCTACTTGGTGTTAGGTCTTCGTAATTAGCTTAGTTTCTTTATCATGCATTCAATAGGAAAATTTGTTGAGTTAATGTGCACAAAATTAGGTGTTTTGTTTGGGTTGTGGAAGACATGTTTTTACTATTAAAGATTTTTTTGTTGCAGAAGATTTGTCTATTTGGTCTTCTTAAATTTTAGGGGGAAAATTAGCTAATATTTTATGAAGTTGGGTTGTTTTGTTACCTTTGTAGAAACATTGATATTGCGATGAATATATTCATGTTGATTAATGAAAGGGTGAGGTACCCACTAACCCTCTTTTTTTCTTGATAAAAAAACCAACATTATGTGTCGCTTCTATTGAAGAAGAATGTATTAAGTACTATAAAAACAACTAAAAAATCCATGTCGCTGAAAATAGTATTGGTATAACTCATTATAGGTGTCATTATAATTACTCCATTATTTTATGGAATCTAGAGTATATAGCTCTTGTGAACAATCAAGTTCAACATCAAATAACAAAGCACATCAAGATTGGTGTAAATTTCATTCAAGAAAACATCCTCAATGGTGAATATGATGATCATTTGGTAGTATTTCAATAAAATGATCTTGTGGTAGAATTTTATCTTACCTTTGAATCAAATTATTAAATGATAGACTTATTATTCAAATATCAAGTTGCATATGTATTCATGAAGCCCCTATGTGTTGTGAATTTTTGCAAGTTTTGAGTAATGGTCAGCCTTTCAGAGTTACCAATGAGAGAGAGTGTGCATGAAAATGGTACTTTTTAATGATTTTTTTGTATCTTATTTCTCTATACTTATTTTCTATTGTAAAAGATCGCCCTATGTGATTTTGTAATCGTCACCCTATGTGAGTTTACTTTTAACCCAGTGAAGCATTATGATACGGAGATTCCTTGTTTTATAAAAGCCTCCAAAAATTCATGTAAGACTTTATAAATGCACTTATTCAATAGGAAATTATGATATTTCTATTAGAGTATTGTTTTCATGTAAATGTGCAACAATGAAATTGACAATTTCCAAGCATGACAATTATACCCATGTGTTCATTTTTTCAAGTTTTACCCCTCTAAGACACCGCGGGTCTGCCCAGTCAGTCCAAGTGACCTCTCTATTAGTGTTAATTCATTCCCCTAGGTGATTTAGGAAATCTAAATCAACCCCCCTAGGTGATTTTAGGAGTTCATTGAAAAATGACAACTTTAGACAGTTATGGGAAGGGTTATCATTGGCCTTCCTAGGACTGGAGCGACCCCATGGAGCGGAACAGAAAAGTTGAACCAGACACGAAAGTGAATAAAAGGCCTAGGAACATCATGTAATTGATTCAAGAAGATTCAAGAAGGACTCATAGAAGTTGGGGTAGTTTCACCCAAATTAGGGTTCGTAGGCCTAGGTAGTGCATAGGCCAAAACAATTGTTGAACTTCAAAAGGTGATTCCGAGATCTCTGGATGGAGTTAGGAGAAAAACGAAACATCATAGGAGAGGTAATTACAAGACCTACAATATGATGAAATTATTTTTTTCACGACACTTTGTAGCAATGGGTCTGCAAGCAGTTTTTATCATGCATAAGTGGAGTACCAAATTAAAAAATCCAATTTTTAAGGGATAAAATGGAGAACTAAGACCTAATACCCCCAAAATCGGATTCATAAGGAAATTTATAGTCAATATCATATAAAATTTCATCAAAACATTCCATCGAGAGCTCAAGTTATCATTGTTTCAAGTTGCCCTCTTGAAGCGAGTTCGAGAGTTAGTCAAATTTTGGAAGGACATGTGTCAACTCCAGGAGCCTGGCGGGATTTTTTGTCCCTCACATCCCTAAAGGTTAGGGACATCAAACATGTAAAATATTCCCAGCCCCTAAGGATACTTCTAGTCACCCATGTGACCAGCTTCCAGCCTCTCAGTGCTTTAAAGCTGTTTTTTTGGCTTTAATCCCCCACTGTCGGATCTCCACCACATGTCACCACCTTGCTCACCATGGAAATTGATGTCCATCACATCCATTTGAGGTGAGATAAATTAGGGACATGAAAATTTACCTCTCTCCATACCTTTGAATTTTTCAAATTTTAAAAATCCCTCTTGCTTCTAACATCTAACATCTAACTCCTTCGTGCACAACTTGCTATGTAACATTTTCTACAGCTTCTCACCACCACTCCACCATTTCTGAACCTATAACCAGCTCCCTCACAGCATGTAAAATTTCTACTTTATGATAATATACAGGGCACAGAGGAATATTTGATCTAAACGAGAAGAAAGAACGAAGAACAGAGAAGAAGAAGCCTGAAAACTCCATTGCCATAGAACAAAGAATCAAAGAAATCTTTCAAACCAATACGTGAAATGATCCACCATGTGTTTTTGAGTTCTCCACTCTAAAACACATCAGAAACACACCTTCAAAGCTCTCGTTCACAGCGCAAAATGCTCACATCGAAGAAATTTTACTTCCGACTCTACGAAGGAAAAACATCAATTTCCCGTCAAACTGGCAACTGGATCGAAGAGAAATTTCACAGTAAGATAAGAAGAAAAAACCCATATAAAAAATGTAAATTTCATCATGAATGGAGGATAAAACCAAACCTACAATTTTCGAGGTCTATCAATGGTTGTCATGTCCAGAAGCACTACTAGGTCAAAAAATTAAAAGTTTAAAATCTCCTAAACTATTGATCGGGTAAGCACAAAATTTCAAAGGGGGGATATTGGGAAAGAAACCCATATTAGAAAACTTCATTCCACATCAATTCAACCCTCATAATCCCACTTTCTAAAAATAGTAGGTCTTCTACATAAAGGACTGCTATTTTGGGAAAGTCGCCAACAGAAGAACCTGCGAAGGAGACGTTGAACACAAAGGATACACTGCAGTTGGAAGTTCATCAGAATGAGCATCTTGATCCAAATTTAATACTTACTAAAAATATTAAGTGATCTCATGGACCCCTACTAAAAATAGTAAATTAATCTAGAAGGCAAGGGGAACGTAGGGAGAAAGGGTAATTTGAGCTACCATAATCATCTGAGGTCTAGAAAAGCTAATTTGTGCACTTGCTAAAAATAGTAAGTTGTCCTGCAGGAACTTACTAAAAATAATATCATGACTCCAAAGGTCGTATTTCACAGAAAGAGCATGCTAGGAGTTGAATATTCAAGTTGACATAACTAGTTGGAGCCCAGAGAGGGAAAATTATCGACACTTGCTAAAAATAATTACCTTTTCTAAATATAGTAGATTGTAGTTCATATTCACATGGGCAAGAATTGTACAAGTGAGGTCACTTTCATGGATCTCAATGGTGTCTTTTGGCACTCATGTGTGAGGTGGAACTCACAGTTAACATCGTCAAATTGTTCTTAATGTGTTTTGTCAGGATCATGTTTAAATCATTGTGGCAGTGTTGCAAGGAGTCAAGACAAGATTTATGCCAAAGCTTTAGCATCTTTAGAAGGGATCTCCAAGAGCAACACTTGCCGTCGCCAGAGGTTACATTTAGTAGTGTTTCTAAACACTCAATTTGAGGTGTATGTAGGTCATCAAATGGTAGTTTCTTGTCCGCAACATAAGTAAATGATTTGCATCAAGGAATTCAGGGGAGTGGGGATCTTCTCATCAACACGGCATGGAGAACAATTCAACGTCGAGTACAAACATCCAGGAGTTTTTTAAGAGGCAAAGGATTCGGAGATTCAAAATTTCATCTCTTTAGAAGAATCAACGGACTTCATCAGGGGAAACATCCTTTCTTTTCTTCTCTCTCTTCTTTCCCCCCTAACTTTCTCTCTCCTTGATATTCTAATCTTGCGTTGGGGTTGCACTTTTTTGCATGTCTTAATGCTTCTAATGTAATAAGTCACCTTTATGTTATAAAAAGGGACTTAATGTTTTCCTAGGAAGGCGAAGAGTCTTAAGTCATGTCGAGACATACGAAGAGTCATTGGGGAGTATGCGAAGATTCATTTCCCTTCCTTTAAATTGTAAATCCATTCCCATTTCAAAGGGTTGGTGATTGATTTTGTAAGCTCAAGAGTGTATTGTACTTTGAGAGAACAAAGGAGATAGCCATTTTCTTCCATTTCCCCCCTCACAAGTTTTCCTCCATTCGCACACTATGTATAACTTTTTTTTAAGCAATCAATACAAGGAGTTTCTAGCCTTTTTTGACTGAGGGATTTATTAATACTTTACACTCATAAATTCTAATCAGTCTTGTTACTATTTACAGAGTTGTTTCTTCTCATAAATGCATGTGTTGAAATTTCTAACTAGTGTGTGCAGGAATCTGATTTTCTACCTACAACATTAGTTCTCCTATCTCATTTCTCACTCCCCTTTCCCACTTTATAGACGAATTCCTCTCTACCAATAAATTTCTAGCTTTACCGTAGGGTCAGTGGAGTGCCCCTATTGGATCTCGAGTTGAAAGGCCACCACAAAAATCCACCTTTTTACTTGTGTATGCATATACGACAGCTACACCCGTTAAGTGGAGGGACTTAGATTCGTAGAGCGTTGGCAAGAAATCCACAAGTTTGTCCTTCGAAAAAAAAATTCGCCAACAAGTATACATGTAGAAATGCTAGCCAAAAATCATCCTATATGGCTAAAGGATTATAATTCCTTTTGTATAAAAATGTGACTTTTGCATGTATCCCCAATAAACATTAATCGGGACTGTTGAAGAGAGTTTCGGGACACACTTTATGTTTTCCACCACAACAAACTATCCTCTAATATTATGTTTTATTATGAACTTAATGTAAAACTTATTTTATGAGTTATTAAATTTATGTTTATTGTAAAGTCAAATCAAATCACCTATTGAATTTATTATTTAAGAGTGAATTGGTTCAACCAAAAGTTTACAACCAATTCACCCACCCTTTTAAAAGGGTGAACTCCCATTGGAGATTGATCATGTTGAAATTATTGTTATGCATTCAATTTTGTGCAACCATTATGAAGAAGTGAGAAGTAAGTTGTATGTTGGATTGGCCTATAATTGTTAGGATTTGGTTTGTAAGTTGTTAGTCATCGTGTTCCTCATTTATTATTAAATAAAATTGGAAGTGCATTTGTGTTTGTAATTTTTTCACCTAAAAGGGTTTTCCCGACATAAAATTGGTGTTCTATAATATTTGCATGTATTATTTAAATCTTAGTATTGTTTTATGTTTGTATTACTATTATTTACAAATATATACTTAAGTTTAAATTCCTATCATAATTCTTGGAAATCATATAATCCTATGTATCCATGTATAATCTAAGAGTTAAAAAGACGAAATAGAATTTATTTTTTTGGCGATTACCAATTAGATCTAATAAAGAGGTTGAAAAATTTGTGACAAAATCATATTAGTTTGAAAGAAAACACATAAGATTTTTACAAAAACACAATTTATGTTGGTCATAATTAACAAGCACATTAGGCTAGTAGAGGAACCAATTTCACAAGAGGTATATGTTGAGGTGGAATATTTATCTGTACAATTTTTTTCTAACCAAACAAGTTGCATATCACACATAAGGCTGTCATCATGCCCACATTGATGGTAGAAATGGAGGGATCGATGGAAGTGCACAAGTTGTTCAAGCATTGTAGATCCTAACAAGACAAGTGTGAATAGAGAAGAGCCCAAGCAAGGAGAAATATTACTTACATTGAGGACCCTCTTGAAGGTTGTAATAAAGAGAGAAGATTTGCACAAATAGAACTATAAAATTTATCGTAAAATGATGCAAGATGTAGTTAATGTTGTGTGGTGGTGGATGATAGTGGAAGCATAGCAAATTTTATGTTTGTATAGATGGTGAAGAATTTAGGATTGGAGTGAAAATTAAATCTAGATTATCATAGATTCATGTGGTCAATAGAGGGACAAGATGCCATTCTGAAATCATAATGCAAAGTGAAGATAAAGATTAGCTATTTCATGGACTTAGTTCTATGTGATATCTTACCACTAGATTGATGCCATGTTTTGTTAGGAAACCATGATAATTTTATTGGGATATGTTGTATGATGGGAGAACCACTACTAAAAAATTTTAGCAGGAATAAAAAAAAGGCATAATCCTTATTGGTTTGGGATGGTTGATGGCATCTAAAATGAGAAAAATAAAAGTAGGTGGCTTTGGCCTTGTTAGTTTAGGATGGTTGATTGAATTAATTTGAAGATGCTTTTCAATAGTTAATTGAGTATGATGTGGTGTAGACATTAAAATTTAGTAGCTTTTCATTGTGTAATGCCAAGTCTAACCACGTATCCTTGCTAAGACAAATTCTCATATTCATAATCCAATGTCCTCATCTCTCTAGCTATTCTACAACTTTCTTATCTTTACACTCTACTTTATCATCAATTATAAGAATATTATTTAATCAAAGTAGCGTAAAACATCTTATATTCATGACAAAACTTTCTATTTTTTATATTCATCTCTCCAATCCAAAAATGCACAGAAGGGTCAGGATGTAGGGTCTGGTCTTGGACGACCTGTAAAATCTCACCCCTTCACAATCACCAACTTTGATTTTAATTTCAAACCATTCTTTGTGTTATTTCATCTTCCTAAGGTCAGCCATATTATTATATATCACCTAGGGAAGGCTATATAAGCGAGTCATTATCAATTTATAACTCACCTGGAAATCTTACAAGCTACTATTGTAAATATCACACCAAGATAACTCAAAGGGTTACTAAACCTTCATAAATCAGCTACATATAATCTGCATTAGTCCCTACTATATTTTTTAAGCACTCAAATAGGTCAAATAGTATAGCTTTAGCCATATATAAGCATGCAAATATCATATAGTCATGTTTTAACAAGATAAAAGTCACTTCAAACATAACATAAGGGTTTAAATAAATAAAAGAGTTAGGTCACTAAACTAAGGAACACCACATCTAACTATTATTACATTGGGTACATTATATACTACATATTTATCCCACTATCTTGGTTTCAAGAGACATGATGGCACCCCTAGGGGGTTGGTTTGATATACACACTTGCACAAGAACTTGGGAGAACTACATGATGCTTGATTTTCACAACAAGGATATGTAGTCAAACACTTGGATTGGTTTAGCAACTGGGATTCTGACCACTAAGGGTGGCCTAACCTTAAACACGCACACAAAATTTCTCCTTTAGTTTGTTAATGCTTTGGTTAAGGGTTATGTAGGTTGTTAGGGTTTATAATTTTTTGTTGATCATTATAGGTGATATTGAATTTGTGTGAGTAAGAGTAGCATACATCAAGCATCATTTCCAGGAAAGTAAAGCACACAAGAAGTTACAAATATAGACAGGGTACAAAACCATACATATCCAATTTTGGACCATACAATTCCACCCTAGACTATACATAATATGTATGGCCCCACCCCTTCTAAATGTCTAGTCCCAAAACCTTCAGTGAAAATCCAAAGCTCTATGCATTTCATGTAGCTTGCCTTGACTATGTAGATGATCATACTATACTAGCTAAGCTTTTCCATCGTAGTTTACAAGACTATGTGATGTGTTGGTTCTATGACCTACCTATCCATTCGATAGTCTCTTTCACGCATCTAGTTGATGACTTTCTCACACATTTCTCTATCAACATAGGCTCTAAGGCTTCCTACACTCAACTTGCACAACTCAAGAAAGGGTCTAACAAACACTTATCTGATTATGTCTTGTGATACAAAAATAATTTAGCTAAGATGATTAACGTACTTGCAGATCCCAAGCTTCAGGACTTATTCATTCAAATTCTCTTGTCCTCTCTTCAAGAGAGCGTTCTGTTTGAGACCTCCCCTTCATTTGATCAACTTTTCAAACTCTCAAGCTTCATGAGACCAAACTCTTGGAAATAGGAAAAATTAAGTATCAGGAGCAAACATCATCATCCACACGTTTTCAAAGTAGGTAACCATTTAATCCGTCTACAACTAAACCCATAGATGACAAAACTACTGTAAATGTGGTCTCTACTCCTAAGGAGCTTCAATCGCAACCATACATACGTCCCTTCACTAAGTTTAGTATACCTTTTCATGATCTGCTACCAAAACTAATTGATAGTAATCTTATTACATTACCATCTCCTCTTCAAATATATCCAACTTGACCAAAAGGACACAATTTTGATGAACATTCTGATTGAAATTATCATCAATGCGTAGGACACCCCACTGATCGTTGTTACCAACTACGACATCTTACTCAGGACCTGCTTGATAGTGGTCAACTTGAGCTTCCGAAATATACAACATCTACACCTACTAATGAAATCATAAACTCAAGATCTTTAATAACTCCTTACTAAAACATAATACAAAAGAACCGATTCCTCTGCTAACTATGTCTATCATGTAGTGTCGTCTCCTACATCAAGGGCTCTGGACTTTTTGATCCCACATACCGACGCTTCACCACCAATCATCTCTTTCTCTAATCGTGATTATCATGTGAATTTTACTTCCAAACATTTACATATTAGTGCATCCATTGGTTTGACATATATTAACAACACTAAGGTTGACCCATCATGGCTTGTTAGTGGATGCTCTCTTTCACTTCTCAAGGCTATTGTCTATCCTCAATAGAAAATTTAGTACCCTTTCAACAAACCCTTTGCATTGTTAAGCTACATGTTACGGTTGGTCTTCTTACTCTACTTATGTCTTTCCTCGTTGGAAACACAGTTGACAGATGTGACATGCTTCTTGGTCTCAATTGGATTTGTCACTCTCAATCTATCATTTCTATTCATCATTTGTGACTTAAATTTATTCATAATAATCAGGTCATTTCTATTGATAGTGTCCCTTCATTTGCTCCATGGTCTCCATCTCCCCGCACAATAGCTAGTACATCATCTAATTCCTCTAGCACATCACATTCTATGTTTCTTAAAGCACAATCTACACCTAGTTCCCCTACTCATACATTGTCCACATGAACAGACCACTTTTCTAGTCCTACATATAAGTATAGGACTATTCCTAAGACATACACTACCTCTCGATGTCGATCCCCACCTCGATTTATTCCATGCAGGTCTTCATCACCTTCGCACTCGACATCACATAGATCTCCATCATCGACGCATTTTTTGACGCCAGGAGCTTCATCATACATTCATCCATCACATGCGCATATACTTCATTCATTAGCACATCGTCTATTTGTTATACCACCACTCTTAGAGCATGGTCATACATTTTCATCGTCATATGCATCGGATGGAGGACCTACGTCCTTCAATGTTATTGGTTAACTCATTCATTCATGTACACTTGGGGGGCATAACATCTCACAAATCCCCCCATCACATTAGCATTAGCACATTTATCACCTTTACATTATCATACATTAATCTCTTATCATATACATATTCATTCATACTTTAGTGTTGTCATTACCTGATGACACACTCTTGTGCTTCAGTTCATACTTGACTATTGAGGGATTACTTCACATGAACCCCACACACTGCACTATAGGCACTACACATTGCATTTCATCACATGTCTCGTGTCATACAACTTACATACTATATTTAGTCTACCACATTTTGACATTTGCACATTTATGCATCATACACCATACTAGTCTTCATCATACTCATCTAGCATTGCATCCTACTCCTGCTACATGCTATACGCTATTAGGCACACTATACATATTGCATTCAATACTATACATTACATATACACCGTATGGTCTTTTATTATCTTCATTACATATAATACATCATCATCTGTGTCTGCACTCACTACCCTATGACACACTTTAGTTCCTCGGTCCATACTCGACTGCCGAGGATTTACAAATCACACAAACCTTACATTCATCATGCTTTTATCATTTGACCTTTCATCATGCGAAATTTCTAGGATAGTGACACATTTTATAGGCTAAATCGTCACTTACTCTATCATCTTGTAGTGGTATACGCTTTAGGCTACATCACCACTTGTTACTATTCATCTTGTAGTTATACATGCTTTAGGGATAAATCATCACTCATACATTCATTTTGTCGTGATACACGCTTCGGCTATAAGGTTCATGCACAACTCTTCTATATGTCACATATCCTCATCACTACACATACATGCACATCACAACACACACTATTCGACCATTTCCCGACGATGCACTCTCATTTACAGTTCATTTTTGACTGCCAAGGGGGAAAATCAAAAGAAAATACATTTCCATTCACTCGGGGGGCACACGGATCCTACCATCCATCTTACATTCCATTCCATCCATCCACAACATACTGCATATTATGGTTGTTTTTTACTCTTGTTTACTCTTACTTGTTCATGGTCATTTTATTACACATGCTAGTTAGATTACTTGTATTCCATTTATCTATATCATCCACACATGTGTGTTCACGTATTTTTCTAGTTGTGATTGCAGATACAGTTCTCTTACACACAGTGCGGATGCTCACCTTTTACCCTTCCTACACTGATCTCTAGGGGCATCCACATTCGTCTCTTCCAGGTGGTATTGTTTCATTTTATACTTAGAACTTTACATTACTTGGTTATACATGATTTTGACATACTAGTTATATTTCTAACATGCTAATGGGTGCTTCATGTGTAACATTTTTTATGTAGGGATATTTGCTTCCATACTTGTTTGTTACATTGTCTATTATTGCTCGTACTTGTTTACAGGAATTTCCCTTTGTTTTACGTGCACACTTGTTTGTTGTATGCGGGCATGATGGCCTTGCGTGTCTTGTGACATTGTGAGTGATGTCCCATGTTTGTAGCCCACTTTGTGCAACTTACTTTGTCTTCTTGTGTGTTTTACATTACTACATTGTTTGGTAGCTTATACATTGTTTGCATAGCTTACACATTGTCTTATACATGTATGCTTCTTTATACTAACACTTTTCTTTGGCTAGCCTTCTTGTTTGTGTGCACCTTGGTTTCTACCAAGTGTATTCCCTTCCCCTTGCAGGGAAGAGTTTCAAACTTCATGTGGTTGGTCCTCTTTTGGGGCCGCATTCTCATATCAATGACGTTGCATGTGCCCCCAAGGAGGGGGGGAATCATTTGGAGTTTTACATACTACACAATGCATCTACACCGATTTATTTCAATGAACTTTTTTCCCTTGGAATTGGGGGTTACATACAACGAGTGGGTTTAGACCAGTTTATGAACCCTGCACACAACAACTTTTACAAGACATGGTACTCCTTAGCATTCTGGGAAGAAGTTAAAGGTTGGATGATACAATGAAATTCCTCCCTATACTTCTTTAGCCAGTGGCGTCGAATCACCTAAAAAACCAGGACGTACAAAGATCTCTTCACATGTGTTCAGGGAAATAGTTAAAGGTTGGAGGATACATTGGTATTCCTCCCTATACTTCTTAGGCCTATGGTATCGGATCGCCCAAAAAACCCTGACAGTAAAGGATATCTTTCTACACTCTATTCCTCGACATGGATCAGGTGCACATGTTCCATTTACATTTTTCATTTGCGTATTTTACATAATTTTACGTGTGTCTTTTACATTGTGTTTTTACACATACATACATATTTGACTACTTGATCATTTTCTCCTTGTAGGTCCGACCGTATAGGAAACAAGCAGTCAAATGGGGGCAACAACATCAGTAATAATAAAAAATGTCAACAACAAAATTTCACAGCAACACACACCATACTAAACATGCAAGTACATCACACACATCACCAACTACACACGCATTTCCGCCCTAGGTTCACTCTCATCACTTTTTTTCACTTTTTCATCTTTAGTTTCCACGCTCCATCATATTTTTGTCATTCCACGCTTTTTCTAGTCCTTCGACGCATTTTATACTACAATCTTCATGGACATCAAGTATGCATCTCTATCTACTTTATGTTACTGAGATTTCTTTTCACTAACATAAAGTGGGGGAAAATGTAGACAAAAAATCATGCACTTTAGAAATTATTTAGTCCTGGTCTCATACTAATAGTTAGAATGTTTTTGAGTGAAGAAAGTGCTAATTACCCCTCGTCTTTTGGCCATCTTACTTTGCTTTCTTATGCATTCCTGATCTCTTGCACCCGTATGCCCAGTCAAATTTTATCATTTTACATTATTTATATTTGACGGGGGCGCCCTGGTCCCACCAGGGGCGCCTTGATCCTTTTTGAACTTTCCCACCACTTTTTGAGCACTTTCAAGCCAATTCAACTTCTTATCTTTTTGGTGATCGGCCATCTCCGGGTGAATTACAAAATCAAATCAAGAGAACCCTATAAATATAAAGTTAAAAGACCATAATGAGGGACCAAACACTAATCACTACTATCATCCACCGAGGGTTGCATTCATCAAAGGCATTTGGAGATCATTTGCATTCACTTAGCTCCATCACAAAGGACAAGGTTGGTTCATCTGCATCACACAAAAATAGGAGGGGATTCTATTCTATTCCATCCACCATTATACTACATTTTTACATCTAGTTATTGCTCGCTACTTCACAAAGTGTGACTGACACAATAACACGGCACATGATTCACACACACACACTAGAACTACATTTGGGTCTATAATGTAGTGCAATTATCAATTAGTAAGCCCACAATTGTAGAAATTGAGGTTAGTCCAACCTATTCATATGCATTTTTTTAGGGTTTTGATACTTCATGTGGTCTCTTGCAGGTCTTTATTTCATCTTGGATTATCAATGACACCTGGAAAAGTACAACAAACCTGATGCGACAGAAAATGAAGGTTTCAAATCACTTATAAGACCTGTGAAACTCAGTCCCAGACCTTTTACACAGACAAGGGCACCCATTCTATAGACCAGAGCACCCACAGGCACCCCAGTCCCTCTCTAGGTGCTCCAGTCCATCTAGATAGCTCAGATCCATCCTTTCTAGGGCCACTGCATAGTCGTTCCTACTTTCTGTTTCTCCAGTCACTTCTGCGACATAGTCCCAAGAGTTCATCAAATCAGCTAAGTCACTTCTATACTTCTTTTGCATATTAGGGTTTCTAATTTCATTAGATTAGTTTCTTGGGCCATTTTCCATAGTCATTTACTGCATTTATTTACCGTATTTACATGTTGTTCTAGATTAGATTAATTACTATTATTCCACATTTTAGTTAATCAGCATACAACTCACTAAATTTATGATATAATAACAACTTTCTAACAATTATCTCATGTCATAATATTAACTAACAAACTCCATGTGAGTGTTAATATTCTAACAGGCCATAGGGCTATATATGAGGGTCTATCTTCTTTACTTCGATGTGAGACCGATCCTATAGCTGATTATATTCTACTCTTCAAATCCAACATGCATTTAATTATATATCACCCAAGTGATTTAGAAATGCAATTTATATTTTACAGAGGCCTCACATGATCCCTCAAGGTGCAATTACTTAATGATACATGTGAATCATTTAATGATCTTTGCTTGCACGTTCTTGATTTAGAGCAAGATATATGACAACCACAAAAGCCTCAACATTTAGATATAAATATTATCAGCCCTCCTGTTACACATGATTATGACATACAACCAAAATTTATACCCAATGACCGTACAGTCAAAATCTTGCATCGTGGTGACACTTTTTTCCATTATGATCCCAAACCAAAAGTATAACCGACACCCCTCCAAAAATGAAACCCATCTGTTTTGGCAAAGTTATTTCTCAGCCTCATGATATTTTGTTAACACTAATAAAAAAGAGGTTAATTCAGTTACCACCCAATGATCATGATTCATCACCCTCTTCATTAGTTTGAGCAAAAAAAGGGTCACCTCTTTTATATTTTTCACCATATTAATGCACATTGTGACAGTGATCTTTATGCATTGGATCATAAACTTAATTTATTATAAGATAAAGACATAATAACTTATGAGACACAACATTCGAAGAAATCTACTTCACCTCTTTCATGGCATAAGCCTTTGACAAACGTTACATTTGACGAACATTATTCTACTATTGCATCTGGTGATGTTTCTCACACCAAAGTTCTTCCTACATATTGGCAATCTAAGACAATCTAAAAATTGATCAACAAGGACCAAGGGATTTTCCCCGAAATTTGCACATGTAACTTCAACAAACTATTTGGATAGAAACATTGTGCATCACTTCAAGATAAATATTCAAGTTTAAAGTCCCTAGTGCATTTTCAATACCTCGATTGACTACTCAATGTTAAACACACAAAGTACTTTCACATCTAATGTTTTACTCATTACATCCCTAATCCACACTTCTCATGTTTACGACCCTTTCAGCTAAATTTCTTTTGGGCATATTTGTAGGTCACCCTTCCTTATTTTTTTAAGAATAGGTTCCATCATCTTATATGCTCACAAATAATTATATAAGGGCTATGCCTAATCTCTGTGACGTGTCCTCTCATGATTATAAAAATATCACTAATAAGGCACAATCAAACACTTAGTCACATATATTCAATTCACTTATATACCAATCACATCTATCTTCTATAGTACATTATATATTTTTCCTTAATAATCAAATCTCACTACACAACATACTGATCTCACACATCACATACTGGTTGTTGCGCCACTATACATTGTTCTTCTCCTAGGCCCTCTTTCGCACATATTACTACCATTGTTCCATTGTCAATTGAGTCACATTATTTGGCACATTTGAGGCATGGACCTCCATCATCTACAGCGGTTGATTCACCTCCTCAAAAGGTTCTCATTGGATAGTTTTCATGTTATCCCCTTTCTTGTACATAACTATGCACTAGAAAATACAAAAAATGACAATATAATAAAACAATTAGAAACATTCTAATATTTAAAAAAATGCAAAAATCATGACTTGTTTCTCTAACATACATTGTTATCACTTTATAGTATATATGTTGTTTATCCTTTTGTTTTGATAGATAGCATTTTTCTTCTTTACACACATGTGTTTATGATGTATATCGAGCATGATGCAAGACATACATATCAATACATGATTATGAGAGATATCATGGTTCCTTACATACTTTTTCTAGGGGGGGATCCCTCCACACAATCCAGGTGTTATTATTTCATTATTGCACCTTTTCCACTTCCTTATCATGATTGATTACAAACATAGTGTATTTTCTATATTTTAGATAATAGGACTACACGTGTCTTGTGAAATGTTTGAAAATATTTGTTTCACACACTTTTATTATCACTTACTATGTCATTTCATCACATTATGATACTCTTGTGTTCTATACATGTTTTCTCATAGTGTGTGTAGTTACTCATTTGATACTTTGATTATGTGTGTAGTTTCAATGATATTGGGGGCATGGGCACGACACGGGTCTTCTTTTTCT
Organism: Taxus chinensis; assembly: GCA_019776745.2. Classification (NCBI taxonomy): domain Eukaryota; kingdom Viridiplantae; phylum Streptophyta; class Pinopsida; order Cupressales; family Taxaceae; genus Taxus; species Taxus chinensis. Next base: position 380,111,346 of record CM034156.1, on the reverse strand, counting down.
GTTTACATTTCAACACATTTCACCTCTGTTTAGTTTCTACTCAGTTACACGACACATGGGGAGAGTATGGGGAAACTTATTCTCTTTTATATTATGTATCCTGATTTACAAAATGGGGCCTTGATTTGTTTGTAGTGGTGTGGTCCATGGGGTCATGGAAGGTATTAAATTAGATAAGTTCTTCGTATGCAGTTCTTCCTCTCCTCTTACACTTAAAGGGGAAGATATCAGAGTTGTTGAATGAGTTTGATACACCATTTTCTTCCTTCATGGGGTGCTTCAACTCCTCATTTTTATTCTCTCTCTTCGACATTCGTATACTAGGTTCCATACACTTGATACCGTGGCATCTCCTCAGCATAATTGGGGACTGATAAGCCCCAATCCTTCGACAAAGTTCAATAATCTGAATCTCCAAGTACAAGTAAAGAACGAGATACTCTTCCCTTAGAAAAACAAACACGTGTATTCATTCCACATTTTATATCTCTTTATTTCACTATTTATGGTGTTAGATTTCATTTATATTACATCTTTTCATTTTAGTTAAAGTTCAATTATTTATCATGGACATTGACTATGATATGTGTTGTAGGTTTCATCATGGAGCATGCCAACACCAACACAATGGGATCTTGCAAAACAAACATCGAGGAAGAAAAAATGTGTCTACATGATTAGGTATATTCTCCTTTAAGCATGCAGTTTCATTCCATACTTTAAGGGGGGGAAAATGTAAACACTCAAATATAATAATTCTACTCTTTGATACTACTAGTTTTGGCATTACTCTCTTGCTCAAACAAGTGCACTTTACCCATTCTCATCAAGTACATCTATAAGTCTCTTGTCTAGCTTGCTTGGTCATACACACCCATTTGTCGACAATTTATGAGAATTTGAATGCATGAAATCCATTTAGAAACTCCACTTTTTAGCTTCTAAACCTCATACTTAGGATTTCTCCTCTAGGGTAAAAAATGTACAATAGGGTCAGTTTATGCCATACAATTTTGACCCTAGCGTACAGTTTTTCCCTTTCTCACTTTGATCCCAAACTATTCTTTGGGTCATTTACTCCTCCTCAGTCAATCTTTGTAACTTAAATCACCTTCGGAAGCATATATAAGCAAGTGAAACTCACCTCATTTAGAACCTAGCACTGTTATGGACTCCTATTGTAAAAACTAGCATAAAAGACACCCAAAGCTCCCTACACTTTACAAATACCTCTGCACATTCATTAGGGAAACACTATTTACAAGTTCGAATCTTCCCAATATGTCTAGGGGATTGATTCCTACATTTACAAGCATCTAAAGTCACTCACTCAAGTATATTTGCAAGAGAGAAACTCAAGTCAAGCTAGGTGGAGAATGACGTGGAGAATGACCTATGGTTTGAGGTTTATTCAGAGTAGTGCCAATGTCGATGGTTCCCACAACCCAACTATTATTTATTTTGTAGGACTCTCTATCCATGGTTAGGATTTGAAAGGTTGAACAAAGCATTTTGAGGTTCTCAAAGTGTGACCAAAAGTGATTGACAAAGAATGACAAAGATATTTAGACATTTAACAAACTTAGAAAGTTGCAGATCATAGTTCTGAGTAGGGTCAAGACCGTACATACGTTTCCACCCCTACTATATGGTCTTTCCCAAGAGCATCTTCGGGTAATAGTTCTAATTTCAAATCATTCTCAGGTCTAGATTCCCTTGTTCCACCATTCAGATCACTAACACTTGCCCAAAATCTTCTATAATCAACTAAGTGCACTCAATCCTATGTATTTATAAACTTGTATTGTATCGTGTACATTTGTTGCAAGTATTAATGTGTTATTCTAATATTGAATGGTTAATGTTGGAAATTAATTAATCCGAATAACCCCCTCTAGCTTCTATTTAATTTCCTTTTGGTTATGTGTAAAGCTTAATCAAATCTAAAAAGTGTGAAAATAATACTCAAATCGAAGGAAAAAATTCCTACAATAAAGGTGTTAAGAATATAGTGTTACGGTTTTAGTAGACTAGAACGATATTATCATGATTTTGGTAATGTGTCCAAAAAAGGGAAACACAAGGATGTGAGTGAAAACCACAAAGGTGAGAGAAGACATGAATAAGGAGGATCACACATAGTCAAGCAAAAAAAGAGTCGATAAGAAGAAAACAAAGTCGAAAGTTAAACATAACATAAGGGAACATGTTGAAAATTGAATGAACATTGGGAACACCCAACAAGAACCTAATTTGGACTAATAATCAATAATTATATAAATTCATTAACACCGTACCAATTAACTAGTCTCATACCAAAAGTCAATGTCTACATAAATAAGTTAATTTTGCCACATTGGTAAGAGAGTGTGGTTGTTACCATCATCTATGCAATCTTATTCATTCTAAATATCATAGATGTGTAGCTATATCATAGTTGGTATCCTTAAGAGTCATGCACAAACTCCTTGGTTTATGGCTCAACTTCAAGCTCCTTTCTTCAACCTCAAATTTAGAGGCCTAAACAAACCCACAGTTCTACTCAGCAATCACGAGTTACAGGGAGAAAAATATCAACAACTTAACTCTTGTGTTTCATATTTTATCTCATTTTTCTATTAGAAGTTCTTATTTGAAGTGTACATTTCTCACTCTCATATTTACATTTTATGGTTAGTGTTGACGTTATTGTCTCTCTCTATATTACCAAAATGAGGTGTCTACATAAATAAGTTTATTTTTCCATGTTGGCAAAAGAGTGTGGATGCTACCATCATCTATGAGATCTCATTAAGGATCAAAGACATGTAACTATATTAAAGTTGGTTTCCTTAAGTGTTGTTTGCACAACTCCATATTTCATGGTTCAAATTTAGACTCCTTTCTTCAACCTCAAATTTAGAGGCACAAACAAAACCAATATTCTATTCAACAACCACAAAATGTGAGGGAAAAGATCTCAACATATTAACTCTCACGTTCTATGTTTTATCTTAATGTTCTCTTGTAAATTCTGATTTGAAATGTACTTTTCTTACAATTTTATTTACATACTATGGTTAGTGTGGGCGTTACTATCTCTACATATATTATCAAAATTAGGTGTTTGCATAAATAAGTTCATTATACCAAATTGGTAAGAGTGTAAGTATTACCATCATTTACGATATTCTTATTTATTATGAGCACCAAACATGTGTAGCTATATGAGAGTTAGTCTCCTTACAAATTCTCAATACAATTCCTTCTTTCGTGGTTTCACTTCATACTTCTTTCTTTCATATTTATTTGTCAAATCTGGTTTCAGCAAGGCATACAAACCATGCTTAAACACGAGGGTTTCAAAGACAACCCAAATATGGCACTACAAAGATCTACTATTTTAGAAACACATATAGCAATAGAAAACAAAATTTTGGGAAATGTAGAAATCTCTCAAAATCATACAGTGGGTACAACTAAAAAGTTGGTTTATGTGAATGTAAAACAATACAAGGGGATCCTACAATGTAGGCAGGCCAAAAAAACTAAGAAGAACCAAGAAGAAAAACCTCACTTTGATTTTACCGAAGATAACAAACAACAAATAGAACTTATTTTTCAGAGAATATAAAATGGAAGGAAAACAATCAAGTCAGAAGGATAGTAAAAAGGAGTCAAAGCTAAACAAAACAGACATAACTGCAACATACAAAGAAGAACGAGAGGACGTAGTCTAGGATCCTAAATACCTATACAGTCCTACTTTAACCCCCTTATTGTGGTCTTCAGAACTGTATGTGAATGAGCTCATGAACATGAAAGAAAGGCTTAGAATTTTAGAAAAACAGAGATTGCAAGAAAACAGTGAGAGGAAAGAACTTACAAAAGTTAGATACATGTTGGAAAAAGAAAATAAAATTCTCAAAGAACAGGTACTAAATCTCCAAAACCTCATGGAAAGAGGGCATCAAGAGTTAACCATGCTAAAAAAAGATCTAGGACATGAAAATAGGGGGAGGAAAAAACCCTAAAATGGTAAAAGGGAAGGAAACAATACAGATAAATGAGATCTAATTAGCAATTAAAGACATGGAAATAAAATAAAATCAACTAATGGACTAGATAGAAGAGGCCAAAACTTGGTCACAATTAGTAAGTGGATCATCAAATGAACAAAGGAAAGTCATAGAGAAACACATCAAAACACAGATAAAAGAAGAGAAAGATCAACAAGACAGAGTAGTAAATTTTATTATCAAGGGTCTAAAAGACTTTCGTGAAAAAGAGAGAACTGGCATATTGGCAAGAGACTTTCTTAAAGACAAATTGAAGTGGACATGATACATACAACAAGCAAATAGGATTGGCAGGGGAACAAAAGGAGGAAAGGACAGCCACGTGCCAGTTGTCACGAGAAAAATAGAAGAAAAACATGCTATCCTAAAAAACAGGGGACTTCTTAGATGCACACACATATATCTAGACGAGGATTTGACATTCGCTCAACAAGAAGTTCGAAAGAAAGAATGGGAGAAAGTGAGAAAAACAAGGGAAGTAGGAAAATGGGCACATATGAGAAATGAGAAAGCCCAAATCAGTGATCATTTATCAAACAAGAAATAGGAATTAGGGCCCCACTGGAATTCATGCACATAGTAAGTTGGAATTTCAGAGGATATCCATGGAGAAGAGGACTGGGTTTGCGGCCCATATCAGAGGGGAAATATATTATTATTCTTACAGAAACACATGAACACAAAGGCTACAAGGTTCCAGAGTTTGAAGGCTACAAGAAAATTTCAGTTTAGAATAAAGAGAATGAAACAGGGAAAGGTCACGGCGGAATCACAGTGCTAATCAAGGAAATATGGCTCGAAACTGTCAAAGTTGAAAAGGAAGATCCAAATAAGCAATACATATGGCTGAAAATAATAGATAACAAGACAACAATCAAATTGGTTGCCTGCTACTTTGCACCGAAAGGTTCAAAGACATATAAGAGAAGAAATCTAGATAGCGAAGATCCATACACTTCAATAAAAAAAGACATTTCTGTTTTCAGTACATTTGGAGAAATAATTATATTGGGTGATTTCAATGCGAGGACTGCAAATAATCAATCTCTTCAGTTGAGCAGCTTAGAAGGAGGTGAAGACAATCTGTTATGGCTTAAGAAAGAAGAGAACAAGCTTTGGGAAAGATTATCTCAAGACGGTAATGGAGGGGTGACACATTTTGGGGTTGAGCTTCTAGGCCTATGTAGCTTATACAACATGGTCATTTGTAATGGCATGAGGGCTTGGCCCAAATCAGGCAATATCACTTGTAAAACATACAATGGTCAAAGTGTAGTAGACTATGTAATCTATTCTCAAAATTCTATCTCCAAGTTGCTTGAGTTTGAAATTGGAGATTGTCCTATCGAACTAAAATCGGATCATAGTCCTCTCTTGGTAAAGCTTGGGACCATCTTAAATCAACAATAAAGAAATCAGGTTCACCACATGTAAAAGACATCTCAAAAACAAGGAAAAATCATTCTAAATAAAGAAAATCAGGAAATCTTTGTTGCTGCCATTAAACAACAATCTTAGATAATGGGGAAGGATATAGAGAACACGACACCTAAGGGAATGAGTGGTTATATACGTAGTAATCTGCTGATATCTTTAATCCAAAAGGCTCTAAGTGCTTGTGAAAGATCTAAGCCTAGAAAGGGAGCGGAAAATACTTTTCTTGCAAACCCGTGGTATGATGAAGAGTGTAAAGCTGCCAAGAGAGCTTTGAAGAAAAGTGAGATGAACAAAGAAAATAAAAAGATTTATGAGAGATTGGTACAACACAAAAAAGAAAGCTATGTGAGCAAGAGAAGGACAAAATTAATTTCTCTTGGAAAACACAACCCCAAAGGTTTTTGGAGGGAGTTACAACAAAAGAAAAAATACATAGAAAATAATATCATAGGTGCTCATTGGTTAGAATATGCAAGGACCCTATATGAGCGTTCCCAACAAAAAGATATTCCTCCCATAATCGAGACTTCGATTGAGCTTTTTTCGATAGAAGACATCAAGCAGGGCATAAAGAATCTAGCAAGTGGTAAAGCACAAGACATCGATGGTCTACAAGCTGAATTTCTAAAATGGGGGGTTGAGGTCCTCACACCACACATCAGAAAAATATTCAATGATGTCAATTAGAATGACTTTATGATAGAGTGGACAACTGGCGTTGTTATTCCTTTATTTAAAAGTGGTGACATTAATAACCCATCTAATTATCGCACCATTATGATCAATCCTCTTCTTGGTAAACTTTTTGGAGGCATGATAGAACAGAGAATCAACAGTTGGGCCGAAAGAGAGGGTAAAAGAGCAAAAGGGCAAGCATGATTCTACCTAAACACTCAACAATTGATCATTGCATCACTCTTAGACATTTGATTGAAAAGGTTTGGGACACCCAAGGAGAAGAAGCTTTTTGTTGTTTTGTTGATTTCAAGAAAGCTTTCGACACAGTACCTAGAGATAAACTTTGGAACAGGATGGAGGAACTTGGGATTCCAAATGAGTTTAGAGCAGCAGTTCATAGACTGTATGAGTAGGTCAGAGCTAAAATTAGAACCAGAGAAGGTATGTCCGAATGTTTCGGCAGTGACATTGGTGTCAAGCAAGGTTGCCCTCTTTCTCCCACCTTATTTGGTCTATACATTGACAAGCTTGAAGAATGGTTAAATAAAACTGAGGGAGGAGGTATACAGTTAGCAAGTTACGTGGTGAAGTTACTCCTATATGATGATGATCTTATCCTGATTTTAAAAATAGCCTAAGGATCGAGGGAACACCCAAAAGCCCTATAACTCTTCTGCCAAGAAGCCGGGATGCAAGTGAACACTAGCAAAACAAAAATCATGATTTTCTCCTTGAAAAGGAAAGAGAGACAAATTAACTTTCTTTTTGAGGGGAGCCCTTTGGAAATAGTCACTGAATACAAATATATTGGGATTGACTTTCACCACAGGCTTAGTTGGGAGACTTGTAAAGCAAAAAGGATACAAGGAGGTTGGAAAGCCTCTTAACTACTTCAAAACAGGTGTAGGAAAGCTAAACTTTGGGACTGGAAAACTAAGAAAACCCTTTTTGAATTGTTGGTCACTCCGGTTGTTCTCTATGGTTGCGAGGTTTGGAGAAATAGCATGTCAAATCACGGGTGGAGACAGATAGAAAGAATCCAGAAACATCTAATCACAAGCACTCTCAAAGTCAAATCAACTGTTCCTTATGAGATCTTGTTGGCTGAAGCGGGTACTTCCTCGTTGGAAGCTTTGGCAATATCTCGGATGATAAGCTATTTGAAAAAAGTTGAAAGCATAGACAATCTTCGCTGGCCCAAAATGGTTGTGGACGATACTCTGGAGCTCAAAAAGAGAACCTGGATGAAATAGAATAATAAATGGATGAACAAATGGGGCATCAACTTGCAAGAGTGTCCTAACAACAACTTGCAAGAGTGTCCTAACAACAACAGGGAAATAAAAAATTATGTGGTAGAAAAGTTCAGGACTGTTATGTGGACGGGACAGATTGGTCGAAAGAAAGCACATTATATCAGAGAATTCAATCCCACTGGGGAACATGATGAAAAAGCTTATCTAGGGGCAACTATCAAGGGTAAAGCAAGGATTCTAGTGGCACAGTTAAGGACTGGATCACATCATCTTCGATGCGAAACTGGTAGATGGACTATTCCAAAGGAAGATTGGGAAAGGAGAATTTGTCTTTTCTGCAGCAAAGGGGTCGTTGAGACAGAATGGCATTTTGTCATGGAGTGTTCGGCATATGATGATATTCGTATCCAGTACGAAAACAACCTGAAGGTGGACAAACTAGAGGAACTCTTCGAAGGAACAAAGCTTCAAGCAACCGCAGGTTTCATCCTCAAGATTCACAGCCGAAGAGCGGATATTGAAAGGAGTCTGAAATCAGATTAAAAAAATCTCAGTTTTGTGGTCCCATAGACTCTTCAGTCTCATGGACGTCATTAAAATCTTTCATTTCATTTCATTCATCCTCAAATATAAAAGTACAAACTAACTATTCCTGTGAATCAAATAATTCATATACCCTTGGGCGTTCACATGTGTATTATATGCCAAATATACGAGTCATGCACATCAGATTTACATCCCTTACGGTTAGTGATGGGCCTATGAGAATCCGTAAGCTTGCGCAAAATAAGAGCGTACAAGGGTTTGCCCAAGATCCGATAATATTTTTGGACATGGATTGATGGAGGACCTTGGCCTGCCTCTGCCTTCTGCATTTTTTTGAAGGTAAGTCATCTACTCCCATACAGAGGTGAATAAATGCGTTTGAATGGAAACGCGCTGGCAATGCCTTTACGCGTGTATATCCTTTTAAACCGAGTAAGATGAACTTGCAGACTTCCCTATCAGTTATTTATTCTTACCAAGATTCACTATTCATTCAGATCGCCAACAGAGGACAGCATTTTTCGTGCCTACCCTGCAACGATGAGATTGTCGATCACAGAACTAGTAACAAACACTTACCAAAATGATGAGGAGGTGCATGAAAAAATTCCTAAAAAACAATAATGAATGAAAGATTTTACTGACGTCCAGGAGACTGCAGAGTCCATCCCACCTTAGAAAGCCTGAGTTTTTTGTTAGGCAGGGATGAGAGGTTCATCACTGCATTGCAATAGCTGGGTCTTTTTCCGTGAAAGGTCAAGCATAGGCGGCGCTGCAGCAGAAACATCCACGATGATTTGAGTCTGAGAGACATTGCTTTGTCTTTCAGTAGAGTGGTTTACAGACAGGAAACCTTCAAGCCCGCTGTCGTACCGGATCCGAATATCCTGCAGAAGCTGCAGAGCGATGTGGATGATGAATTTGTTAGGTACATCTGCGACCAGCCTATGGGTGATGCTGCACTTGCACAGCTCAATGTAAAACTTACAGAAGAATGCGTTGTGTAGGGTCCATCTACCGGTTGCAAATTGAAGGATATATTTGCTGGCCTGAGGTCCTCATTTGAGCTGGGCTGGGAGACAGATCCTTGACTATCACCACGGTAGAGTTGCCCCAACTTCACCTTTTTCATCACGCTCTCTCAAGCCAAAATGACGTTAAATTCATATTGAATTGGCTAAAAAGCATTTTTTATGACACAATCTGCCCTATCCAATTGGTCATTCGCTAAATTATTCTATCACATATTGATTTATGGGCTATGCACTTGTTAGGAAACTCTTGATCGTTGCATTGCCCCAGGTATTCATCACGGATTTGTTGATTCCAAGGGCTAGATTTAAGATTGCTTTCTGCGCTACTAATGTCATCCTTGACCACTAGATTGGGCTAGAGGAAGAATACTTCGATGTCGTTGAACATGCTTTCCAGACAAATTTTACAGACCAGGTTTTAAAATTGCTGACACTTCTAGTGCGATGATAAGGTACCCACCTATGCAAACACGATCTCATATGTAGACTGAGGCAAAAAAATTATTCGAGTGACCTGTGATTAGAAGGAACAATGGATGCTGTCTTATGGTCTCCAGCCATGCTTGTGACATGCTTACTTAGAGCATATTTCACGAGGATACAGAGAACTCAAGAAGCCTGACCAACTGATGGAGGAATTCAGGGAAGAGGGTTTTTTTTAGTTTTCTCAATGTGCAGAGTGTATGATGTCGTGGATCAGCGCTCTTGTTCAAGTAGGTAAGATGCTTTCCAACCTGGATGTATGCTCTTTGACTACTACATCATCCCAACTAAATTTGTTCTGAAGGATCATGTTCCCAAAATATTTATATTCTGCTACAATGCATTGGCAAGAAGCTCCTTCTGAGAGAAGAACAGACTCGAGGAGGTGCTGGATTTACTGGTTGAGATGAGAGAGAATCATTACTTTGGTTTTTCTCTGATCAGAGTACCATGATATGCAACAAAAAAAAGTTTTTCTACTGCATAGGCAAGGGCTGGTTGAATGTGGGGTTTGATTTATTCAAATGTATCCCCCAAGATAGAAAGCTTAGGATGAATTTTGATCCCGGATAATAAGACTTACAGTGAGCTTATGACAAGGCTCTTGTAACAGAATCATAGGAATTCATTAGCCATGAAGCTTTTCAGAGTCCTGTCCAATTATGGGCTAAGGATAGGTTATTTCCATTAGGCGATCCGTACAATTCAGGTCAGCTTCCTACAGCAATCCGTGGCGAACATCGAAGTACGGGAGATTCTGCTCACATGTGTGAACTTATCGACATAGGTATTTTGACAGGCGGTCTGTCTAGAGCTCGGCTAGCAGAAGCAGAAGAGCAGAGAACTTCATCCACAGCTCTCGTATGCAATATTTGGCAGGGTCAATGCTGGATAGGAGATGCCAAGCAAAATGAGAAGTTCTCGCACAATAAGGCGGGACTGTCTCCCGCGCCAAAAGATGTACAGTGCACTAATATATGCTACCATTATGTGATGCGAAAAAGTTCTGAATGACTGTCTGAACGAGCTTCAAAGGGCGCTGTTGCAGGCCGAAATGCAATTTAGAATGGCTATTTTCCATACTCAAAGATCAATATTAAAAAGCTTGTAATAACTTGGAAGATCTTGCTGCTGGCCACAACAGGCCATGCAGATCAGGATCATTCAATTGTTAGATATGCATGTTACAAGTCTAATCCACAGTGCTAATTTGTACAACGCCTTTATAAAAGGTGGCTATTCTCTTCACATATTTTATTCGATCAGACATAGCTACAAGAGTGTATGAGAAGATTCGAGATAATATTTCTATACACCATAAGTTCAAGTATTCATCTTAGCTTCGCTACATTCCCTACTTAAAATGTAAAAGGATAGCAGAGTCCATTGATATTTTTTGAAGCAATATCGGCCTGTCGTTCGCCCACTTACAGACTGGAGGTACAGCGTTTTGGATGCGGTGGGATTTGCAATCCGCTTTGGTGATGTCAGAGCTAGGACTCTCAAAATTTGAAGAGACTGATTGGGAATTCAGGATTTTACTACTCCAACCCATCTTGACAAAACAAAATTTCACTGACTGGATCTTATTCATGCTAAATTATGCATGGATAACAACATTCGATAAGGCATCTAAAGGATTTTTGCATCACATGATCTGATGGAAAGGTCCGTAGCTCCTGCTCCTTTCATTTATGACATACAAGAAACGAGAGTACAGTATTTAAGGTAGCAATTCATCAACAAGGCTTGGGATCTCTTTACAGGACATGTGTATGCAATACACTTCTCCCAAACCTAGTATTATACGTCGAAAAAACATGTTAACAGTTAGTTGCTCCTTTCTAATGCAGGAAGACTAGAGTTCAGTCTAGAAGCCTTGGACATGCACAATAGAGCAATCCTGAATGGGTCCAGTATTGTTGCTTACAATTTGATTACTCAGAGCTGTGTGTTCATGGAGGGAAAAATGGCTAGTGGCTTATGGTATATGAATCAATGCAGAATCCACTCCGAGAAAGGTACTGTTCCAGGTGAATCCCGTGGTCTTACAGATATCCTAGTTACATGATACACTACAGGGTGGGCTTAGGGTAATTGAGGCTCAGGATGATATAGATTTGAAGAAATGTCGGGAAAGGGATTTTATGCCAAGTGACTTGGACAGACAGATTATTCAGGGCTATTGAGGATAAACTGTGGAAGTTGTGAAAAGCCGTGTCTGATACTACAGTTAAACATTGCTTTGAACACGGGCAAATGCTTAGTTCTCGGTTTCATTTGAGGTCTATAGATGCTATCACCTATATCAGGTATTATTCTCTACCTTTCGATGCCCCCATCATATCTCCAAGAAGCTTTATCATTGTTAGGATACGAACCAGGTCTCTTGCATGGTGACGTAAAATCTCATCCACTAGACTACAGGATGTCATGTGTGTATATAGACTCTTCATTAGACCAGAACAAATGAGGGATTTTTATTATGGGACCCTTGTCATCCAAAAGGAAAACTAATGTGGGCATTACAAAATGAAGATCCAAGACTTAAAGTGGCACAGCCATAGTTCACAGCCAAGTCCTGCTCTATGATGCAGACGCAGATGCACCATTGGCCGTTGGGGTTCAGACTGCTAACAGTTTTCTGGCCACTTACCATAATTACATAATTTTACTCAATTTTGTCAAAACTAGTTAATACCAATGAACACTCACAAGCTATGAGGAATGCTTCAATACCATTAAAAAACCATTGTTACAGAAAGTAGAACCACTGTGTTGGAGGAGTTTCTATTCTGCCAACGTCACACATGACTTAGATACTCATATCTGGACAATGTGCGGGCCCCATAATATGCGTCTTCTTAATATTGGGAGTACATCCAGCAGTGTATTAGGTCATCCTTGCAATTGCTCCACCTTACTACCTTATTAGCACAAAGATGTGAATTATTATCTGCTCGATAGTATATGCATTAGTGTAGGATGTTTATCAGACTCAAGTTTGCATGGACTGTGGTTCACTTATCAAGTTTGTTGTCTTGGCTGGCATGATAACCAAGTCATGGAGATTGTATTGATTTGCCATCCTATTCATCAATCTTATATGGTGCCAGAGCTCACTACATTTTAATAGCCTGGTGAGAGTTTGGATGAAAAGCCGTCCATACAGTGTAGAAGCAGCGAGGAGGTTGTTAGGGTTCTGGGTTTTTGCTACATGGAGGTACTGCAAAAAGAAGTCACTGTACAAGAGTTAGTGGCAGTTCCGTATTGGCCTGAAGCAGTGGCATCTGCAAAACATTTTGCTGCAAGGGGCAACTTAAGGGTATTTGTGCCAAAAGGGCTGTGATGTGTTGTACTCAATCCGACTAATTGTGCTAAACTAGCACGTAAGGATTTCATCCAGAGTGACTATTTGTGGAGTGACCGTGCAGGTCTGAGAGGGCAAGGAGCCTAATTGATTATGGCATGGCGTGGATGACAAGTCTTCCGCATCAAGAGCGTGTATTTGCCTGAAGATTATGCAGCACGTAGTCCTGCTACACACAGGTTTGAGGACAGCGATCCACTACAAGACATATTCAAGCACAGAGCTAGGACATCTTTGCAGTGACGGAGGTGAAAACATTTTGTCGGGGAATATATGAATCTGTGAAGTGTGTTGCCTGCAACGTAAGAATCTGCTGTTTCTGGCGGTAGCGAGTAGACATGGCACAAGATTCAGGAGTCTGATCTCATACAGAGGCCTGACAGGTGTCTGAAGGCAAGGAAAGGCTGTTTGGGCGTACAAATGAAGGCGTCTGCAACTGCGTACACCAGTATCAGCAGCACCAAGGAGACTATGTTCTAAGAATTTGGTCATTAAGACCTATAAAAGTTCAGGGCAAAAATCGTTTTCCAACCATATTAAGTCCATTTAATATTTGTCTAATTTAGTAACCCACTATCCTCACCACAACTAAGCAAACAACAGTAGAGAATCTGAAGTCACTTTTGTACTTACTTGAACTTCAGCAATTCACTTTCTTCATCAGATGACAATCAACAGAGATCTAAAACCAGTTGTAAACTTCTTGAATCTTCATCTCTTAGTTACCTTTCTCAATGGCTTGGACTGCTATGCTAGATCATTCACTGTTCTTTAGCGTTCCCCATCCTCTTAGTTGTCTTATACTCTTATCCAATCTTGTAATCATGATCTGATGAGGTGTGAAAGACCATTTGGATCAAATACATTAGATTTCTCTTTATTACTCATATGTTCTGTCCTGTTCACACACTCCAAATCTTTCAATTAGATGCTTATTGTCTTGTAAAATAAACAAAATGATCTAGATTCCACCAGTTGCTGAGATTGATCCCTATGCATCCTACATCTACTTGGTATTTTTATTGTCTATCTGTGTATTTTCCAAAAAGAGTAGGGAAATCGTTCATATAGTCTATATTCTGCCAGTCTAAGATCAGGGGGAATCCCTATTTCTGTCATACATTTCCAAAGATTTCCCCTGAAGATAGTGTCAAAGGCTTTCCTGAAATCAATGAAGCAAGCAAAGCTATCTTCTTTGTTATTACAAAAATCTTCAGAATTCATCCTGAGTGTGCGAATATGATCAACTGTAGAAGAGTGGTGTCTAAATTCCACTTGAACGTTGCTCTAGTCTGTTGTCATCTAACCATTGCACTTGTTTTATTTTTCGAAGTGATTCCAACATGTTTAGTGAGCAGAGGGAAAATCATTATTGCTCCATAATTAGAGGGGCTGCCTTCATTTCCCGTCTTGTAGATGATGGAATTTTTCAGTCCAGTGTTTGGGAAATCCTTGTTTGAGTGTAGTGTTAAATATCATCTGAGTTCGTGAGGTGAGGATAGCATTTCCAGTCTTAAGAATTTCAGCTTGATAACCTTCAATATCTGTTTCTTTCCCATTTGCAAGATTCATTGTCCTGTGTTTGAATAGCTAGATAACTTATTTTTTTCATATCAAAAATTTAGCTAAAAAGAATTTATTGAAGCCAAAAAAAGAACTATATGATGTTTCTATTGTTAATTTGTTTGTCTTTCCTATTAGCAAGCATTTATAAAGATGTTTTTAATTTAGAATTACTTTCAACGGGTTTTGACAAAAAACAGTCTTATCTACTCTGAATAAGGAATAGAGAAAATGCTACAAAAACAAATTTGTTGTTGATTTTCTTCTGTTCAATGCAACTTCAACAAAAAGGATTTTAAAGAAGATTCTTTATCCGTAAACATTTGGGACATGTCATCTATCATTGGCCAGTATTCCTCACTTATGCCGCCTCCCTAGGCCTATTAGTGAAAGTACAATCCGGGCCAGTTGTAATATTTCATTTGATACAATATTATACCACTCAATTTTTAAGTTTATAAAATGCACAGTTTTAACGTGTGACATAAGTGTATTCAGTAATCATAAGTTTTCAAGGATTCAATTGGAAACTTGTATATGTTGGTGTATAGTTGTCAAACTTTAGTCTCCTGCCAGAATGGACTGTGGAAATCTCTTAACCTTAAGATGACATCTTGATTACCACTTTTATGGATTTACTGTAGCAGGAAATTTGGCCAGTAGCAATGCTTTGTGGCCATGCTGCATCCATTGCTGATTTGGAGATATGTACACCGGGTAAGGACTATAAAGATGCACACAGCTTGATAGCAAAATGTTTACTCTCTGAAACCAGCGAAGCTCTGATCAGTGCCTGCACTGATGGTGTCTTGTGTACATGGAACAGCCTTACTGGGCACTGTAGGCATAGGCGGAAAATGCCTCCATGGGTTGGTAGTCCATCTGTGTTATCTTGTCTACCCAGTTCTCGCCGGTATGTTTGCATTGCTTGCACTTGTGCTAATGCAGCACAAACACAAACATGCCATGCCAGTGAGGTTACTGAGGGTAGAAAAGTAGTAACAACCACCATGGAGGCTACTGTTGAAAGAGAAGATAACTTGAGAAAAATGTCAAAAGGTGCTATTGTGATTGTGGACTCGTTGAATCTTAATATCTTGCAAGTTATATTTCATGGCTTTTTATCAATAGGGGTGGTAAATTCTATGGTGATTGTCCCAGATATGGTGTCAGAAAGAACTAAACTGGTAATGGTGTCTGATCTTCTTGGAAGGATACAACACTTTGAACTAAATCAGGAAAATAATACAGCCAGTGAAGCAGAAAGCAATTTGGAAAAAGGCGATCACACACATGTAGCATCAGTAGATTCAACAACTACGAATCTTGATGGAGCAAGGAATGCATCAATTGCACCAGATGGGAGGCTTGTGCTCTTGATATCCAGGAGTCGATGGATGGTTAAATCTTCCATAGAAGGAGGTGTTTTAATAGACGAGTCCTGTGTTAATAGTCTTCTTTGTAGGAAAGGTCCTTCAGGCCAACCTTGCTTGATTGGAGGCACATTCCTATCCAAAGACAACTTTAAATGTGACAAGTTAAAGGTCTCAGAGACAAAGTATAACCTAATAACTAATGTTATCATTTGGAACAATCAAGGTGCAGCAGTCATATATGCTATTTTGCAGTTGGGGCAATCATTTTATGCCATGGCTCTATTTCAGGTACCTCCGATTTCTTCTGTTTTTGAAGGGGATTTATGTATTAAATTTGATCTGATGCAAGATTACCTCATCCGTATAGAATCTGTTAGGTCGAACTTTGGACTGTCTGTGTTTCGAGAGATGCACATTACCATTTGGTCACCTTTTCATGCCTCTCATTGCATCCAAAACCAGGGAGATTTAGATGCACACTTCAAAGTAGGTGCTTGTAATATCGTTTTAGATGAGTGTCGCATGGCAGTTATGCTAAGCCAATGTGGGTTTTGGGGTGATTGGTATGCTGACAGTAGTCCTAGATATAATAGTGAAGAAAGAATTGATTCTTTCGAAGTGGAACTACAGAAGGATGTGAAACTGGAGTCTGATGATGCTGAATATTCAGGTTGTTTAGGGAGGCGGACAAATTCCATTGATCGTTTTAGAGGAAATGATGCAAAATTAGTAGAAAGAAGCAAGATTGTTACGTCTGCCATGATTTTGTCTGGAAATTTCTCTATTCCATTTGCTCTAGTATATGGGATCTGTAGTGGTGAAATAGAATTTATAAAGTTTGAAAGTCTTTGTCCATATATTTCTGCAGGACAGGATAAATTACAGAACAAGCATGATCCAAGTATGGCATTGCAATTTTTCAGAGGCCACACAGGTCCTATACTTTGCCTAGCAGGACATAAAATGCTAGGTACTCCAGTGGAGCATAGCTGTAGACATGTACTTGTATCAGGCAGCATGGACTGCACTGTACGTGTGTGGGATTTGGAGAGTGGGAGTGTGCTTTCAGTAATGCATCAGCATATTGCCCCTGTCTGTCAGATTTTGTTGCCAGCACCTTGGACTGACCGTCCTTGGGCAAATTGTTTTCTTACCATTGCCGATGATGCTTGTGTGTCACTTTCATCCCTTGAGACATTAAAAGTTGAGAGAATGTTTCCAGGACACCCAAGCTATCCGAAGATAGTGGCTTGGGATTCTGTGAGAGGATATATTGCCTGTTTATGCATGCAATTTACTACTCAGGGTGGCCATAACGATTTTCTGTATATTTGGGATGTAAAATCAGGAGCTTCTGAACGGATTCTTAGGGGTGCTGCAGCACATTCTATGTTTGACCATTTTTTGAGATGTATTCACATTAATTCTACTACAAGCAAAGTACTTGGAGGATCAACATCTGCATCATCACTGCTGCTTCATTCTAATGAAGATTCTAATCATCATCTTCATGACATTGTGAATTCCGAGGAGGGGCTTAAATCAGCTGGCTCCAAAAGTTTGGGCAGAGTAAGCAGACCACCTGAACCTGTCAATTTGACTGCAAAAAAAAATGAAGGGAATTTTGAGAAGCTTTCATCTAAAGTGGTTCAAGCTCTTGGTCAAGGCGTGAAAACTGCATCATCTGCATCTTCTTTCGGAGATACTAGTGGTAGCAGCGCCTCACAGCAGATCCTAAAAACAAAGCAACAGCCGGTTAAGGGAGTATGCCCTTTTCCTGGTGTCTCTGCCTTACAGTTCAATCTTTCCTCTTTGATGGCTTCTGATTTAGGACAATCACCAGCTTTTGAGAAACATGAAAATAAAAATCATCAACCTGATTTACCTATAGATTCTTCAAACACACCGGGGATGGAAAGTCAAATTCCAGGTTCTGGTTACAGATCAAACAAGGATCCCCGAGTTACGACCACAGATTCAACACATAATCCAAACTCCTCAGAAGAAAATGCCTGGTTAGGAACAATTGAAGGGCATTTACTTCGCACGAGCTTGTCATTTCTGCATTTGTGGGGTGCTGATGATCATCTTGACAAATTACTCATAGAGGAAATGAACATTTCAAAACCAGAACTTGTTGGTGTAGCTGCTGGATTGCCTGGTGATAGAGGTTCACTTACGTTGTTCCTTCCTGGCTGGAGAGCTACATTTGAGGTAGATTCTCAAGGACATAAGTGAGATTGTAATGTACATTATCTTATAATTTGAATCTTTTTTGATGATTGAAATTGATGGTTTGCAGCTGTGGAAGTCTTCTGCAGAGTTCTGTGCAATGAGGTCACTGACAATGGTGTCTCTTGCTCAACGCATAATCAAATTATCTAGACCCAGTTCTGCTGCTAGCAGGTAAGCATTTTTATTTCATTAGTTCTAATAGGTATTGGATGTTTGCATGGTGTGCATCTCTAACATTTAACTTTTTCAAGCTACTTATATTTTACATTTAGATGAAAGAACAAACCATAAGCTTTTTCAATTAGATCTTTTTGTTCCTATGAGCTTTTTTGTTTTCGAGGCATTAATCAAACTTTTTCACTAGAGCTTTGTGTTCTTATGAACTTCCTTGCTTTTGAGGCATTACACAATGACTTTATTCATTTCAAATGACATAGCCACTACATCATACACGATAGCTTGGAACTTAGATGTGAAAAATATCTTTGCTAGGAAATAGATTTATATGTGTGTAGTAGGTTACACATTATGTCTCAACCATAGTTCAAAAAAGCATTATCGGCAATTACTTGGCAAGCCAAAATTTGACTTGGAAATCGGGAACCAGCAATTTATCGGCATTAGTAGGGAACTTTATCACTACTTTAAAAAACTTTCAAATCTAGAGAATGAACTTAAATTAAATGCAAAACATGATATTTGAAACCCTAACATGCTTGAAGAGTCGAAACCCTAGCAAAAATTGGGGGCAAAAATCGCAGAGGAATTTTTTTTGAAAAATGCTTTGAAATGACCTTTTCTTTTCAGTTTGGAATTTATACACCCATGCATGGTGATTTTCCACGATTTTCAAGGTGGTTTTTGGCAGGATTTCACGAGTTTTATTGCTGGAAATCGCCAGAAAAGAAATTGCGATTTTTCAGGATATTAACCGTTTTTAAGATAAATCGCGATTTTTAAAACAGAGGTCTCAATCATCTTCAATGGGATAGTTATGAAATCTTTTCCCTAGTGAACACAAGTTTTTGAAAACAAAAAGATGATCTATGAAAGGATTGAAGAATCATCATACTTTGTTATGCTATAATACAACATTTATTTATATACTTAGTTAACATTATTTTTATTATCTTATATTTTGGGTGTCTAGAGTTAGTTAAAGGTTATGACACGAGTTAGCCATGTTAGAAATATCTAATCTTGATTTGAAAACCATATTAATGGTTGTAACTTTTTGAAAACCAGATTTGTAGGAGATTTTCACATTTATTGTGATTCTAATCTCCTCATCTCAAAAAGATACGCACACATTTATTGTATCCACATCCCAAAAGATTTTGTATCTTCTTTATGAAGATTATGTATTTATCATCTCCTTTATGAAGATCTTGCATTAATATAATGCTAATCTAGCATTTATGAAGATCTTATCATGATCTCATTACCTAGAGATACAGCAAGAAATATCTAGACATATCTAGAAATATATAGAATATATAATATTAGATTTTAGGGAATCTTTCTAGAAGGTTGAATATCTTTATAAATAAGAGGTCCCACTTTGTAATTTGGAAGCAAGAAAAAAGCACCAAAGTGCTTTAGAATTTGAATAGAAAGTTTTTTGTGTATATCTTGTGATCTTATGTGTGCCTCTGATATATAACAATATATTGTTCTTATTTTCATTTGTCCTAGCACACACCCTCATGGTTAGGATTTAGAACTAATTCCTTCAAATTGGTATGAGAGCTCAAATGAGCTTAAGTCTAAAGCTTTTTAGTCTATTAATCCAATTCAGAGTAGCGGGTGTGAGTAGTAGTCTTACCCAGCCCCAAATCCCCATTTTCAATGGTTTTAATGGGAAGAACTATGATTATTGGAGCATAAATATGAGGACTTTATTCTGCTCGTAGGATGTGTGGGAGCTAGTTGAAAATGGGTTTGCAAAATTTGGGAATCCACATGTGCTTCTAACATTGACACTAGTAGGGAAGGATCTGTCGAAGGAGAACAAAAAGGATGATGCAAAAGCCGTGTTTATCATTCAACAAGCAATAGACGAATCCATTTTTCCATATGTTGTAGCAACAACCAAATCAAAGCAAGTGTGGGAGAGCCTTCAAATGACTTATCAAGGTACAATTAAAGTTAAAATTGTTAAGCAAATTCTTTGGAGAGATTTCAAGAATAATTGTATGAAGGACTCATATTCAATAGATTTGTTCTTTTATCAGATTAGGTCTCATGGCGAGACATTACTGGGTCAAAGAATTGTAGAGAAAATCCTGAGAAGCCTACCTAATAAGTTTGATTTAAATAGTTGTTGCAATAAAAGAATCCAAGAATTTAACCCAATTGTCTATAGACAAGTTTAATGGGATCCTTGTTATCCCATGAGAAAAGGCTGAATAGATCTGACGATTCTTCTCTGGAGCATGCCTTCAAATCACAAGTTTCAGTCGGGAGTGGGAGAGGAAGAGCTAGATCGAACTTCAATAGAGTCAGAAGGAGAAATTTTCAAAGAGGAGGTGGAAGAACCAACACATCTTATGAAGGTGGAAGAACAAATACAAATTGCTACATGGTAAGTGCAAGAGGCTGAGGTAACAACCACAATCACACTCATGTTCAAACATATGACATATCTCATGTCCAATACAATTATTGTAAAAAATATAGACATTATACAAATGCGTGAATGAAGAAACAATTTGATTTGAATAGACAAAATGCAATTTTTTTGAAAAAATCAGGTTGAAAATGATAATCATAGTCCAATGTTTATAACTTGTAACGTTGCACAAGAAAGCACAAATGATGTTCTAGATAATGGATGTAGTAATCATATGACTGGATGTAAATATGTTTGCAAACATGGATGAGTCAATTAAATTTGAAGTGAAGTTAGGAAATGATATAAGGTTTCAGCTATGAGAAAAGGAACAATTGATATTGAAACTATGCAAGATGATAAGAAACACATTTCAAATGTGTATTATGTTCCTAGTTTGAAACACAATTTAATGAGTATTGGGTAGTTAGTGTAGAAGGGATACACAATCTATTTTGAGGATGATGCATGTGTGATATTGGATAGAAATTCAAGGAACAAACTGATTGCAAAGGTTGAGATGACAAGAAGTAGAATGTTTCCATTAAAAATTCAACATGACATGTTATCTGCAGAGATATCTTCACTAGCATTTAAAGTCGCTTTTAAGGATTAGACTTGGTTATGGCATTTGAAGTTCTGACATTTAAGTTTTAGCGGTCTAAATTTGTTGCAGAAGATAAAATGAAGATAAAATGAAGTTCAGACATTTAAGTTCACTAGCATATTGTTTGATCCAATGCCCAGTTAGGTAGGGAAAGACCTTTTTATGGGTGCACAGAGGTGAGAATATGGAGCTTCTGTTTGCTGGTCTGCGATGATTCCTCCTGCGATTTGGAGTGTTCCCCTGGTCATCGGAATTGCTCATGAGCAATTTATGTGCATCCACCTGCTAGAGATTGGGAACTTGGGTGTTAGTGTCCCTAGTGGCCAGGGTAGTAATATGGATGAGATTATAAATGTATCGCATGCATTTGAACCCTGAGCCTCACTAGCTGAAAATAAAAAAACTTTGGTGACCTGCCATGTGGGCATTTTTTCTTTGATCATTCTACCTTCTACTATTACTAGAAAAGGAATAATTTGTCGCCCAAAACGAGATGCTTCTTGTTCAAAAAGAAATGATTCTCCCTGAAAGGGAAGTTTTAATCAAGGGGGAGTGTCAGTGTGTTACCAACCTCCTCCTATTTTAAGTATTCTCAATTAACATTCAGGGACAGTGTCGAGATGTTAATGTTTATTAATTACTTCATGTAATAATGGATCATGAGAAATTGGAATATTACAGTTTGAAGGTCACCTAAGTCAAAATAGGTAATCAATACCAAATCGTGATCAAGGGTGGAGAATTATTTGTAATGTCAGTCATTTTTAAATGATAGGGTGGCAGGCATATCTAACTTTGTCAAATTGTTCTTAAACACCATGGAGGATCCTAATTTCGGGTATAGCATTGTAGCTGCCAATTTTGTGTTTTAATAGTTTGATCTTTTGAGTTTATCTTGTGTTTATGCTATATGCCAACTGTGTGAGATAATATATCTGTTCCACACACAGCCTTATTGATGTTCATCTTCGTCCGTTGTCTTGCCTTAGCATTTGAATTTTAGTCATCAATAGTTTGAACTCCATCTAGAGTCTATATTATGTTGAAATTCCATAATGAATTAATCAAATTGGATAATCTTTTGTGGGGTGATATGGTGACCCACACAAATTGCACAAATGGAAATCTTCTAGGTCCTTGGATGAATGTTAAAATTGTCTATGGCAATATAATCTACACTTTAAACAGAATATGTGTCCTGCTTTCTTGGATTTTTTTTAATCATTTTGATTCACCATAGTCAAGATTTGTCTGTCATCTTCCATGACAAGTTTGTTCTTGTTCTTTCTACCTCCACTCTCTGCACCCAACATAAAAGATATTTGTGGATTTTTCGTCCAATTCTTGAACTGTGTACAGTTTAACATATCGTGTATGCCAATTTCACAACTGAAATGCATGCTAACATGATTTTCTTTCTTATCACAATATATTTAAACAGACATTCCATTTTTGTATTTACTGGAGTACTGCAATTTCAGCATCGCAAATAGTGTATTGCAGCGAACAGCTTTGGTATTTGCACTTGCAACTGCTCTATTTGATTTTGTGATCTCTCTAACAATTATATTGATGTAACATTTTATGAATTCTGTAGCCTAAGGGCTCTCCTGAAGGCATCCTCATAATTTGCAAAATCCCACTGCATAAAGGCAATTGGCAAGCCTTTTTCTTTCCCTTACAACCTCAAATATGACTTTCATATCCACCAACAGTGCTCAACTACTCTCCCACGTAGCTTATAATATTCAACAGAACCAGGCTTTCACCCATCCCATTAACTACAACTCCAGCAATTCAAGGCATCCCAATCTGGTTATTGTTTCCCATTCCCTCCACGTAGCTTATAGTATTCAACAGAATCAGGATCTCACCCATCCCATGACCTACAACTCCAGCAATTTATAGCAGTCCAAGACTCCAATCTAGCAGTTGTTTCCCATGCCCTGCAGCTAATTGGTCATGGGCCAGCACCCCTCTCTCTCAATCGACGAAGAAGGTGTTGAATATTTATATTGATAGCTATTGGTTATGCAGTTGGAACTGCCTCTAACTGAATGTAATTGAAAACTGAATGTTGTAACCACCCTCATGAATAAATAATCTCTGCTATGTCCATTCTGGACAATGCCTTCAACACACATGCTTGTTTTCTTCTTTATTTATCTGCTATTATCTGATAACATTGGTATCAGAGCAATTGGTTCGCAGTTCAAGGAAGCCTGCCAATAGGCAGGAACTGGAAGTTCGAGGTAGCCCTAGCAGGGTACGAACGTGGTCGTCTAGCAGAATTCATTAACGTATCGAAGGAAAATACGGCCGCGCTTGAGGAAATTGAAGGAAAATACAGCCGCGTTTGAGGAAAATACTGTCACGTTTGGGCATTCTAATGCCTGCTCTAGAAGTCGCGAAGCCCTATTTTCACCATTTGGTGACAGTTGTGAAAAGGTTTTCTGCCTATTTTTTCCTTTTGCTAAGTCCTAGAAGCCGCGAATTCCAGAGACACGAAGGGCATTTGATTGCTGCCTGTTTGTGAGTTGCGAGGGCAAAGGTGAGGGAAGAGGTCATTTTCCA
This sequence comes from Taxus chinensis, assembly GCA_019776745.2. Classification (NCBI taxonomy): domain Eukaryota; kingdom Viridiplantae; phylum Streptophyta; class Pinopsida; order Cupressales; family Taxaceae; genus Taxus; species Taxus chinensis. The sequence goes on along the minus strand of CM034156.1, from coordinate 380,087,518 downwards.
CAGTCGCAAGGGCAGAGGACATTTTTTATGTTTTCACAGTCGCGCATTCTAGTTCCTAGGGCATTTATTATCTATTTTTTAACCTTCGTGACCAGGGCATAGAGCTGCTTCATGATACTCTGCTATTCGTTACATATTTAAATAATAATCTCATTGTTTGAGTGGGCAAAAAATTATTTATTATTTCCATAGTTTTGGAGTAATAAATGGCGAATATTTCTAACCTCATTTTGCCTAGCATGCAAAAGTTGACAGGCACAAATTTCAATGTATGGAACCAGAAAATTCTGACACTTGCAAAATTTCGTTATTGTGATAAGATAATCATGGGTAGCGAAGGGAGACTTGCCACAAACTTCACAGATTATGACAAACGTCATAAAGAGGCTCTATTACTTTTGAAATTATCCGTATCAGATGATTCGATACCTGAGGTCTGGAATGCCAATGTGCCTAATGTGCTGTGGACTATTTTGAAGGATAAATATCATACATCAGAGAAGAGTTAGGTGTTATACCTAAAGAATATGCTTTTTTCCATGAAGTTACAAGAAGGTGGATCGTTGTTTGAGCACATACTTCGGATGAAAGACCTTCGAGACTAGCTATCGTCTATCAACAAAAAGGTGGATGATGATGATATGGTGGCTTTGGTTCTCAACAACCTACTCTTCATATGAGTCATTTGTGGAGGCCCTCCATCTAATGGCTGAAGTCAGACTCTCACGTTTGATAAGGTGGTCTCTTACCTATTGCAAAAGGAGTGGAGATAGACAAAAAATCATGAGTCTAGCTCTAGACAATCCGAGAGTACTTTTACTGCTCAATCCAAAGGGAAGTAGAAATGATAGACTGACAATACATCTACTTCCTCTCCTAAATTTCAAGTGAAGTGATACCATTGTCACAAGTTTGGTCATGTGAAAAAGAATTGTCGCAAGCGACAAAATTCCCTGAAGAAGCAAAAAGGGCAAGCACATGTGGCAGTAGTTGAACACGAGTCAGAAGATGAATACGCCCTTATGACATCTTGCTCAGGTGGTAGCTCTTCTCGGTGCTAGTTCTTTGATTCCGGAGCATCTTTGCACTTCACGTTTCAAAAAGATTAGTATGTCAACTTTCATACTCATTTATATTCTTCCGATTCAATTACTTTAGGGGATGGGAGATCACATGCTATAGAAGGGATTGGGGATGTCCGTATTCAGTTGAATGATAAAACTAAACTCATGGTTAAAAATGTTAGATATGTTCCTAACATGAACACAAATTTGTTATCTTTATGTCAATTAATGGAAAAGCCTAATATTATTGTCAATTTCTTTGGAAAACAATGTATTGTGTCTGATATCAAATAAAATAAGATTGTTGCCTTGGGTGTTGGGCACAAAGGTTTGTACAAATTGGTTGATCCTGCCACGGTCAACCTACATACCTTAGTTGTAGAAGGCAATACCAACATTTTGTGGCACGAGAGATACGGCCATCTCAACCTTTAGTATCTTGCCAAACTAAGTAGAGAAAACGAGGTAGTTGTTTGCCTAGTATCCAGGAGAAGCAGGATATGTGGTGCTTGGTGTGCGAAGGGGCTCCTAGATCTTGTTCATGCAAATCTTTGTGAGCCATTGTGGAAGTCTCCGATTGTTCTTGGTGCACGTTATTTTCTATTGTTGGTGGATGATTATTTGAGGAAAATGTGGGTTTACTTCTTGAAAAAGGAGTTTGATTGTGGCATAGACTAGCTGGCAGATCAAAACTTTGAGATTCGATAATGGGGGTGAGTTCACTTCTAAGCAGTTCAAGGATTACTATGACAAAGAAGGCATCCATCATCAATTGACAACTCCATATACCCCACAACAAAATGGGGTGGTAGAGAGACGAAATAGAACAATCATGGAGATGGCACGCTACATGATGCATAACAAAGGAGTTCCATATAGATATTTGGAAGAAGTTGTAAACACAGTTGTATATATTCTTAATCAGAGTCCATGCAAAGCTTTTCAGGACATCTCTCTTGAAGAAGCTTGGTCCAAATCAAATCCGAGGTATCAACTTTTCGCATTTTTGGTTCAACTGCATATTGTTTTGTTGATTGTAGTGATCAATCTAAATCCTATAGATTGATTGATACTTCTACTAATAAGATAATTATTAGTAGGGATGTTGGTGTAAAAGAAACAAAGTCTTCCTTTGGCAGTAATCAAGGGGGCAACAATCAACAAGAGGGTAGTAATCAACAAGTGTTAACAAAAAATGTTTCCTTTCCCTTGCCCAATGACGAGTTTGGTTCTTCTCATACTCCTCCACAGACTCTAGTATAGCCTATGCCATCTTCCACCAATACTCTTTTTTATCGAAGCCGCCAACCCGAGTTGGTTTCTTCTCCGGAAGCACCACAACCGGATCCCACATCTTCAATTCAACGACGGCCTAAGTGGTTTTATTCCACTATTCAGGATGTGCAAGATGGAGAATTGTTTCCTCTCTTAGATGGCCGGCTTCGCAGAATTGATAAGAAGATTGATTATTCAACGCATGTTGAGTGTGCTCTTTCTCGTGATCTTCTTAGTATTCATGAACCACATAAATACTCTGAGGCAAAAGGCATGCCAGAGTGGGAAAATGCCATGCAACTAGAGTATGATGCCTTGATAAAAAATGATACCTGGAAGTTGGTGCCATTGCCTCCAGGGAAACACCCCATTGGCTATAAATGGGTATACAAAATCAAGTGCAATGTAGATGGTACTTTGGATAAGTACAAGGCTCTTCTTGTTGCGAAAGGTTTTTTGCTCCTCTCCTTTGCTACTCAATTTGGTTGGAAAGTGTTTCAAGTGGATGTCAAGAGTGCTTTCCTGAAGGGGGATTTGGAGGAAGAGGTATATATGACACAACCTGAGGGCTTTCAGGCATGTGGTCGTGAACATTTGGTGTGCAAGTTGATTAAATCCCTATATGGACTTAAGCAGGCTCCTCGAGCTTGGTATATTAAGATAGATCAACATATTTGAGATTCGGGATTCAAAAGAAGTCATTTTGATCCGAATCTCTATGTCAAAAGTGATGGTGATGACATTATGCTTCTCATTGTTTATGTTGACGACCTTGCCATCATAGGTTGTGGAACTGCTGCGATTCACAAGGTAAAATCAGATTTATGTGCTGCTTTTGACATGACTGATTTAGTCCTCCTTCACTATTGTCTTGGTGTAGATTTCTGGCAACATGATAACTTGGTTTTCATTTCTCAAGTATGCCATGAATCTCTTACAAAAATTTCAGATGTTTGAGTGTAACTCTACTTCTACACCTATGAGGGTCGGGCTGAAACTTTCAACTCATAATGATTCATCACTGGTTGATGAATCTCTCTACAGACAGTTGGTGGGTAGCTTGATATATCTAACAACCACAAGACCGGATCTGTGTTTTGCTGTCAGTTATCTTTTTCAATTCTTTTCTAAACCAGAATTCATTCACTAGGGAGCAACAAAACGAGTTCTAAGATATGTCAAAGAAACTCTTGACTTGGCATTATGTATCAGAGAGTTGCAGATTTCAGATTGATTGGCTATAAAAACCTCGATTAGGGAGGATCAATGGACACTCGAAGATCCACCACTGGATATATCTTCTCTTTTGGTTCAAGAGTTGTTTCTTGGCAGAGTTAGCTTAAGCCCACTGTAGCCATCTCTTCTACTAAAGCAAAATACAAGGCAGTTGTTAGTGCTAGTTGCAGAGTAGTATGGCTTCGGGGGATTCTGATTGATTTTCATCTTCCTCATGTTGCTACTACACGTAGTATGGCTTCGGGGGATTCTGATTGATTTTCATCTTCCTCATGTTGCTACTACACCTCTTTCACTTTTTAGTGATAATCAAGGTGTCTTCAAAATGGTAAAGAACCCTGTATACCATGCTTGCACCAAGCATATTGAAATCCATCATCACTATATCCGACAATTGGTTGATTCGGATGATGTCTCTCTTCATTTTTGCCCTTCTGAGGAGCAGCCTGCCGATATAATGACTAAACCCCTTGGTCCTTTATTATTTGTAAAGTTTCGAGACAAACTTAATGTTGTGTCTGGGTTAGTCATTAAGAGGGGTTGTTGAATATTTATATTGATAGGAATCGGTTATGCAGTTGGAACTGCCTCTAACTAAATGTAAACTGAAAACTAAATGTTGTAACCACTCTCATGAATAAATAATCTCTGCTACGTCCATTCTGGACAATGCCTTCAACACACATACTTGTTTTCTTCTTTATTTATCTGCTATTATCTGATAACATGGGAGGTCTATCCCTTTCCTGTAAGGGAGAGGTTTGAGCACCTTAAGGCCCCTGTATTGATAAAGAAGGGAGAGCTTGAGGGTGAGGAGTGTGTAAGTGCTTGTCCTCCTACTTCGTCAAGAGGGAGAACCTCAACCATTAGGGAGACGACTTGACCAAGGGGAGAGCACTCGGCCAATAGACCAGATGTGAAACTCTCAGCCTCATAGGGACCAATCCCTATTACACTGAAGATCCACGTTCTAGGCCGTTCCACAGCATCCAGAGCAGAAATTTGTAGACAAATTGGAGCTTTTCATACAAATTTTCAGTTATAACATGATTGTAATCCAAAATTTCAATGGTAACCATGATCAACTTGGCGAACTTCTTCAAAAAAATCTGAATAGAGGACAGCAATCATCCAAGCCCAAGGATTTGCATGTAAAGGAAAAGTTTCACTAGCTGCTATGTATAGACTAAACTCGAGACTAAATCCAACGTCCTATTAGTTTCTGGGGTACTTAAAACATAGTTAATATCGACCCGAGTTTTATATATCAAGAGCCAGTTGATATTGCTGCTCACACAGTGCATATGGAAGCAGCTCATTGTCTAGACGCAGATGGAATGATTACTTTACAGTTCTTTCCCGTGAAGATCCACTATCTTCTGCCAAACTTGAACACTGAAAAAGAATGATAGTCCCAGACACTCTTGGTTTTGTGTCAATCACAGACTGTATAAGTGTCACATTTTGTATAACATTTGGTTGAAAAAATCTAAGCTATTTTGATGAAATCTAGTAGCTCATAGACGGTGGGTTTTCGTCAGTCCACAAGCTTCATCAGAGTAATAGGAGAGTTTCCGTGTAACCTTCATATAATATGAATGGTATTTACTGATAAAAGAATATAACATACACCTCCACTATCTTGCTTCCTCACAATGGAACTGCTGTTAAAACTTAAAACAGGTGGATTATTGATCTTTTCAATTTGTGCGAAACTTAAAACACCATAAGCTTAAACTTTACTAAAAAAGAATAATGACAGAAATATGAGCGTATTCATACAGTAAATGAGTAGCAGAATAATATCCAAAAATTCTGAACGTTACATTTGCTTGTGCAACATTTGTTCCCAGCTCATGACCTCATACGTTTTGAGGGAATTCAATATAAGCGAAAATATTTGACTTGATAAAAACAAAGGCCAGATGAAAACACGACGTGTTTAATAGAGCCTATGTTTTGGACCATGTTTCACATGAAAAGTTTACATCTTATATGTGAACATGCCATAGGTAAAATCTGTCAAAATGTGATCAGCCTCTTATACTCCTTTAGAAAGTTAGAGCAAGCAGACATGTAGATGAAAACTTGATGAGAACTTATTGTTAGACTTAGAAATCAGCTACCATGTACTTTTGAGGCATTTAACATGAAGCCATGGAGCAAGTAGGAATGCATATCTAATTGAATTCATTTCTGCAGGGATGAATCAAGTTCCAACATGGATTTGGGAATCTAGGGCCAAAGCTTTGAGTTTTACCTTGTTATGAATCCAAAAGTGCTGTGATTTTCCTATTAAAATATAATGTTTTGAACTTTTTAAATGGTTCTTGTTGTTTTACAGGTTTTTTAATCCATATTCAATGCTTATAATTCTTTTGATATATTTTGTACCAATTTCCTATTAAGTATATGTTCCGGAGTTTCTGATTTAAACATAATTGACTTTCTTTTGTACATTTACATCTTTATTTTGCTTTTCCTGGCTATTCTAAGTTTTGTTGATATGCATCGTGTAACACATTTCCTTGGATGCCAATAAAATGACAGTGCCCTAGCAGCGTTTTACACAAGGAGCTTTGTGGAGAAATTTCCTGATATAAAGCCACCTTTGCTTGAGGTTCTTACATCATGTGCTTTAAGAGATATCTTAGTTTTCCATTAATATTGATTTCCTTGAAATTAATAGCCTTGTTTTTGTATTTGATTACTGTGCTTAGAATAATCTGACATGTTTTTAAAACTGGACAAAGTTTGTTGTTGGCATCATTCTTTTGAGCATTAATATCGAATTCCTTCGTAACAATGTGTGGTTTGGCTTTTGTTTGCTTCTGCTTCTCTAGAGTTCACGCTCAGATAAATCATCTTGAAATTGCAACTGTAAAACATGTGTAAATCCTGCAGGGTGACAATCTTTAAGACATTATATGCAAATGGTGCCATGTTTGTTTAATACTTAGTTACGAAATGTGAGATTTTAAAAAGGGGCCGCAAACAACTAGAATGCTACTCAGTTGTAATATGGCAGTTTAATCAGAAAGGAATGGAGCAATATATGCTCAAACATCAGGTTAGCCTGGAGGCTTTATGGGAGCAATATTCTTTGATACTAGCAAATGTGGTCTCTATATCTTTCTTTGAACTTCTCTCCACCTTTCTAATACTTCAAAGATTCAGTCCTTGAATGGAAGGAGAGGTAGAGAGACCCCCAATGACATAGGAAGAGGAAGGGACCATCATGGGTACAAGAATAGATACCCCACATTTCTAGACTGGGGACATAGCTTCTGCCAAGCACTCATCAAGACATCACATCCTTGATTTATTCCCAAGCACAGACAATGTTAACGCTATATGCAGATTTTGGATGACTCCACAATTATAGATGGTGGGAACTATGAGTCTTTATTTTCACACTTGATTGACTAAAATGGTGCTTGTACAGTTATCTTGTGCATATTTTTAATCTGTAAGCCCCTTGTAGCTAAATTACTTATCACATTTACACAATTTGATTTTGCTTTTATGACCTTGTTTGACGTTTCTGTTTATAATAGAACTATTAACTCACAAAGAATCTTCAATGTATGTGATCCAGAAGCTATCTTGTAATGAAACAATATACTTCAAATGCATTAACAAATAGGCATAAAATTTTGGCACTCCCTTCTTGAACTGTATACAGTGAAATGCCTCTCAGTCACACTTATCAATTTTGGTCTTTTGAAGGCATTCACATAATTTCCATTTTGATTCCCATCCAAATTGTGTGCTTGGCCTTCAATTCAAAAATTACTTGATGGATCTATTGCCAACTCAACAGTTACTTCTCGTAATACATCATGACATGTCCTGCAATTCCTAATTCAGGTGAAAAATTTGCTTAGATTTTCATACCTACTTGTTAAGCATGGTCAGAAGTTTTGCATTGTCAATTTCAGATCCATTTTTTTGCTCTAGATCAGCATTTGAGTATCCCTTACTTGAAGGCAAGGACAAAGATTGATATGGTGGAACCTGTCTCCCAAATGACATGTCACATCTTATCTGAATGAATATCCATGCCATTTGCAAGCCATGTTCAAACATGAGATGTAAAGCCATTGGATATGTCTGGTGTGCCTGGGCCTAAATCCTCTTAGCAATGGGACAAAGACAAGTTTTACTTATATTTATGACCTTGCTTTCTTCACATTTCTTATCACTTACCTCTCTGCATGGATACCATTGACAAATCAAAAATACAAATTCTTGGTGACTCCATTTGCATAGAGGATTTCAAACGTAATATTTGACCTTCTTTACTGACATGTTACCCAATTCTTTGTTTAAGTGGACACAAGATTTCTTTTTTTGTTTCTGAATAAAATACCGAGCTCATATATTGCTAACTAGAAATAAATACAAAGTAGAAAAGGCTTTTTACATCACAACACTTCCACTTTCTACCCATGCTAGGAAGCGAGCTTCTGAAATATCAAAATACAAAATGATCTTTTTAAGTAAAACGATTTAGAATCCAAGTAAGTCAGTCATCGATGTTTTTTTTTTTGGGTGAAAATCCATATTACAGAATTACCCCTTGGAGCCCTAAAAAATAACATTATGTATCAGTGTCTAAAAGAGAGTTCTGAGTCGGGACGACATATCGTAGCTAAAATTCAGAGTCCATGCAAAACTAAAGAATATCCAAAGATAATATCTCTCAAATAAACATGCCTCTGAAAAATTATCTTGAAATCACTGGCCAATATAAGATGAAAGCTTCCTAGGAGATTTATAGTCCCAAGAGATGTAATGAAATTACTTAGATAGATCTAAAAATCAGTAGAAATAGAACATCAAAGAACACCAAGATAAAGATGAATGATCACAATATGAAAGTATAATGACTTAGCCACTTCTAGGGGGCAACCTCCAAACCATGCAATAAGACTCAAGTGCTCAATATGATACTTAACTACTTCTTACTACCTCCTATATATACCCTTCCTATGCTATGGCTAACACCAAGGCCGACCTACTAAACATATGAAAGCATAAATTAATGACATATGACAAGAAAAGAGATTATGTAAGTCACAAGTCGGCCCTACACATCCAATATAACCTATAAGACTAAGGGCTTAGCATGCCCCTCCCCTTCAAAGCAACATTGTCCCCAATGTTGGCAAGCCTTGGATGTTGCTGAAAAAATGCTTCATCCTCCCATGTTGTATCTTCACTGTTCACATTCTTCCACTTGATTAGATACTCGGTAATGGCTCTTGTCCTCAGCCTTTTGGTGTGTGTCTGAAGGATTCCTTCAAGTTCCAATAGGATCCTTCCCTCCTTGTCCAACTCAGGAAGAACTGATTGGGTTGACACTTTCTGTCCAATTAATTTCTTCAAGCAAGAAACATGGAAGATTGGGTGTATTTTGGTTCCCTGAGGGAGCTCCAACTTATATGCCACACTGCCAATCTTTTGTAAAGGCTTGGTAAGGACCATAATATTTAGGGGCGAGCTTATTATCCTTCTTCTGTTGTTTTAAGGACAGATGTGGCCGCAACCATACAAAAACAAAGTCTCCCACTTCAAAGTGTCGCTCACTATAGTGCTGATCAGCTTGTTGCTTCATATGGTTTTATGCCATTGCCAAATTTTCTCTAAGGCTAGAGAGTACCTCGTGTTGGTGCTGAATGTGATCTTCGACTGCTCTCACTTTAGGTTCGACCTTCAAGCTAGAGATGAGCGATGGAGGATGGTACCCTTATCGTGCCTAAAATGGAGACATTTTGGATGAAGTATGAAATGAAGTATTATACCACCATTTTGCTAGTGGCAACCATTGTACCCATCGTTCTTGTTTATCCGAAGTAAAACATCGAAGATACCCCTCCAAACCTTTGTTTACCTCCTCAGTTTGCCCATATGATTGGGGATGATAAGATGAACTCTGAGCCAATTTGGTATCCAAACAAGATAACAAATCAGTCCAAAATTGCTATTAAATACAGGGTCACGATCACTTACTATAATTTTGGGTGTGCCATGGAGCTTTTGAACTGTATCCATAAAAGAGATGGCAATTGTACTTGCTGTAAAAGGATGAGATAAGGCACAAAAATGAGCATACTTGGTAAGTTGATCTACCGCGACCATGATTACACTCTTCCCTTTTGATTTCTATAATCCTGTGATGAAATCCATAGAGACCTCTTCCCATCTTTGACTAGGAATAGCCAAAGGTTGTAGGAGACCCGTTGTCTTAATGGTCTGACCCTTATTATGTTGGCACACCAAACATTCTGCCACAAATTTTTGAACATCACCTTTCAACCCCTCCCAAAAGAAATCTTGTTTAACTCGATGATAAGTTTTCAAGAACCTAGAATGGCCACCTAGTGGAGAAGAATGAAGCTCGGAAAGAATATGATGTTTAAGTGTAGAGTTCTTGCACAAATACAACATGTCCTTGCACCACGATGTATCACCATTCTTTCCTTTTAGTTGACGAGTCTCAAATGCTATGGGATGCGCTTCTTGCATGAGTTTTGCCCCTATCACTTTTCTTGAAGCATCGCATTCAACTATGAAGGTCTTGGAGAAATCTGGGGTTGCTAACACGGGGGTGGTGCACATTGCCTCCTTCAATTGTTCAAACGCCTTGGAAGCTTCCTCGTTCCAATGAAATGAGTCTTTCTTCAATAATGTTGTGAGTGGTGCTATTATACTACCATAGTTCTTTACAAACTTGTGATAGTACCTTGTGAGCCCTAAGAAATCTCGTAAATTCTTGAGGGTTATGAGCACTTCCCATTCAACCATTTCTTTGATCTTGCAAGGGTCCACCTTAACACCTTCACGAGAGACGATATGGCCCAAGTATTCCACTTTCTTTACCCCAAAAGAACACTTCAAAGGATTTGCATACAATTGATGTTTCTCCAGAGCTTCCAAGACTGTATTTACATGATGTAAATGTTCCTCCCATGATTTCTTGTAGATTACGATATCATCAAAAAATACCAAGACAAACTTTCGTAGGAATGGTCGAAATACAAAATATATCAAACTTTGAAATGTGGACGGTGCATTAATAAGGCCAAAAGGCATCACTAGAAATTCATAATGGCCTTGAAGAGTTATCAAGGTTGTCTTATGAATATCCTCTTCCTTTACTCTAATTTGGTGATACCCAGAATGAAGATCTAGTTTTATAAAATAAATTGCACCATGCAACTCATCTAGCAAATCATCAATGATAGGAATAGGAAACTTATCTTTGATAGTGTACTTGTTAAGTTCTTTATAGTCTGGACACATGCACCACTTGTCATCATTCCTACTCACCATCTCTACTAGAGCAAAATAAGCGCTCTGACCATGACGGATAATACCTGTTTCCGACATTTCCTCCACCATCTTCGCAATCTCACTCTTTTGCACATATGGGTATCTACAAGGCTTGATGTTGGGGGTTGGCTTTCTAGAACTAACTAAATGGCATGATAATGATCTCTTTTGGGTGGCAATCCTCTAGGCTCCTCGAAGAGAACCACATGTTTATCAATAACCTTCTGAAGATCAAGATGTGCGACTGTATTTGGTGGTTGAACTTCCATGGAGAACAATTATGCTATGAATCCTTCTGCCCCCTTTTTAAGAATCTTTTGCATTTGGTGAGAGCTAACCAATTGAGGAGATTTTGCTTGTAGTCCTCGAAGTTCAAACTGTCTTCCTTCTGAATGAAAGTGCATGAATGATTCCTGGAAATTTAGCTTTATGGTGCCCGAAGTTGTGAGCCACTGAACACCTAAGACAATATCAACTCCGCCCATGGGAATAACGAACATAAGGGACTCCATTTTGTAGTCACTCATCATAAGTCTAAACTTCTGACATTTCCCTGAACATTGGATTGTGCCACCATCTGCAATCATTACTTGAAATTTAGGTTCTGGGTAGATGAAACAATTTAGCCTTGTTGCCAACTTATTATTGATGAAATTATGTGTACTCCCAAATTCAAACAATAGCGTCACCTTCTGCTTCTTAAGGTAACCTACCACCTGATGGGTTTGCGGAGTGCTAATACTAGATAGAGCATGACATGAGATAGTCTGTTGGGGCTCTTCAAATTCTTCCTCTGGTTTTGCCACTTCATCACTTGATGTTTCCTCAGCTTCTTCCTCCTCATCTGCCCCTTCAATGTAAAACAATTTCTTCTCTGCACATTTATGTCCTCTGCTCCATTTATGATCACAATCGAAACATAAACCCTTTTTTCGTTTCTCTTCAATTTATTGAGTAGTCAACCTTAGGTTGAGGGAAGGATGGTACTGAGGTGCTACGATCTCTAATGCTAGTGACAACAATCCTCTTTATGGCTAGAAAATTTTCCTCTGCCCTATGTGCCTTGATAATAGAATCAAAAACAGAGGATGGATTGAACATTCACACCTCATGTATATGATCCTTTAGATCACCCAAGAATAGATCATTTAGATTGTCATATGTAATTGTATCCACCCACAATGACAAGCATTGGAATTGCTGAATGTAATCCTTTACTGACCCTGTTTGTTGCAGCTTTACCAATTGGCTAAAGTAGTTCTTAGCCACACTATTACTATAGTGCATTTGCAGCTCCTATAAAATTGACCAAGTGACATTAAGAGCCTTCTTCTTTTGTGTACACAACCAACAATACCAAGTGAATTGTTCTGGTTCTAGATACGAGGATGTCATAACCACCTTCTGTCCATTTGGGACTTGATGCAGATCAAAAACATTCTCCATTTGGTTGATCCAGGTGATTAGATCTGTTGGCTAGATTTTCTGCATAGCTGAAAACTTAGGCAATCATGAGATAAATCTCCCTCATTTACTGGTGAGGCTCCTGTGTAAGATTTTGTCAATTATATTTCCTAATAACTATCCGTTGGTTTTACTTTAATTGCGTAGCTCATGAACCATAGCTAGGCAATTTTGCAGCAAGTAAGCAACTGTAAGAAATATGTGCAGGAAAGGGAAATAATTAAATACGAGAAGAAAAGAAAGGAGATGTGCAACCTAACCAATAGTTGACAGAGTTGGTCACATGCACATAGACGAAACAAATAGATCTTGAAATGCAGAATTTAAAGCAAAGGAAAGTTTCAGATCCAGATCTAAGATAACACAAAGTTTATGCAAAGATCTAAAAAGAAATAAGAAACAAATGCACCGTTGACACAAAGTTCTCCGGAAATCTGCCTCCTCTCTATTCCTCAGCTTTCAGAAAGCTATCAAGGGTTTCAGCTCAAAGTCTGGAACACAAGAATGCTGATTACAAATTCTGATCCTTTAACCCGTAGGTTCTTCCTCTATTTATAGTGTATAGAGGGCAATTACAAATAGGAAGCTTTTTAATAAATTGCCACATGTTGAAGCTATGAAAAAGGGAAGCAACTGGCAATCTTCCTCCTGGAATTCCTCTTTGCATGACATGCATAATTTATAACTGAAAATAGAACCTTCTATTTTGCATGTCTGCCACCTATTTCCAAGTAATTGACTTCTTCCGATATTTTGAAGTAATGGCTTTTAAACCAATCACTTAAGTTTTACAATTTAATAGATTACTCAATTACTTTGTCGGAGAAAATAAGAGAAAAAAAAAGAAAGAGAAGAAATTAGAAGAAAGCTGCTACACTCCCAGTCTTGTTCTTTTTCCATATTCTGCATGCGGTTGACTCTTTTGCCTTTGATTCTCACCAAACTAGATCTGGAAGCAGCTGACTGTGATTTGCTTGCGGGTATTGCCTTTGACTTGTCTTCCCTCTTATCCTTGAAGCTTTTGTAGTTCTTCTCCAGTACATGCACCAGTGCAATGTTTGCCATAAATAATTCAGACAAAACTCATCATTTTTATTTTTAATTGCATATGAGCAATTTTAAATTCTGGAAAGCACTCTGGGTGAATGCAAATACAAGTAAATTCAATGAAGGCTTCAACTGGAAGATTGGGAGCACATGCACAAGATCCTGGAAGGAATTTTCCATGCACTGACTTCTACACGGGTTGCGTTAGAAACAAGAGGATGAATTTTTGCCGTGAAGCCTTTGCAATTATGAGATCTGGATCTGTCAATTAAATCGGTGATAGGTTCAGGGCCTATGTCTGTATCATTGACTTCAGCAAATCTGGAAGCTATGCATGATTCTGCTAATCCTTTTCTTTCATCATGCTTCATCATGGTTGGAACAATCTTTGTTTGAGCTCTTTTTCTTTTAATTCTGTCGGAATCCTTTGCAATTGGATCAATTTGTGCAGATTTGACTTCTTCAGATTCAAAAGATATATTCAATGTACCTGACATTGATTTGAACTCCATTTCAGTTATATGAATGCTGTGATGAATACCTGCAATTTATTCAGACAAAAATAGAGTCCACGACATGAATCCTTGATCACCAAAATCTGCATATAAAGCTTGCTGCCCTAAAATTTGAGGTTTTGTTTACATGCAAAGCAAACAAAAATATTATTTAATTCACTTGGGCACATATACCAACATGCAGACACTCAGAATGACAAAAATTAGGCTGTTCCAACCCTAGGCGCCAAAACTGGAAGCTTCCCGGCAATGGAAAATATTTTTAATGCACAACATCCTCCTTTTGGCATCAAAACATGTCCGGGCTGCAATCTTCATCAAAAAGAAATAATTGCTTCTCCTTTATGGCATCCCATGCTTATATAACCTCCAACATGCTATTTTTAATAATTGCCTCTTCCTATTTCTTGGCAATTTAATTAATTAATAGCCATGTCTATTCATCCAATTTGGGCGCCCAAGTCTGCATGCTTCTGGTTGCTTTTTTATGAATTTATTTTATTTATGTTTAGCATGCATCCTTGACTTCTCTTTAGCTTGTCCTTTTGCTTTGACTTTCCTTCCATACATGGCGCCAAAATTAGATGAAAAAGCCATTAATAAATAACATTAAATGCATTGTTTAATGCCAAGGTGGGTCACACTTTTTGGCAAGGGTGACTGCTAAAAATAAGAAGTCAACTTGATGGGAATTTCCACCCTGCACTGCAGCTCCAAAAATCCCCTCTTCCACTTAAGTGATTTGTCCTCCATCATAGGAATTTTCACCCTGCAAGGCAGGTAAGAAATTCCCGCTTGCCTGCCACTACCGAAATTCCCACTGGCAGCTTAAATCATCTCCCAAAAAGTGCGACTTGTATGGAAAATAACCTTCTTTGAAAAAGTGCGACTTGCATGGGTGAATAAACCTCTTTGATGGGAAAAGTTAGCCTGCTAGGCAGACAAGAAATTCCCATCGGTGCTTTAAGTGATTTTTCTTTATAATGGGAATTTTCACCCTGCATTGCAGGTAAGAAATTCCTGCCTGCCTGCTACCTCCAAAATTCCCATTGCAGCTTAAGTGACTTTGACTTGATGGGAAAAAGTAACCTGCAAGGCAGGCAAGAAATTCCCGCTTGCCTGCCACTGCCAAAATTCTCACTGGCAGCTTAAAGTTTCCTTCCAAAAAGTGCGACTTGCATGAAAGATAACTCTTTTCCAAAAGTGCGACTTGCACTGTGACTTCTGCCTTTAAAATTACGTGAAAATTTGTCACTGAAGGCAACATGGAAATTGGACGCGGAAGGCAGCTTTGAAAATTGCGACTGGCATGAAGACAACATTTCTTTCCTTTTTTGGATTTTGGTGAAGAAAACACAAGAATAAAATTTGCCATTTTTGGAAAGGGTCTGGGAAGATGTAGCAGCAAAACTTGCATGTGCCATAACTTTCATTCAGTGGCTCCGTTTTAGGTGCCGTTTTCTCTAAAAGTGCATATTTTCTCGAGCTCTACGCATTGATGGCAATATTTTTCTTATTTTCATAGAATCCATTTTTGCACCCTTTTGGACCAAGCAACTTCTTGCAATCTTCTGAAAGAATCTGAGCTGATCGCCTGTAGACAGATTAGTAATTAAAAAAAATTGGATAGCTTCTTCAAAACCCTAGGCTTGGGGAAAGATCTGGCAAGAAGAATGAATAGGCTATGGGAATTGCTGGAGAAAACAAACCAAAACACATACAAAAAGAAATAAAACAAAACAAAAACAACTGCGGGCAATTGCTAGAAAAATTTCTCCATTTAGCTGATCTGCAAAAATTCTTCCCCCCGGGTGAATGTTCTGTGGTAATAATGATGGGGTGAAGTGCTTTATATAACCTAAATCCTCCAATTTTAGCTCAATCTATTTTTAAAAGAACTTTATTTATTTAATAAATAAATAAATAAAACACTTGCAGACAAGGTCTGGCGAAGGGATTGAGTGAGCTTTGGCATGTGGGTATTTGTCGGATTTGGCTTTTATGACTCTCTGGGGATATCTTAGAGCAATGCAAACAACTGCAAGCAAAACAAACATAAAACGACCCGTTACTTTAAAAAGAACGAATTTTTTTAAAAGAGGTAGTCCCAGATTTCAGGGTGAAATCTCGGGGACACCAAGATCATTCCCATTGAACTTGCGCGTTTCCACTTTTGGAATAATGTAACGCCATTGGCTAGAAGATCCACCAAGTTGTGCAAAGGATCCTTCTTGGTTGCAGTGATTTGGATCTGTGTGCGCATTGCTTGAGGAACCCATGTGACTAGAATTGGAATTTGTTCAAGTATTAATGCTTGAAAGAGTGTGCATCATCTCCTTCCTAAGTAACTCAAACCCAAGCTGCATTTTACCCTTAAGGTTACCTTTCAGTGCTTGAAGGTTGCCTTCCATTTTACCGTCCAACAATAGAAGCTCGTGGTTGAGGTCATCCTTGCCATATTATGAACCTTTTCCTGAAGTTGGTTGACTAGCTCTGATACTCTAGAATCTGATGATTTCAAATCCATATCTTCCTTATTTAGTGTCATTCCTAGAGTGGCTTGACGCTTCCCTTGGCCTCTAATCGATCTCCTTGTCATGATGTAGGGTATGGATCTTGTGATATAAGGATTAGGGTAAAAATTTAGGGTTTGGGGTTTCATATGGTTATTGGCTGAATAGAGATAAACACAGGGAACAAGCCCTAACTAATTTTTGGTAAGCTTTCTGAAAATATAAGAAACATGGAAAAATTCCAAATATGGCAGCCTATGGAGCGAATTTATGCAAAACACTAAAATGGATATAACATGTGCAAACTAAGTAAAAGATCTTAGAATTTGGAGAGAGCCTTACTTGACTGATGTCGCCACTTCAGTTAAAAAATTGCAGAAAAATTCGCAATATTTTTTGAGATATAGCCGAATCTTCACACTTAGGGTTTTAACCCAATTCTGGCCGAGATCAAGCTCTGATACCACTTGTAATGAAATTATTTAGATAGATCTAAAAATCAACAAAAATATAACACCAAAGAACACCAAGATAAAGATGAATGATCACAATATGAAAGTATAATGACTTAGCCACTTTGAGGGGGCAACCCAAACCATGCAAAAGGACTCAAGTGCTCAATATGATGCTTAACTACTCCTTACTACCTCGTATATATACCCTTCCTATACTATGGCCAACACCAAGGCTGACCTACTAAACATATGAAAGCATAAATGAATTACATATGACAAGAAATGCGATTATGTAAGCCACAAGTTGGCCCTACATATCCAATATAACCTATAAGACTAAGGGTGTAGCAAGAGATATGCTTGATTTCCTATTTCTTGTCTCACTGAACACACAAACAATCAATAATACTAATTTTTTGTTAGAATATACTCCCTTACCAGTCCTCAAAACAAATCATGCCACCCCAGTACTCTTAATATTATAAATGCACAAGGATTGGACCAAATGGTATTAATTTTGCATCATCCATGTATTGGGAATGTTTCAACTTTGCATGGTTCTGTACCAGTTGGTTATGTGCAAATGTTGTGTTGCGAAGAAAAGTTGTGCACAGTGGCCTTGCACAGATGTCGTGCAATGTGATGGTACAATTGCATGCATAGTAGCATGTGTGCAGTTATGCGTACTGAAATACTGGTGCGCAGGGGAGTTACATTGTGGTGAGCAGTGGGAGCTCCGTAACATGGTAAGGTAACTTATGTTGTTATAAGGTTTTGCCACACACTTTTCAATTTATATTTGTTGATTAAGGTATGCAAGCAACGTCTTGATAATCTTCTGACATGGTTGGTGGAACATTATGCAATGATCTCTTTAGCTCATCTACTTGCCTCGACTTTCCTTCTATTTATGTCGCCAAACTTGGCTAGA
The DNA here is from genome assembly GCA_019776745.2 of Taxus chinensis. Classification (NCBI taxonomy): domain Eukaryota; kingdom Viridiplantae; phylum Streptophyta; class Pinopsida; order Cupressales; family Taxaceae; genus Taxus; species Taxus chinensis. The sequence goes on along the minus strand of CM034156.1, from coordinate 380,069,680 downwards.
AATAACATTAATAAATATCATTAAATGCATGTATTAATGCCAAGGTGGATCACACTTTTTGGCAAGAGGAATTGCTAAAAAGAGGAAGTCAAAGCAATGGGAATTTTCACCTTGCAAGGCAGTTAAGAAATTCCCGCTTTTCACTTAAGTGACTTGACTTTCATAATGAGAATTTTCACCCGGCAAGGCAGCTAAGAAATTCCCGCTTTTCACTCAAGTGACTTGACTTTCATAATGAGAATTTTCATCCTGCAAGGTAGCTAAGAAATTCCCTCCTGCCTGCCACTGCCAAAATTCCCACTGGCAGTTTAGATCTATTATCCCAAAAAGTGTGACTTGCATCATGACTTCTGCCTTTAAAATTGCGTGAAAATTTGTCGGTTAAGGCAGTGTGGAAATTGGACACAGAAGACAGCCTTGAAAATTGCGACTGACATGAAGATTGCATTTCTTTCCTTTTTTGGATTTTTGGTGAACACAAGTACAAAATAAAATCTGCCATTTTTGGAAAGGGTCCGGGAAGATGTAGCAACGAAAACTTGCATGTGCCATAACTTTCATTCCGTGGCTCCGTTTTAGGTGCCATTTTCTCTAAAAGTGCATATTTTCTCGAGCTCTACGCATTGATGGCAATATTTTATTTATTTTCATAAAATCCATTTTTGCACCTTTTTGGACCAAGCGACTTCTTGCAATCTTTCGAAAGAATCCTGAGCTCTGATCGCCTTTAGACAGATTAGTAAATAAAAAATAGTAGATAGCTTTTCAAAACTCTAGGCCTGGGGAAAGATCTGGCAAGAAGAATGAATAGGCTATGGGAACTGCGGGAGAAAACAAACTAAAACACAGACAAAAAGAAAAAAAAAACATCTGTGGGCAATTGCTAGAAATTTTTCTCCATTTAGCTAATCTGCAAAAATTCTTCCCCCCAAGTGAATGTTCTGTGGTAATAATGATGGGGTGAAGTGCTTTATATAACCTAAATCCTCCAATTTTAGCTCAATCTATTTTTAAAAAAACTTTATTTATTTAATAAATAAGTAAATAAAACGCTTGCAGACAAGGTCTGGCGAAGGATTTGAGTGAGTTTTGGCATGTGGGAATTTTTCGAATTGGGCTTGTAAGACTCTTTGGGGTTACCTTAGAGCAATGCAAACAACTGCAGGGAAAACAAACACAAAACGACTCGTTACTTTGAAAAGAACAATTTAAAAAAAAAAGGGGCAGTCCCTGATTTTAGGATGAAATCTCGGGGACACCACTCTTGTTGCATGAGAATTACAAAGTGGGGTTCTGTTATTAAAGCATGTACTCTCATCCGTGAGAGGAATGACTAATGTGAATCATGTAAGTGGTTAAGTCTAGTTGGTTACTTTCAGTTAAGAGCATTGTTGTATTATACAATTACTTTGTTAAGTGTATAAATTGTATGCTATTTACACAACCTTTGAAGTGTGCTTTCTATCACAAATTGTTTCAATTAATACACTTATACAATAGAACAAAGGTTCTTGTGTTGGGTTTTTCTACCCAAAAGGGTTTTCCTAGGTGAAATATTGTGTTTGTTCTATGTATCTATATTATGCATTGTTTTGGATTCTAGTTCAACATAACTCCTCTATTATAGCTTATTGCTCAAGGCCTAAATCTCAACATTTGGTTTAGAGCTGGTTTTGGTTGGGTGAGAGTTGGATTTGCCTACGATATGGGGCTGGTTTGAATGGTGCTCTGCACTAAAGAATCTTGTGTGTTAGAAAATGACAGGAAGTACAAGAGTATAGATTGACAAATTCAATGGTCAACATTTTGAGTTATTGTAATGTCCCTTTTTGGGGGAAAAACTAAAGAACAAGGAATTAACGCAAATCTCAATTAAATCAAATCTGAGTTTGAGACCAGCAAACTGAAATTTAAACCTAGATTAAAACAACGATCAGATTTTCTGAACAACAGTGTAAAAATGGATGAAAAACACTTGAAACTCTTCAAATAACCTTGCCAAAATATTAATATGAATTTTAGGCATCAACCAAAGTAATTTTCAACATGAAATCTAATGGAAAACATTGCTGGAAATTAATTATAAATCAGCGAAGTACAACTCCACATAAAATTATGAAATGAGGGTTTACAAACCCCAAACTTCACAAAGAATAGTAGATTCTGGCTTTATAAATTATGAGAAAGCCAAATATGAAAACAAATTCGATTTCCGTGCCCTAGAAGACACCAAACTCCACACTAGGGTAAGTCGCTCCACCTAGGAGAGACCCAACAATGCATTCTAGAATATGAAAAAGTCTTCTCTTCCTCCAAATCTGCAATTTGCCTTCAATTCACACAAGGATGGAGGGTTTTCATTCCCTAACCAGCCACAAGAAGGATTTTCGTCCTTCTTGGAAGAGCCACACACTTGGATTTCCGCCCAAGAGTGGAAAGAACGATGAGCAACGACCTAAAAGTCCAATTAGAGTAAATGCGCCAAAAAGTGAATGCCCAAATGAAGTCTTTAGTCTCCTTTTATATCCCAACTTTGGCACCAAGGTCCAAAAAGGACAAGGCCGACCCATAAAGAGCTCTTTTGATCTTTTAATTGGCTTCATCAATGCACCAAACCTAGTTGACTTGCTAAAAAGAAGAACATACTAAAAAAAACATTAAAAATTAGAAAATAAAAGTGCAATGAGAGTTCACTTCCTTTTTCAGCTCACTCCACTTCTTTGCCATGGAAAAGGGGATGGCGAAAAGTCCAAAAAAATGCTCTCAAGTTGGAAAAGAGGACATTACAATCCTCTCTTCCCAAAATTGCTTGTCCTCAAACAATTGTAATTGTGGATGATCCAATATTGTTGCATTTTCCTATGTAGCATCCTCAATGGGTAATCCCTTCCAAATCATATACTCTTTGATACTTAGATTCCTCAACTTCCTTTCATGAACTTCTAGGATGCTTTCAGGAATTAGAACCAACTTGCCCTCCTCATCTAATGGTGGCAACTCATGTGAGGAAGTAAGGTGCTGTCCTAGTAACTTTTTGAGGCATGAAATATGAAAAACATGATGTATTTTACTATTTTCCGGAAGCTCAAGTTCATATGCCATACTTCCCACCTTTTCCTTTACCTTATAAGACCCATAAAAGTGTAGTTTCAACTTTTCCACACCTTTTTGATTGATAAAAGATTGCCTATAGGGTTGTGATCTTAGAAACACCATGTCTCCCACTTCAAATGTCCTTTCTTTCCTATGTTGATCTGCATAGAGCTTTTGCTGATTTTGAGCATGTAAGAGGTTCTCCTTGAGCTCTTTTAGAATTTCATGACACCGTTGAACCAACTCTTGAGCCTTTGGTAGTCTACCATCTGTCATAACCAAATCAACGAAAGAGGGCGCATCATAACCATACAAAGCTTTAAAATGAGACATACCAATGGACGTTTAGAAGGTGGTGTTGTAACAAAACTCAGCCATGTATAGCCACTTCATCCATGTTGATTGTTTCCCATCAATGTAATTCCGTAGATATCCTTCTACCCATTTATTAATTATTTCAGTTTGCCTATCTGTTTGGGGATCGTAGCTTGTGTTAGGAGTGAGTTGGGTGCCCACCAATTGAAACAACTCTTACCAAAACATGCTCATGACCCTGCTGTCCCTATCACTTACTATATCCTTGGGCAGCCCATGAAGTCTAAATATTTCTTTGAAAAACACATTAGTCACTATAGGAGCATTATATTTAGCCGGAAGTGGACAAAAATGAACATATTTAGAGAGTCTATCAACCACCACATATAAGCAACTCTTACCTTGAACCATAGGCAGCCCCGTGATGAAGTCCATAGAGATGCTCTCCCATTTTTGAGTGGGAATGGGGAGAGGTTTGAGGAGACTTGCTGGAAATGTATGTTCTGCCTTGTTTTGTTGGCGTGTAAGGCATTTCTGAATGTATTGGAGCACTTCCCCTTTAAGGCCTTTCCAATAGAATTTTTCCCTCACCTGTTTATATGTCTTAAAGTAACATGGATGACCAGCTGATGGGTCATCATGAGCAGCCCTCAATATTTTACTTTTTACCTTTGATTGAGGCACCAAATAGACCCATACTTTGTAAAAAATAAACCCATCCATTATCTTGTACCTCTCATCACTTATTTCCCCTTCAAAAACAACATTAGTAAACTTGTTCTTGACATACTCAGCTATAATTAATGACTTGCAATCTACTGCAATCTTAGATAAAGAGCAAAAATGTGACTCCCATGACAAAGTATCTTCGACCAAATAATTAACTTGTAGTGTTTCCAGAAGCATACCTTGTAACAAAACCTTCTTACCCTTGTCCATGAAGCTCATTTCCAGGCATTGGTAGTTGAAAATGAGTTCTCCCAATGAATACAACCATTGGATCCCAAGCAATATATTCATACCAGCCATGCTAATCAAATAGATATTGACACATACCTCATGTTGGCCCAAAGTAACAGGGAGTCGGGAACACCTTTTTGTGCATGGCATGGAATAATCGTCCGCTATCTTTACAGTGAATCCCTTGAAATCTTCTACCTTCAACTCCAATTTTGCCACCAAACACTCATCAATGAAATTATGAGTGGCTCCACCATCAATCAAAACTATAACTTCGTGCCCTTGTAGATCACCCTTCATGTAGAACTCGTGGTAACTTGATGCTCCTTTCAAGGTAGCAAGAGTACTATCAACCTTTTCCGGATCCTCTTCGGGCACACTATTAAGCTTGGTTTCATTCACATTATTTTCATCATCATCAAAATTTGAAAATACTTCAATATAATGTACTTTACCTTTACCCAAACAACAATGCTCAGCAGTCCATGGATTCTTGCATGAGAAGCACAAACTCTTCTTTCTAAGCTTGTTTCTAGATTCTTCTTCCTGGATGGTTTTGGGCAGCTCCTTGTGAGTATTTGACATCTTTTGGGGTGGATTCCTTGGCTGGTCCAAGGGAGGGTTTCTAGGTTGTCCCAAGGATCTAGTTGACTTTCCTCTACTTGAATTTCCCTTGGAATGACCGCTGTTCGCTACTGTTTTTGGGGCAGCTCCTTCAAGATCCATAGCCTTTTTGATTGCCTCTTGAAGAGACAAATGATCAAAGGCTCTAACCAAACCTTTGAGGGGCTTGATCAAACCGTCAATGAAAAGTACCACAAGTCTTCTTTGTGAGGCATCTGTGCTCATAACGCAAAGCCTCTAAAATTCAGTCACATACTCATCCACCGTGCCTTGTTGTCTCATATGTGCAAACTCACGAAAGTGAACTTCCGGATCAACTCTATAAAACCGATCAACGAGCCTTCGACAAAACTCATTATAGGAATGGATCTCATTGTGCCCTTGTGTTACTAAACCATGGAACCACCACTCATGAGCAATTCCCTCGAGGTGAAGGGTTGCAAACTTGATGGCATCATTTTCCATCATGGTCTTAAAAGATAAATATGTATTAAGCTTTTTGATCCAAGCCCTAGCTGTCGCTTTGGCTGATCCATCAAAGGTGGAGAAGGTTATCCTCCTCAATACATTTTGTACCTCCTTTTGTGGCATATGTTGTTTAGGCTCAGGCCTAGATCTTCCTCTATTCACTCCAATGAATTTAGAAAGTGAAATGACTTCATGAATCTCTCTTGGAAGATCCATATACTCTTCATAGCTTGTGACAATGTTTTTCTTGGTAAAGGGCCTTGCTCCAACATTCGGAATAACTTCTTCCCTTGAAAGAAAAGTAGGCCTTGTGGCTGATCCGTGGGATGATCCCATAGGTCGTCATGCATTATTAGCTCCAGACGAGCTACCATCACCTTTAGGAACCCTAGGTTCAATCGTCCTTTGAAGAGATAGGGCAAGGAAGTCCATTGTGTTCGCTAATCCCTCTTGACCTACAATCAACTTATCAAATTTGGCTTCTTGAGGATCTGGGTTAGCCATATTATCTTCACCACTTGGCTCATCTGCTTTCCTTCTTCTTTAGTAGTATAGGAAACCCTTGTTGCCCTCTTCCATGAAAACCTTAGGTTGCGAAGATTTGAGCTATGATACCATTGTAATGTCCCTTTTTGGGGGCAAAACTGAAGAATAAGGAATTAACACAAAGCCCAATTATATCAAATCTGATTTTCAAACAAGCAAACTGAAAATTAAACCCAATTCAAATCAGCGATCAGATTTTCAAAACAACAATACAAAAATGGATGAAAAACACTTGAAACTCTTCAAATGACCTTGCCAAAATATAAATATGTATTTTAGGCATCAATCAAACCAATTTTCAATATGAATCTGATGGAAAAAACTGTTGGAAATTAAGTAAAGTCAGCGAAGTACAACTCCAATAAAAATTATGAATTGAGGGATTACAAACCCCAAACTTCACAAATAATAGTAGATTCCAACTTTATAAATTATGAGAAAGCCAAATATGAAAACAAATCAGATTTTTGTGCTATAGAAGGCACCAAACTCCACAATAGGGTAAGTCGCTCCACCTAGGAGAGACCCAACAATGCATGCAAGAATCTGAAAATGTTTTCTCTTCCTTCAAATCTGCAATTTACCTTCAATTTACACAAGGATGGATGGTTTTTCGTCCCCTAACCAGCCACAAGAAGGGTTTTTGTCTTTCTTGGAAGAGCCACACACTTGGATTTCCGCCCAAGAGTGGAAAGAACAATGAGCAACAACCCAAAAGTCCAATTAGAGTTAATGTGCCAAAAAGTGAATGCCCAAATGAAGTCCTTGGTCTCCTTTTATAACCCAACTTTGGCGCCAAGGCCCAAAAAGGACAAGGCCAACCCATAAAGAGCTCTTTTAATCTTGTAATTGGCTTCATTAATGCACCAAACCTAGCCGACTTGGTAAAAAGAAGAACATACTAAAAGAACACATTAAAAATTAGAAACTAAAAGTGCAATGACGGTTCACTTCCTTTTCTAGCTCACTCCACTTCTTTGCCATGGAAAAAGGGATGGCGAGAAGTTCAAAATCATGCTCTCAAGTTGGAAAAGGGGACATTACAGTTATGGAAACTCTAAATGGAAGATATCTCGATAGATTAAGGTTAGTGGGTGGTTGTGTTAGAGGTGACACCTACGGGAACGAAACAAGAAGAGTGGGAAAAGGTTGATAGGAAAGCTAAAAAACTCTATGCAGTTATGTTTATTAGAAGTTCTATTGAATGTATTTGATCGAAAAAGTGTGAAGGAACTTTGGGACAAGCTGGGAATGTTGTACCAGGTTAAATCTCTGGTAAAGAACTTTGCCTACGCAAGAAGCTATATTCATGGCAAATGAAAATGGTGACTTTTTTGCAGAGCGCCTGAACACCTTCAACACTATAATAAGTCAGTTAGTGTATGTGGAAGTTAAAATGGATGATGAAGAAAGATGCATCACCCATTTTAGATTCGATTAAGATTTACACAACCAAACAAGAATGAAATAGAAGCTACAAGGGGTTATTTTGATTAATTAACTTCCAACATTAATCATTCAATATCAAAATAACGCATTAATACTTGTAACAAATGTACATGATACAATACAAGTTCACAAACACAAGGGATTGAATGCACTTAGTTGATTACAGATGATTCTGGACTAATTTGAATGATAGAACAGGGAGATTTGGACCTGAGAGTGTCTCGATATTGACATTGTGACGTGAAGATTCTCCTGGGAAGGACCGTATGGTAGGGGGAGAAATGTCTGTATGGTCTTGACCTATTTGTACGTTCTTGACCTTGCTCAGAACTATGATCTGTAACTTTCTGGGTTTGTCGCTTGTCTGACTTTCTTCATCGCTCTTTATCGGTCACTGGCGGTCACACTGCGGGGGTCTCTGAATGTTTTGCTTAACTTTTCAAACTCTAACCATGGATAGAGAGTCCTGCAAAACAAACATTAGTTGGGTTGTGGGCACCCTCGTGCACATCGAAGAGGCCTCAAAATGCACGTTGTTCTTCACCTAGCATGTGATATCTAGTTGTAGCGCAATCAAATTTGACATCCTTTCTTTGACAAAGCTTGACTTGAGTTTCTCTTGCAAATCTACTTGAGTGAGTGACTTTGAGTGCTTGCAAATGTGGGAAACAATTCCCTAGACCTAGTGGGAAGCTTCAAACTTGTAGATGGCGATGCCCTAATGAATGTGCAGAGATATTTGCAGAGTGTAGGGAGCTTTAGGTGCCTTTTGTGCTAGCTTTTGCAATAGGATTCCCTAAGAGTGCTAGGTACTAAATGAGGTGAGTTTCACTTGCTTATATATGCTTTCGAAGGTGATTTAAGTTACAAAGGCCAACCGAGGAGTAAATGACCCAAAGAATAATGTGCAATTGAAAGTTCGTGATCAAAGTGAGAAAGGACACTAGGATCAGGAACGTATGGACGTTCTTGCCCCTATTGTACGTTTTTGACCCTAGAGAGAATCTAAAATGTGAAGTTTGGAAGCAGATCAACAAAGTTTCTTAATGGATTTCATGCATTCAATTCTTAGAAAGTGTCGACAGATGAGTGTGTATGATCAAGCAAACTAGACAAGAGACCTAGAGATGTATCGGATAAGAATGGGTAAAGTGCACTTGTTTGAGCAAGAGAACAACGTGAAGACTAGCAATGTTAAAGAGTAGGATCACCAAATTTGAGGGTCTACAATATCACACTTCTTTGGTTTTTGCCAAAATCTTGGGATAATCTAGTAATGGCTATTACTAGTTCTAAATCCAACTTAAGAATCGAGGAAATTGTCACAGCTTATTGTCAGAAGAATAAGTGAACTAAGACTATCAAACCAAGGATGCATTCGTTGTGCGAGGTAGATCACATGAGAGAAGTAAGCGCGGGTTTGGTTGTAAGCTTTCAATGTTTAGAGGTAGATCTAAGACTCCTCAGAGACCTTTCTTGAAGAAATGTTGGAGCTGTGGCAAAATAGGGCATCTCAAGTGGCAATGCAGAGTAAAAAAGGTGGACATGAGCAAACCGCCAAATTCCAAGTCTTCATGTGAAAACAAAGCCTCCAATGATGAAAATGGAGATGTATATCTCCTAGCTTCAAGCCACATGGATGTCATGATGCATGGTTAATTGACTCAGGTGCCTCTTATCATATTACTCCTCGTAGGGAAAGGATTTTCAAACATGAAGAGTATGATGATGGTGATGTCCTTCCAGGAGGCAATATGACCTATAGGACTGTGGGTAGAGGAAGAGTGATAACGAGGTTCAAACATGGGAGTATCAAGACTCTCTCTGATGTTTTGTATATTCTTGGCTTGGCTAAGAATTTTATCTCTATGAGAAAAACGAATGATGTTGGTGTTCAACTATCATTTACCAAAGATGAGTGGTAGATGGAGCACGGAGCCATGGTATGTGCATGGGAACTCTGTTAAGACTATTTGCTAGCGCAATAATTGGTGCTTGTATCTAAGGCCCCTGAAAAACATGAGAAAACCAACATGCTTCTAGTGGAGAAGACTATGCTTCAACATCAAAGGTTGGGCCACGTTGGTGAGAAATGTCTGCACGCATTGTAGACTTAAGGAATGGCGAAATGGATCACAAATTGTCCCTTGGATTTTGACTTATGTGAACATTGTATGTATGGAAAAAAGATTTAAGTTCCCGACAAATTCTGTGCCTACTAATGGGATTTTGTAGGTAATACATAGTGATGTGTTGGTCAAGGTATCATCGCTAGGAAAGCTTGTACATCATGAGTCCATATATAACTTTTCCAGGAAGACCAGGATATACTTTTTGTGTAAGAAATATGAGGTATTAAAAAAATTCAAGGAATTTAAAGCCCTTGTGGAAAATCAGAAGGAGAAACAGATAAAGGTCGTGCACACCGACAATGGGTGAGAATATTGCTCAAATGAGTTTGAAGAATTATGTAACATCCCCATTTTAAGACACTAGAACAAGGGAATTTTTTTTTTATATGCAACGTTCTCTGTATTGAATTGTACAATTCAAACACATGTTCAAGTTTTAATAATTGTTCTCTGTCCAATTAATGCAATTTGGATCACACAATTTCCTTTTAAAACCAATGTTCTCTGTTCGCATATTTTGCAATATGGAACACACATTCAGTGCCATTCAATCATATAACAGATACCATATGCTGCTGTAAATGACTCGAAGAACTACCGATCTCCCATTTTATGGCTCGGAGTTTCAGTGATCTCTCATTTCATGACTCGGCGACTTACCGATCCTTCATGTTAATTCATGCATTGTATAATGAATATACAAGGTTCTCTTACCGTTTCTGGTTATCGAAGTGATCCATTTAAGAAGCCTATTTGAATATTTGTTACTGATATTCATCTGACATCTTGCATCTTAAACTAGGTGATTAGGACAACGCAACCAGCACTTGTGATACTTTGGCCAAAGATTTTCACATGCTTTGCATGATCATATTCCTAGATGTGATACACATCATTGGAATACGTCCTTCACCTCACTTCGTCTGTTATTTAGAATGGTTTTTCCTGTCCTGCCAGTCCTTCCGTTATGGTCAAGCTCTATCCCCAACTAAGAACTTAGTATCCAGCTTATGTAAACTTGATGATTTAATTCGGGAGGGCATTGTAATATGTCAGCTATAACATTGTGTCGTCATGAAGGTCCCGCCTTCATGAAGACACCATATTGTAGCTGGCGTATGTCAATATCCTACGGAATCCTCTCATCGAGAGTACACATCCAACTCAAGTGTGATTTGGTTGTAATCTTAACATTTAAGATCAACTTTCAGCAGCCATGCTGATCCTTTATCCTCGTTCTTGTTACAATTGTATGTAGCTAAGAGAGACTTAATTTGTCTTCTAGCTTAATATACATCACCTTCTTCATACCGAAGGATTGCATATTCTCTTCTTGGTTCCTTTCTTTAATCTTCAGACTAATCAGTCCATTACCGATAAACTTAATAAGTTTAACCTATTATACTTAACCAAGTTTTTCCACAACTGTAAACAAATTCGGAATTCCATCTTATTAGACATCATTTAAACGATGTCTAATTCTAAATGAACCTATTCATTTATTCTCCTTAACCTTACTTCTGTTAAGGTCTGTTAACAATAGATATGTTTTCCTATATCTATATTTTTTGAATTTAAACATTCGAGGCTATTAACGGAGTCCGAATACAAGGTTCGGCTGCTCCTAAGTTATTTGATATTCCTTAGCTTTCAAGCTAATTCCGAATACCTTTCAATTAAGAGATCATGTTTACCTAAATCCTTTTTAATGTCAATTTAAAATTCATCTTAACACAAGTATGAACTAATTGCACATTTCAACGTAAAAGTTGCATTCAGGTAAAGAATAGATGTTATTTCCTTTTAAAACCATCCATTAACATTTGAATAATTCCAAATCAAGGAATAATGTTATATTCTCAAACTTCATCAACAATATCAAACTGATACAGTCATTAAAAATATCACACTTTTCCTTGTATTCATCCATCAGTTTTACAATCTATACATTTGCTAGTCCAAATGACTGGACTTTGTTTATATCAAACAACATTACAACTCATAAAGATAGAAGAATGTAATTTCTTCCTTTCTCATTTCCTCGTAGAGGAGTAATAGCTATCAATACAATCCATCTTCAGTTAATCAAAAGAAGTATCAGAAAACAACCATGTCTTCGTTTATACTCAAGTTCCATCTGCAAAATTACTTGCACGGGTCAGTTTATTGAACTGAGCATATTAAGCACTTGTCATTAAAATGAGGTGTTTTTAATTAACTGTCTCAATAAAAGAACCCTGCTTTTATGAAACGTTAATATGAACATCATTCAAGAATTTAAGTACTGATAGGAATGAACAACATAACAACTCAATCATCTAATTACCCACCCAACAGAAATGATAGGATTACTGCCCCCTTTTTCCCAATAATTATTACAAGGAGTAATTTCCTTCAAATAGTTCCAGAATTAACATCTGTAAGAACTAAAACATAATCATGCATACTGCTGTTCCAATATAAATGCTGTAATTTCCATTCCCTTAGCAATAGTTGTGAATCCAAAAGATAGATCTTAACTAAAATCTAAACCGAATTATTGTCCCTTCTTTCATACAACTCGTCTGATTTCAAGCAATCAAACGCTGAAGAGAAAAGCAAACAACAATTACATGCAAATGCCTACCCAAGCAGTACAAAATTCGTTCCATAACAATTATAGATTTCCAACTGTATGAGAGAAAAATGATCATTAATTCAAATTATCCATTCACACTCTCTTTCCTTTCCTCATAGCTGTACTAGAAATTTTAATCCAAACGTGATATCAATCAATGATAACAGTTCAAAGAGAAATAAACGAAAATCAATAATCGAATATAAGGGAGAAAGATCATATCACCTCTTCTCATTGTCTATCCAAATACCCATTATTTAGAACAAACATATTCCAATAGTATAATTCATTCAGAATAGTATATTTCAGTATTCAAAAACTACTATTACCTTTCCAACAAAAGTTGACCAAAGTTCATTGCAACTGATCTGTAGGCATTAGTACCAAAAGAACTTCTAAACACAATTCTTTCCCCTCAAAATAATTCACTCTACAGACATTTACATCTATATAACATGTAAGAGTGTACAGCAACAACAAGTCACACTTTCATCATGACAATGAGAGAATTCACTTTCCAACAGCAAAGTAATAAATCCATTCATATTCTGCTCTAATGAAAACGGTGAAAGGTTCACAATCCTTAAAATTATATATATATCCTAGAGTTCAGCAAAACACAGTAAAATTTGTATGCTCTACTCAGTCTAATATATAGACTGATTTTTCTGTTCCTCATCAGATTGGAACGTCCTTCCAAACAGTCCCATATGAATTACCAAGAACCGGCAGGCAAAATACCATATCTAATTAAAACAACAAAGTAAGATGCTACTATAACCTCACTGTCCCAGGGAACCCGTATTCCATGCAATGAAAAACATCTAGGAATTATAACTCACATAATAGTTTATCAACATCACCACAAATCCGTTTTCTTTTTCCAAACGTTTCCACACACTAGCAATACATTTATCAATGCAAACCCGTATAGGGTAATAGATGCGCAAGCAAGATACAGTCAAAAACAATCTCATACAGCAAGCACAATCCCTTTAATTCCACTTAATCGCAAGAATACCCAAGGCCGTGTTCCCTTTTTTTTTAATGCAAGTTCAAACCAAACATACAGAATCACATACCCTTACGTTTATACAAGATTGCACAAAACTTAGATTAATACACACACAACTAATGTTTTATTCCACACAAATTCAACTCCTATTGAGTAAAAATCAATTAACCGACATTGCCAAACAACTTATTCATCAAGAGCAGACTTATTTCATTCACCTAATTCACAGAGAAATTATCCAAGTCATACTCAGCAAGGAAAAACGACTCAGTACAGAGCTCATTCCATTCAAAACAACAACATCATTTGATTAAATCGCCCCTCATAAGAGCAGGGTTGTTTTAATGAGTCGATTAAGCAAAAGTAAACGGTTTAAGGAGAAGGGCTTAACATGCCTGTAATTTTTCTTGTGGCTCGAAGAAAACCAGGCCCACAGGAGCTATTCTTCTCCACGGCGACAACAGTAAAGCTTTCCAAACAGTCCCCTAACTTCCACAGGCTCCAAAAACAGCCTAGCTTCTCCAAGAACAAAGATAATAACCAAAATACAGTAGGTTCGACAGAACCATGGAAGAGCAAAATGCAGAGCAATTAAAAACCCAATGCATACAACAACAAACAAATTCTTTCCTCTATCCTTCTTCCAAGGCGAGTTGGTTGCTAAGACCAAGGTAATTGAATGCATTGCTTTTTCCTAATTTTTCACGCCACCGCCGACTCAGGGTTGGCGAGTTCCCAATTTCAAATTTTTGCATGAAATCATAGTTTAGCTTCATAGCTAGTTGGACGCCTCCAACTTTTCCATGTTTTCGCCAAACTTGGCGCTGCACATGTAAGGACTTCCCATTAAATTTCTAACCTTCCCTCCTTATCCTTTCCATCCACATTCTTTCTAGGTAGTTAGAAACTATATGTTGTGCAATGTACAAAGACACAAGGATTCAAAGGACATGGCTCATGCTCCATATGTGAGTTTGTTGGGAAGCTTGATGTATGTAATGGTCTGCACTAAACTTGACATTGCATATGCAGTGGAAGTAGTGAGCAAATTCATGTCCAATTTGAGCAAAGAGCATTGGATTGCAATGGAGAGGATCTTCAGGTATCTGTGTGGAACCTTTGACTATGCAATTTGCTACTAGGGAAATCTTGGTGAAAGAAATACATTGAGTCAAAAGCACTCTGTTTTCTAGTATGTGAGATAATCATTAGAAAAACACTATAAACTCAAATGACAATACTGCTGGTGTGAAAGCATACTTGTGTTGGCAACAACCAAAATGTGTTCGTGAAGGGTCAGCCTCATGAAACAAATAGATATAATGTTTCAAGACAAGTTTTGAAAAGAAATCAATGAGAGACTTGATACGATCAATGTTTCGGACCATGTGGTCCATGATTATGATGAATAATAAGATTAAAGGTAGGAGCTTCTTATATAGATAGCTCCAATTTCATCACGAGGTGTGAATTACAAACCAATAATTAATTACTATGCAAGTATTGAATTATTGACCACGAGATATTAATTATTTTCCATATACACATTTAATACTTTCCCCTCTTGGTTGACTTTGAACTTATGCATGATGGGTTTCCAAGAGTCCCCAAGTTCAAGACCCTCGCCCTTACATGTGTGTTTGACCTTACATCGAAGAAATTGGGAAAATCCTTTCAACAAAGAATAAAAGAACATTGTGCTGATATTAACCATGACCACGTCAATAGCTCAGCTCTAGCATAACATGTTCATATTTCTTCTCATGACATTTGTATTGAAAAATCAAAGAGCTTGGTAAAGGAAGACCACTTCATTAAGAGGACCCTAAAGGAAGCTATTGCGATTGGAAAACAACGTAATAATTTCAACAGGGATGAGGGTCTTGATCTTAGAGATTCTTAGAAATCCGTAATTCACATGCCTAGAGCTAACAAGGAAGGGAGAATATATGTGTGTGTGTGTGTGTGTGTGTGTGTATTTATTGATTTGAGGGAAACTGGTTAGTGAGTTAGCCCTTGATGCCTCTTCATTAGAGGTCATGGGTTTGAATTGGCTTGCCACTATAACCCTGGCGCTGATGTAGATGCCCAACTCCCCCAGTGCATTTAAATGGAGGACTCAAATCCATTACTACTAGTTATGGGGTACCTTAACGCTACCTCCCCGATTGGTTGGGCCAGCCCCTAGAGGCATATATATACATAAAAAATAATTAATGTCTCATGTTCCATTATTTAATACTTGCATAGGGCATTAATTATTGGTTGTACTTGGAGCTATCTATATAAGAAAATCCTATTTGTAATGTTATTATTCATCCTAATGATGACCACATAGTGTGGTCCAAAATGTTGATCTTCTTAAATCTCTACGCAATTTCTTTCAAAAACATGTGTTTTGAAGCATTATGGATTGTGAAAGCTTGAAGTCTTAAGTATTATGTTTTTGACATTGTAGGCTATATCCTTGTTACGTTTATTATCCTTAACAGAGCACTGATTTACACATAATGTTACTTCTAAAAGTCCTTGCCAAGCAACTCGATTCATGACAAAATATTTTTCTCATGTTAGGAATATACAAAACTTTCTGAAATGTGATTTTCTTACCTCCAGCCAGTTTGATCTGAACATTTCCACGAGTCTCCACATAATTTGTTATGCCTTCACTGAGTATTATCTGCAACGAAGGATACAATCCAATCTTTCATGCCTATCATGTGTTCATTGACACCAAGATCAAGATACCTTACAATATCATTTTGATGGTGAGTAATAAGGCATATTCATCATCTTCATCCTTATATTCAAGAATATTGGCCTAATTATTATTAGACTTGAATTCTTTCTTCTTATTTTCTAGTCATATTCTCCTCAGATAATCTTTCTTTAGTTTGTCGGTATAGAAGTATCCACAACTTCTTTACGAGATATGATCACTCACGTAAACCCCATTCCACTTTCACATGGCCCTCACAATCAAGCATACTACAACATGTATAAAGGGTCTATTTCGAGCATCCTTCCATCCGTATGAAATAATAGAAACCCTTGAATCCTTTCACGAACCCCTAATTGGTTGTAAAACCTTTTTTTAATCAAGCTAACTATTAAATGAGTTGAGTTTATTCATCAAATGAGAGGTACATAAATAGGGCGCGATCTTCTATTATTGTTGAGTGAACCCTCATCTTATCTCCCCCACATACTCTCACTTATCCTATTCTAGACTAGTTGTTCAGGGTAAATTTTAGTGGTGAATATTCGTTAATTCACGAATATTCCGGTTTTTAGAATTTGCATTTGGCGAATTTTTAGGGTAGGAATTAGGATTGGGTCACCTAAATTTTCTAGGTACAAGTTAATTTTAGGGGTCGGTTCGCCTAGCGTTTACACCAATAGCCGACTGTCTTAATTCAAATCGCCTTTAGCACTAAATTGAAATTTTCCATATTCGCCTTCATATATACACTAATTATGTATTTCAAAAGAAAAAGTAACATATTCAATTATTTCAACCAACCAAGAAAAATGAGGACCCAACTTGCATCCACTGCAAACATTAACACAGGTAACAAATTATCATTAACTTTTTCTTTATTTTTTGTCAGTTTAGTTTAAAATTTTATGATCTTTGTCATAATCAAACCTTTCTCGTGTTTGAATACAGAAACCCCTATTGATAATTGTATTCACACGAAACAATTAACCAAAACATATCCCCTAAAGAAACAATTAACATTTCAGTAGATGAAGA
Organism: Taxus chinensis; assembly: GCA_019776745.2. Lineage (NCBI taxonomy): Eukaryota > Viridiplantae > Streptophyta > Pinopsida > Cupressales > Taxaceae > Taxus > Taxus chinensis. The sequence continues at coordinate 380,052,704 of CM034156.1, read as the reverse complement.
TATAATTGATGATGACATGCCAGAGATGGAAGATAATCCTCACTACCAAATTCCTCCAATAGATGAAAGTTCTAATGAAAATATTCAATTAGAAGATGATATTCACAGTACTCTTCAAATAAAGAAATTTGTGTGAAGGAAGAAAACTACCTGGACAATTGGAAGGTCTTTTAAGGTAGACTGGGCAACAAAATATCCATTCATTGAACTTGTAGAGCCAGAAAATGGTAATGATACTCCAAAAGAATGTAGATGTACAATTTGTGGTTGGAAATTAGGAAAAGAACATAAAATGCAACTAAAATTAGACACAATTGAGAAACATTGTGGCAAAGTATATGTGACAGTCAAGGAAAATGATGGAAAAATAACAAAGACACATAGATGGAAAACTGTGAAAGAGTGCATGCATGTAAGATATGTGGAGTATGAAAATGAGCAAAAACATTGTCGAAATTTTATGGAGAAAGGATGAACAATTAATGCAAAATTTGGAAAAACTCTTCTAAATGACAATCTTAAGGCAAAAAACATAGTTTTCAACTGTATTTTTCATTCTTAAAATGGGCAGACCTATTTCAAATTTTTCAGAATTTAAGAAATTGTTTAAGTTTAATGGGTTTCCTAACCTTCCAAAATCACATTGGTTAGATAACAGTGCTTGAGAAATGGCAAAATGTCTTGCAATGATTGAAAAGGAGGATTTGAAAGAGAAAGTCAAGAATGTAAGTTTTATCTCCCTTTCCATTGATGAGGTTATAATAGTGGACAACACATCTTGGGTTTGCATGCATGTTTATACTTTTGAGAACCACACAAGGAAACCTCATCTTCTAGGTGTTCATAGAATGAAGGAAAACTGCAATGCTGAAAATATTTGCAAATTGGTTATATCTAATTTGAAGGATATAGCTAGGATGGATGATTATTCAATAGCTACAAAGCTTGTATGTGTTGGTGTTGATGGTGCATCAGTAATGTAGGGTCATAGAAGTGGTCTATGTGTTCGCCTATAAACATCAGTTGCCCCTTATATGATTCCAATTCATTGCATGGCTCATAATATGAATCTTGCATACAAGATAGTTAAGCACTTTTGAAAATGTCGCAAAAGTTGAAGAGCTTATATGTGAATTGCACGCATATATGTCAAGTAGTCCAAAAAGATTTCTAGAGTTTCAAAAATTTGCAATTGGAGTGACAGATGGTAAAAAACTACTTAAAGACGTTGATACAAGATGGATTTTCATGTATGAGCCTACACGTATAATTTTTGATGAATATCCATCGTTAGTTGGTTTCATGTTTAAGTACCGTATGCATGTTGACAAGGCAAAAATTCTGCTTTACCGCTTAACAAATTTGGAAACATTGTTTACACTTTGTGGGATTCTACCCATGTTGAATGAAATCAATTGCTTAACAAAACATGCTCAAGAAAGATCCATCTATATAGTCGACTTCATTAGATTGAGAAAACAAGGTATGTCAAACACTAGATGTGTTATACAACTCTGATGAATGTTTTCAAGGACATGTATTCAATAGTTGGAAAAATTTAACAAATTTAAAGGATCCTAAAAGCTATTTTAGATTCAATATAAGTGGTCATCTTTGTATCCTTGTAAATGGGAATGAGATTCAAATGCACACTTTCCAAAAACGAATGGATATTGTTGGAATAGAAATTGAAGAAGTAACTGTAACACATAATTTATATAAAGGTCTTATATCTCAAACAAGGATCAAATTGAAGAAAATTTCACAATGTTTATCTAGTGAGATCAGAGAACACTTTAAAAGGTATGAGATTCTTGAGGCCATGGGAGTGGTCAATCCTATATTTTGGAATCCTGCAACAGGTAAGAAAGCTATAAGTGATTTATATAAAAGACACATGGGTACTCTCATTAAGCATTTTGGAAAATCAATATAATGTAACGAAGTTCAAATTAAGGGTCTTCTTCAAAAGGAATTACTTTCATGTCAATCAACTCATTTTGACATCACAATGGTCGAACAATATGACTTACTAAGTGAACCAACAGATAATGGTGCAATTACACGGCTATGGAAAAAGTTGTATCCTAGTAGCATCCTACATGAAAGCATTAGTGAATATTTCTAATTGTATGATTTGTGTCAAACAACGATATTAGGATCATTGGAAGACGAAAGGGTATTTAGGGCATTAACATTTGTTAAATCAAAATATCGAAACAAACTGGATAAAAATCTTGAGACTTGTTTGAGATTGTATGTTTCACGATATGATGTGGACACATTTCCTTATGAAAGAGTAATGGCAGTATGGAATTCTCTTGCAGAAAGGAGAGGGGTCTGTAATTCTAATACAAGGGCTAACAAAGAAGAAATAAACATCGAAACTGTGACTGAAAATAACAATGAAAGATTAGATAACAATTTGAGTTTTGAAGATCTAAATAGTCAATAATTGTTTGAGCTACCTGATATTGACTAAAGATGTATGTATGAACATAGTATTTCTAGAAGTCAAATTTCATATCATATTATAAGTATGTAACTTGTTATTTGTTATATATGCATGTTCTTTATTGAATAATATTTTCAATGTTGTAACTTGTTGTTTTGAATTTTTAATTGAAAAACGTGATACTTATTTTTCCTTGTCTTTTAAATTAGAATAATATCATAGCATATTATTGCGTTAAAAAAATAAATCCAACTTCAGTTAATAGAAAGTGTTCGAAATTGATAATAATGTATTATGTAATATCAAACATAATTGAATATTTTAATCACAATATGGTTTTATATGGAAAACTCACAGATGAATAGAATACGAGTACAACACAACATAGATTGAAACTCTTAATATTTTTATATAATAAAGAATATTAAAATTACCAGAAAAGTATATATATTTATAGTCTGAATACCAACAGTTTTACAACCATTTTTTTGAAATCTAGTTCAAAAGCTAGATTTTCAAATGTCAAATTTTACTATTTAATATTGCAGCTTCATCCTTAAGAAGTAGAGTCTTTTTGAACATTTGCATCGTTACTGTCTCTTATGTACCAGAACCTTCCTTTAAAACTCTTGACTGAACAAGATCCTTCGTGGCTACATTGATATTCAAAAGTATTTCACGTTCTGGATTTGCTGCATCACTAGTAGACAATAATGTTGGATCCTCTTCTGTTTTCTTCTTCAACAATATTTCAGGATCCATTCCATTCTCCTTTATGATCCTTCTTAAGGTATTATTTTGCTTGTTTAAAGTAACAAGATTTTGCTTCAAATCAACAACTGCAATTAAACTTTTCCTTGCACTTTTTAAATGCACATCAAACATTGTTGCCTCATTCTTCAAATTCTGGTACTTCGACTGCATTTAAAAAACAGAAAATAATTAATAAAATTTTAAAAAATTGTAAATCATATTTGAAAATTTATTAAAACTTACCAATGCCTTATCCCTTTCTGCATTCACAATAACTACAAGGCCCTTGTCTCTTGACCACATATTATGGTAGGCTTGTGCTTCTGTATTTAAATTCTCAATTTTGTTCAACATTATATCTAACACATCATCATTATAAGCATTTGAAAAAGACATAGTACTAGATACAACCTGATTCAACAAAATATCAAGCTTCATTGATTCGTTTTGAACCGAAGAATACAATAAATGTCTCTGGGAGTGGTTAAATTGGGAATTTATTTCTTTTATCAAAACTTTAGCCCTAAACTCTCACAATTTTAATTGTTCAATATCCTTTGTTAAAATATCATTAACAATGGCTAGACAATTGTCAACCAAAAGACTTTCAAGTGAAAAATTTGTTTTTTCATCATCTGTTAAGGCATTTTCTCTTGGAGAATGTGTGTTTGATCTTTGTTCTCAACCCATGAATCTATCTTGCGGATCGCAAGTTCCATGGGCTACTGGAGAAGGCTGCCTTAACCCATGAATCATATCTTGCGGATTGAAAGTTCCATGGGTTTGAATCCCACTTTCAATCCGAAGATATTCCTCATCCAAATCAATTTCATTTAATATTGAAAACCCTGTGCACTCAGAACATTGCCCAACGAAAAAGTTGGAAACTTAGTTGCAAAATTCAGGGTACCCCTGCTTGAAGTTGGAGCATGAAATGAAATATGTTTCCCAGTGCCCTTGGTCCTCACATTTTGTGGTGGCGGTGGCGGCGGTGGCATCTTTTCCCTCAAAGTAGCAGATGTATTTGGAGGCAGAGGAGACACTACAATAATCAATTGTAAATTATATGAGAAAATTGAAATGACAAACATAATAAGAATGAAACAATCGAAAATTATAAATCATTTATGATAAAATCATGACCTATTTGCATAGGTTGCAACTGAGATGCAGATGGAGCCTGTTGTATGATTGTTGTGGTTGCTTTGAGGAGTAGAGTGAAGAGATTGGGAGTGGTAATGGTAGTTGTGATCTAAACCTAATTAACCATTAACAATTTGAATTTATCAATTTCTTCATTTCAAAAAATATAAAAAACTAAAAATAAGTTATAATTAAAACTTAAATGGGATACATACCTTGAGGTGACAAATATATTTATTGATCATGTGTTTCTTCAAATTCATACAATTTTTTTGTCAGAATAACATGAGGATATAAACCTTATTCGCTTTGGAGGTTGCTAACAAAGGTGAGGTTTGTAAACAACTTATAAGTTATAAATGTTTAATGTATATTTCTATGTAATTATATATACTTTAAACATATTGAAATATATAAATAATAAATACCTATTATCATCGGCATGGCCGTCATGTCAATTGGATGAGGAGTTAAAGAATTCTTCATCCGTTTCACTTGAGAAGTTCTTAATTGTGGATTGGTTTCATCGGGCTCCCGATCCTCCGAATAACTAATTTAATCTCCAGAATCTGGTGGAAAATGTCCTCTTATAGCAGCCACTCTTCGGGAAGCAGCTGCAACAGCGATGGCCTGTTATAATTTTACATATTATTAATATTTAATATAATATATAAAATATGAAGAAAATTAATGATAATTATTATAAAACAAATAATCATAAATTTTGGACTCACCTCCTGCTCTTGAATTGTTAAGGACATAGATGTTAGCTTTATGTGGAGTGTGGTAGGGGAAGGGGTGCTGTGTAAATTGTAAAGAGATTCATAATATAATGCAAGAATAAAATTTATGGAACTAATAGAAGTAGTTTCATCAACAAGAATGTTACTCAAGTCATTTCTTATCTTGGAGGATAAGAAAGTGCACCAATCATATTTCTGTCCACTAAGGGTGCACATGATATAAGCCAAGGCCTCGTATGGAATATTCGTATATCGACCCTGCAAAATAATTCTGGCCTGGAAAAATTGAACCATAGCTTGCAGAAACGGGTGACTGAAATCCTTGAGGGGAATTCCCCTTTTTGAAGGGTTTTGGGGAAATTGTAAGTGTAAGGAAACACAAAATTGATAAATATTTAATAAAACAAAAAATCAAAATTCTTAAAACAAAAAATGTTGTAAATAGTAATATGATTATTAAAAACTTACCAGTAGCTGGATCAATAGATAATTGGTAGTGAGACTCCAAATACTTGATGTCTTCATCTGTTAAAATGGCCTTCATTGTGATAGGATCCACATCTTTGTGCGGTAGTCTTGTCAAATGCTCAATGTCTTCAGGGGACGTTCCAAAGGATAGTGTGTGTGATGGGAGTTGAATGTGAAAAGTACAAGTGGAACTGTTATAGTTGGTCAGAAGGTAGTTGAGTATTTTTGTGTCTGTTTTAAATTGGGCCATATAAACTATCCCTGTGAAACTTGTAGCTTCAATCCATTGTGAAAATAAATTAGGATTTGATAGAAGGTTGTAGAGTTGCGGAAAGACAAGGCTCTTGTATGTAAACTTACGAAGTTGAACAGTTGGGGCCGCGGGTGGTTTGGTGATGACCTTCCTTGACATTTTTGCAATAGGTGGAATCGATGCCTGCTCTGAAATCGAAAATGATGAAATGAAATGAAAGATTTTAATTAAGTCCATAAGACCAAACAATCTATGGGACCAAGAGCAGAAGTAAGACCAAACCGAGCCAACACAACAAACTAACATAGGTGGCTGCCTTATTATTCTTCCTAAATTTCTAGCCCCTTCTTGATGCTAAGTCTTCTGTTATGGATCTTGATTAGGAAGCTTGCTGTTTTGTTTAACCTTGCCTCCTTAAACAGGTCGATTAGGTTGTCGATTTGCAGGCTGTCTTTGTACTTGATACAAATGTCACTGTATGCTGCACACTCCATGATGTAATGCCATTTTGTCCCCACTACTCCCTCATCACAAAATGAACATGTTCTTGTTTCCCATGCCTCCTTAGGCACTGTCCACTTGTCGGTTTCTGTAATGTCCCTTTCTCGAGACATTTTTAAAATGGAAGAATTGAAGACCCTCAACCCATTTTCTCTCTTCATGGGTTCGAGGAGGGAGCTTAAAGATGGTCCTAAGGTGTCTGTTGTCTACATTGTACCCCTTGGCATGCCTAGCGCTACAAGTGGGAGTCTTTAGTTAGTTAAAAATGTGCACATAGGTTAGTTACTCTTTATTATTTAATTAGAAATTAATAAAGTGCACATGGTCTTAGCATATTAAATGTTTTAATTATGTTTTAATGTAATGGGAGGGAAACTAATGTAAAAGGGGCCACTTGGCTAACCAACTTGTAATTGAAAATTTAAAAAGTGTATTTTCCCTCCAAGTGGGTTGATACCTTTGAGAAGTCTATTTAAGGGATGTGAGGGGGTCATTTCACCTCATGTTGGATTTGATCATTTATGTCTCTCCATGCTTGGAGAAATGGGATGTATGCCCTAGCTCTTCATTGTGCTCTCTCTCTCTCTCATTCGATTTGTGGAATTGAAGTAAATGTGATTTTGATCCATTAGTGTGTGTTGTGTTGCATTTGTGTGTGGTGAATTGCACTAGGAGAGTTTCCTTGCCCTAGCACATTTATTTCTGGGACAAATCTGCATGTTCTTGCTCATTTTTGAAGTAATCATTGAAGGGTTTGAGGTACTTTTGCTACTCCTGTTCACTGCTGCATTATTCTAGCTATAACGACTTGGATTGGAGGTTATTTTGGCATGCTTGAGTGGTAAATAAGCTAGATCTGAAATCTGGTTTATAATAGCTTTTATTTATGAGCAAAATGGGTTTATTTGGAGTGTTTGGGAGTTTGGAAAAGGGCTGTAATAATTTATTTATTTTTCTCTAACCCTAGTGACTTGGACTGAGATTTTTGGGTCTGTTTTGGTGGGGTTTTAATGCTCTAAAAAATCTGATTCATAGTGCATTAGAAAGCTAGGAAATTCTTGTTTATGATGCATTTGGTTTCATGGCAAAATATTGAGTATTGAATGAGTTATGAATTTTTTTAAATTGCAGCAATCCGGGGTTTGAATATTAATTGTTTTCAGCTATGTGTGATCAGATTTAAGCTAATTTCTAACTTATCCTAAACGGGGACATCATAGTTTCACACCTAAGATGGTGTGAGCTAGTCATTAGCTAAGCTATCAACATCTTCGCTTTCCAATCAATTTCTGCCCCATGCATGCCTTTTCATCGTGGTCCCATGTGGGGTTAAACTCTTTGATGTAATATGCTTTCTTCCGTCCAATTTGTTTTGTCCACATGGCTGCCCTGAATTTCTCACTCATGTACTTTTTAATTTCTTCCTTGGTGTTTGGACAATTTTGTATGTTGATGTCCCATTTACTCATCCATTTGTTATTTTGTTTCATCTGTGTTGTTTCTCCTGTTTAGCTCTTCTTCTATTACCATTTTGGGCCATCGATGATGCTTCATACTTTTTGTCTTCTTTAAGTAATTTAATGTTTGAATCATTGCTGATGCTTCTAGCGGAAAAGTCCCTGTTTCAGCTAAGAGGATTTTGTATGGAACTGAAGCTTTAACTTTTAGGATGCTTGTGATTAAATGTTTTTGGATTCTCTCTATCTGTCTCTAATTTAGGTCGAACACATTGCTGCCCCAAACTTCACATCCATATAGAACCACTAGCATGACAAGAAGACCAAATAATGTTCTCTTGGTTTTTCAATCCCATAGTTCTGCATTCCTGCACCTGTTTTGTAGCGAGTATAAGGCTTTCCATCCCCCTTGAATTCTTTTGGTTCTGCAAGTTTCCCAACTAAGCTTGTTGTGAAAGTCAATCCCAATATACTTGTATTCATTCACTATTTCCAATGGGCTTCCTTCGAAAAGGAAATCGGTTTGTTTCTTTTTTTTTTTCTGTAGAGAAAAAATCATGATTTTGGTTTTGCTAGAGTTTATTTGCATTCCCACTTCTTGGAAAAAGAGCTCTAGAGCCCTCAAATGCTCTCTCAAGTTATGAGCCGTTTTTGCAATTAGGATAAGGTCATCTACGTATAAAAGTAACTTTACAACATAGTTGGCTAGATGAACGCCCCCTCCACTAACCTCGTCTATCCACTCCCTCTAGTTTATCAATGTATAACCCAAACAAGGGTGTAGAGATAAGGGGAATCCTTGTTTAAGGCCTATGTTGCTTCCAAAACATTATGACATTCCTTCACTTGTTATGATTTTGGCCTTGACTTGCTCATACAGTATATGCACTACCGCTTTGTACTCATCAGTGACTCAAGCTTCTCCATTGTACTCCAGAGTTTACTTTTAGGAACCGTGTCAAATGCTTTTGAAAAACAAAGCAACATAAAGCTTCTTCTCCTTGAGTATCCCAAATTTTTCGATCAGGTGTTTGAGAGTGATGCAATGGTCAATGGTAGAGTGCTTTGGTCTGAACCCTGCTTGGCCTTTTGCCCTTTTTCCCTCCTTTTCTGCCCAACTCTCTATCATGCTACCAAATAAATTTCCAAGAAGGGGATTGACCATGATAGTTCTGTAATTAGACGGATTATTGATATCCCCACTTTTGTAGAGGGGGATAACGACACTAGTCGTCCAGTCTGTCAGGAAGCCTTCCTGAATAATACCATTGAATATGCTTTTGATGTGCGGTGTGAGGGTTTCTAATCCCCACTTTAGATATTCAGCTTGCAGCCCATCTATGTCTTGTGCCTTACCCCCTACTAGTCTTTTGATGCCTTGAGTAATGTCCTTCATAGAAAAAAGCTTTGTGTTTGTATTGATGACGGGAGGGTTATCTTTATCTTGAACCCGCTCATAAAGTACCTTTGCGTACTCTAACTATTGAGTGTCTGTAATATTGTTCTCTGTTTGTTTTCTTTTTTGTTGTAGTTCCCTCCAAAAACCTTCGGGGTTATGTTTTCCAAGCGATTTTTTTTTCTTTTCGCCTTGTCTTCATGTAGCTTTCTTTTTCAGAACATATGATTCTTGCATAAGCCTTTTTGTTTTCTTTGGTCATCCCGAGTCTTCTCAAAGTCCTCTTTGCTGCCTTACGATCTTCATCATACCATGGATTCACTGGGAAACTATTGGTGCTTCCATTGTTAGGTCTACATCTTTTGCATGCCTTTAGATCCTTTGAATTAAATGAATCAACATACTGCTGTCCATAACTGAAGTACTATTCTTTGTTTTTTGTAAGTGTTGATTAAGAGCTGCTTTGAAGAGTTCTTGGTTCTCCTGAGTCATGATGATTCTACCTTGAAGGGGTCTTTTCCTTTGCTTGTTGTGGTCTTGTCCTTCTCGCTGGTTATTGATGTGCATGTTGACGTCTACATATATTTGGTTATGATCTGATTTCATCTCGATAGGGTAGTCCCCAACCTCAAGCTTCCTCAATCCCGGGATAGAGTTTTGTGAATAAATAACATAGTCTACAATGCTTTGACCGTTGTAGGTTTTACAAGTAATGTTCCCCGAATTCGGCCATGTTCTCATGCTATTGCATATAATCATGTCATACAAACTACATACACCCAGAAATTCAGCTCCATAGTATGTAATTCCTCCATTTCCATCTTGTGATTTCATTTCCCAACACTGCTCTTTTTCTTCTTCTAGCCATAACGGGTTGTTTCTCATTTCCCCTTCATTCCTCAAGTTAAGAACTTGATTATTTGCTGTCTGCGCGTTGAAGTCTCCTATTATCAAGACTTATCCCAAGGTGTTGAATACTGAAATGTCATTTTTGAGGGGCGCATAAGGGTCTTCACAATCTAACTTCCTCTTCTTGTATGTTTTTGAGCCACTCGATGGATGGTCTTGTAGCTGGCTGGTTGTCGGTTGACGGCTGAGGTTGTTTTTCTCGTTTTTTGTAGGCTCTAGCAATCTTGCTAAGCGATTGCGTAAAGTGAAAATAACTAGACTAGTTGTCTATATATAGGAATATTTATAGACATGTCAACAACTGATTGGCTGGAACGTGTAGGAACATGTTACTGGCCGGTAGCTTGTTGGATACTACCATAGTTACCTAAGACTCCAGGACGTCGGGACGTAAGGACGGGGTTTTCGGGACCGATTTTTTTTTTTAAATTTGGGGACGGTGGGGGGACGGCTAATAAAAATATATATACTTTATTAATTTTACAAATATAACATGAATAATTCAATAAATTAAGACTTAAAATTGAAAGTTTGAAGATTGAAACCATTAATGATTAATCCCATTATTCATCACATAAGCCAAGGCCCAAAATGCTTATATATATTATATTCAATTTTCAAAACTTCAACATGACAATGAAAGACTAAAGTTGAAAATTAAAAACAAGTCTTACTCTTCAATAATCAACATGAGAAGAGTACACCTAAAAGCATGAGTGTGTGTTTGGTCAAATTATGCAGGGTCCTATGACAAAGATGTTGATAAATGATATTGATGCTGCTTGAAATAAAAACAAACTTCATCTAATGCTTATATTTTGTATCTTTCAGGCGGAGGTCATCTTTCTTGGCAGTTAAGCCACCCACACTTGGTGAAACTTATAGGTTACTGTTGTGAGGATGAACACAGATTGCTGGTTTATGAGTATATGTCACGTGGCAGTCTCGAAAACCATCTATTCCGAAGTATATACATCTTTTTATAAAGAAAGAAAGAAAAGTTATTAAAATAAGTTTAAAGCTTATGTTTAAAGCTTGTGGTGCAGAAAAGGCTGTGGGGATGCTGCGATGCCCCTCGTACGTCCTGGGTACGTCACGACATCCCCAAAGGCGTCCCCCTTTGTTCGCTCCACCCGGGACGTCCCCCCATTTTTTTGGATTTTCGGGACGTCGAGGAGACGTCCCGTCCCCGTCTCCAAGTCCCCGGGACGTCTTAGACGTCCGAGATGTTAGGAAAAGGTGGGGTGTGCGTCCCCGCATAACACTGGATACTACTAGTCAGTAACATGTGCCCTATTACATACCATCGTCTGGTAGCATGGTATATGCCACCGACTGGTAGCATGACACATGCCACCGACCAATAGCATGTTGGGTGCTACCGGCCGGTTGCATTCATCCTACTACTGGCCGACTGCACCTACCATGCTATCGACTAGTAGCATTTAACATGCTATAGGCTGGTAGCATGTTAAATGCTACCGACCGGTTGCATTTCTTCTCCTATAGTGGCCTCTTCTGGGTTCCCTTAATGTTGCAAAAAATTTGCCAACCCCACGAAACAAATTTTCTTGTGATTCGCCATCCTTCCGAAAATTTGTTAAATAGTTTCTAAGGTTTTTTTTGAGGGGCCCTAGGCCGGTAGCATTTCTTCTCCTGTAGCGGCCTCTTCCGGGTTCCGTTAATGTTGCAAATAATTTGCCAGCCTCGTGAAACAAATTTTCTTGTGATTCGCCATCCTTTTGAAAGTGGTTTTCAAAAATTTGTTAAATAATTTCAAGGTTTTAGATAAACTTTGTGTTATCTTAGATCTAGGTTAGAAGTTATTTCTTTCCTTCTTTGCTGAATGTTGCGATTTATCTATTTATTTAATTTGTGTGGATAAGACCAACTTTGATAACTATTGGTTGAGTCAACACATATTCCTTTCTTTTTTCCCTACTTCTATTTTTTCCCCCTTCTGCAAATATCCCATCACAATTGCTTACTTGCTGCCAAATTACCCAGTTCGTGGTAAACAACGACGGCTGAGGGAATTAAATGTAATAACCCCTTAACGTAGTTATTAGGATTCAACCTCACTATAATTCTTATTAGGGATAGGAACCATCTTATCTATCGGGAGCTTCACCGTAATCAAATGAAGGATAGATTTATCTCATGACTACCTAGGTTTTATGTTGTTCCATTAATAGTCTATGGACATACAAGTAGATCATCACTTTATTTCGGTCTTTCCCAGTCCATGGCATGGGCCTACATCATCTGATTGTATCTCACTTCAAATTGCATCTGGGGCTTCATTGGAATTCTGAAATATGGATCTCTATGCCTTGATTGTGCAAGCATCTCGGCATTTCACTGACCAAGTAGATGTTGCTATTACAATCTAATCACTAGCCTCTTTCATTTACATGAACAGAAAAGGAAAGTGATTAGCTAGCTTGTACCATCTAGGTCAAATCAATTTTTCATTTCTAGTTGATTATATTTGGCATCTGAGCTTACTATTTTTCCTCTTAATGCACATCCCTTTTCTATGTTTAGTATCTTTACTACCATTGCTCATCAACCAGCCAACTGCAAAGAGTTAAAAGTTACTCGGAAGAAACTTAAAAAGATCATTACTGAGAAGAATGCTCCATGGGAAGAAAAGGAAGTAGTTAAGCTTGAAAAAGGTTAATATGAAGGCTTACTTCAAGAAAATGACAATGGATTTCATTAAATCAAAAGTCAAAGAAATTGAGGCATTGGTTGAGTCTGTATGGGAGTGATGCAAAAGCATCCATGGGCTCAAGCGATCCTACCAAAATTTTGAATAGTAGTTGTAGTTGCAGGTTTAATGGCGGCCATTTTTGAGCTCTCATATACAACAGCAATTTCACTAATTATTTGAGCTCTTAAGTCTAAAACATTGGCGAGCCCTCATTTCCTAAGTTAAGTGAGCACATATAAGGATTTATTTAATCCTCGGGGGAGCACTTTATATCCTAAAGATGGGGCCTCTTTATATTTGAGGCTAGCAGGGTCACTATATATTGAAGGCTAGTAGGGTCACTATATGTATGTGAGGCTAGCAGGGTCACTATTGAATTAAAAGTCCACAGAGCCCAAGTATTTTCTAAGTGTTGCGACTCTTATAACTACGACACGAGGTCACATAATACTTTGAACTCGCATGGACACTTCATTATTAAAGTTCGGGGGTCACTATATATACAAGTTCATGGGCCCCTTAATATTTAAAGATAAGTGGGCCCTAATATATATTGAGCCCATAGAATCCCCAAAAGAGTTCGAGAGCCCGAGCTATCCGAAAATGTGACAAGTGTCACATTTGGGCAATGGCCACTTGTTGAATGTGGAGCCCATCTCTTCTTTATAGCTGCTATGCTCGTTTAAAAGAAAGCAGATGCAAGGAAATCATAGAGCGTGGGATTGCAATTATCATGGGTTTGAGTTTGAAAGGGCTTAAGGCCCGTGGATGCTAGCACCCGTGATTGCAACACATGTCACAATCACTAAGGGGTCTTAGATTTAAATGTGGTGTAGTAAAAAGGAGTCCCAAATTTAAGCTTGCACAGTGAAGGCGGTGACACTCAAATGGACACAACTATTGTTTTTAGCCATGAAGAGGCACAAATTTGAGCTAGATGGAAAGATTTCTTCAAGAGCTTTGCAATGAAGGCGAGCGTAGAGACTCTATACACACTTGTGGGGCCTTGTAAGCATTTAAATACCCGGGAAGCCAATTTTGAATTTTTTAGTGCTTAGTGGGCGCCAAAATTGCATGGGACACGCAAAGCGCAAAGAAAAAGCGTAATATCCTCTTGTGGGATATTTAATTAAATCTAAAAATAAATTACTTCAATTGAACTTAGAAGAGCAAACCCTTTCAGATTCACCTCAAATAACCCAGTGTTAGCTTCAATTCAATCCAAATGGGGTTGGAGTGAGCCAAGGTGATGGGTTAGATGGGCTAGCTAATTGAAATTTAAACTTCACTAAACCAGATCTAATTTGCAGCAGTGGGGAAATAATAAAATGCACAGAAAACCAGCTGAACTTCAAAAATTAATAACTCTCTCAATACTTATCATTTTTCCATGAAACCAAGTGCATTTGAAAGCGGAAAATATAATCTTTCCAACCAACTATCAAACTGATTTTTCTGACAACGAAACCTTTTCAAATCTGCCTTGGAAATCTGTAAACAAGTCGTCTAGGGTTAGGAAAATTAATTAAATAATTTCCAGCCTTGTATATGCTTCTAAAACCCTTAAAATATTGCCCCCAGATCTGCAATAAATATCTGAACAGTAGCAACTTGTAAACTTGCCAAAAACCCACTCAAAATAATATTTTAAATCCCCAAGCAAGTCGATTTGACTTTAATAAATTCCAACAGTGAATATGGCTCAAATATCATCAATAGAAGCACAATATACTTGGAATAACATGCATAAATAAATTAGATTTAAACCCTTATCAAATCCCCTTGAAATTATACCAAATGAGTCTCCAACCAAGTCGATTTGGGCAAGAAAAAACTCAGGAATTAGCAGCAGACTTTTCGGCTCTTGAAAGACCTTCAAAATATGCAAACACACTCCCAAAGCAAGTTGACTTCACTAGGATAAATCAGCAGCATGTATTCAACGTAAATCCTTCAATTAAACCTCCACAAAGCATGTAAATGAACTCCCACACACGCACCTTATATAAACCGAATAATAATATGCTTGATATTATCAAATAAAGCTTGAGGGGTCACACACACTTCACACAATGGTGGTGCTAAAAAACACCTTTTATTTTTGGATCACAAGTGGGCATACATCCCTATTCAAGCACGAAGATAAGTTTATAAAACCGTCAAATATGCCAAAAAGGGGATGCCTCATCTCCTTATATAGATTTTGCAATGTATAGCTCCAATGTTTCCCTCCAATTTTGACACATTTCTCTATATGAGAGAGATTTGAATTTAAAATGGTCTTCATGGTCTATAAAAGTCAAACTCCAAGTCCAAATATTAATTCCTCTAAAAATATATTTAAATTAAATACAAGAGAGGAATTAAATAACAATTAAAAGCACCATAGGTATTGACTTGCCTGATTAAATCGATTTATCCCAAACAATAATTAATTTGCCCAAGGAATAAATCAATTTGGTTCCCAAAAATGCGACTTGCCCAAGATAATTAATATTAATTTTTAAATGCACAAGGAAAGTCGATTTCCCCAAATAAAATTTCCTTTAATCCAAGGGGAGTGGATTAAAAGCTATTTGACTTGCTTCAATTAATTATTGCTTGGAAAAGGGGACACTACAAAATGGAGAGCCCAGCTGTCTACAGATCCATATGCCATGCCAACCATGAGAGAAAATATTTGGAAATCTTCTATATTGGCTTAGAGTGCACAAGAGCCTTCTAGATGGTTTGGAGAGCACACACAGGATTACAGGGACTCAGATAAATCTTTGAAATTGCCCAGGGAAGAGAGCATAAATCAGATAGTTAAGAAGAGAGAGTGCTAAGCCATGTAGAGGTAGAAGCAAGGAATTGTAGGAGGATAGCCTGCAGACGTAGAGATAGAGGGATCATTATTAGAATAGAGAATGTAAGAGAGCTCAAGAAAGAAGTTATGAGAGTCCCAATCAGATGCAAGTAGGTCTCTGTATTTCTTTGTAATTCACAGTGTCATTGTAGATGGTCACATGGCCATTGAGATATTTAAAAAAAAAGAAGTTTAATTTGTCTTTTGTTGGTCTTAGTGTCTGCATGTCTGTGAGTGTCAATAGAGCCGTGTACTCTTAGATTCTTCTTGGTTGGGCACTTGTTATTTCGAACCCTCTGACCGTGGTACTGGCATTATTACTGATATCAGAGCTCAGTCAAAGCTCTGGGAGAGGTGTGAGCATTATTGTGAGTCAAAGGAGGTCTTTAAGAGGTTGTGAGAGGATATGTTTGTGAGTCAAAGTGTATGAGAGATGGTAAGTGGAGTTGTATATGAAAATATTGCAGGGCTTTTTGTAAGAGTCTGTTTGTGAGAGAAGAGTGTGTAAGAAGTGAGAGGTTGTTGGTACATAAAGGAGAGTTGAGAGCTGTGAGAGCATGTTGCTGTATTGTGAATGTGCTGTGATGGAGAGGTCAATAATTGAGTGTTTATTCTCCACCATACTGGGTTGGGTAGATAACTAGGGAATTCTTCACTAGAGAGAGGGAATATTGAGTAGAGGATACTGTGAGTAGTTCTCCAGCTAGTATAGATGGATAGAGAACAAGAGTGACAAGTTGTGAGCACTCGGTCAATTTGTGAGTATTGTCGCAAAGAGTCTGAAAATGGGTCTATGTTTGAGATTTTGTTTGTGTCTCAAGAGGGTTGTAGCAGTGTTTTTCTTGTGAAAGAAGAGTCCCAAAGAGCACAAGGAGAGTGACCGGTGTAGCAAGGATGGGTGCAGGAAGAGAATGAAGAAAATGTGGCAGCAGAGGTTGAGATGGCAAGGGTAGTAAGAGATCTACAAGGCAGGCTAGAAGGAATGGAAGAAAGAGATAGATAGGAAAGTGAACCTTGTGGATGAAGATAATGATGAGGAACCAAAGAGGCCAGCTGTGGAAGACAAGGGCCAGTAAATGAAGATGAAGATGAAGGTGATGAAGACAAAATATCGAGGATTCATTTCAAAGATGGACAACAATATGGAAATGAGTGTGTCAAGGTTTATTGGATCTCTTGATCCAGAAGAGTTGGTAGATTGGATAGCTGAGATGAATGACTACTTTGATTGTGAGGAGATTGAGGGCCCAAGGAGAGTGAAGCGAGCTCAAACAAAGCTCAAGGGACATTCTGCACTTTGATGGAGAAACTTGCAGAATGAAAGATGCAAAAGAGGGAAGCCCAAGATCATTTCATGGGAAAGGATGACTGCAAAACAAAAGGGTAAGTTTCTGCCTCTTGATTATGAGCTGACTTTGTTAAAAGAATTACAAAACCTTAGGTAGAGGGAAACATCAGCCAAGGAGTATACTTAGAAATTTTATAAGTTGTCTATTAGATCTGTCACATGTTGATTTGGATAAGGAAAAGGTTGTTATGTGTATTAATGGGATCAAGTTAAGCATTTAGGATGAATTGTGCATGGTTAAGATTGCTTATAAGTCGAAGAGGCATACCAATATGCCTTGAAGGCTGAGGAGAAGTTGGAAAGGAGGCGGCTCAGGACAGCAAGAGCTGAAACAAGTGAGAAGAAGAGTGGCGGATGCAAGCAAGGAGGAGTCGAGTTACCTTGTATAATGGAGAAAATGAGTATGAGGATACCTCATGGGAGGATTTAGGAGAAGAAATGGACGAGGAAGGTTATGGGGAGATCAGCACTTCATATGAAGATGAAGGGGCATCTGAGGAAGCATACAGCTTTTATACTTTTGATGGTGAGTGTTTCAAGTGTGGAACATATGAGCACAGATCTTTTGAGTGCCCTCAAACAGAAGTTAGCACAGGTAGTGAGAATGATACTCAAATAGCAGCTTATTCAAGACATAAATTAGTTATGGAAGGATGTGAAGAGGAAGAGGAAGCACATTCAGGAAGTTCAATTACAGCCAAGAGGCCAAGAGTAAGCCTGAGGACAAAAAGGCAGTAATCAAAGGATTGTTAGATTTACAGAGAAGCCACTGAAGACAGGTACGAAGACAACGAATAAGCAAGAAGAACCATGGCAAAGGAGCGTCTTCAACACAAAAATTAAAATGCAAGGTTCAAAGGATTGTTAGATTTACAGAGAAGCCACTGAAGACAGGTATGAAGACAACGAATAAGCAAGAAGAACCATGGCAAAGGAGCGTATTCAAGACAAAAATTAAAATGCAAGGTTCAAGGTAAGTGTTTAATATAATTGTGGATAGTGGTAGTAGTGACAATTTGGTGTCAGGAGAAGTGGTTAATAAGCTGAATTTGAAATGTGAGGCACGTCCGCACACATATAAAATGTCTTGGTTGACAAGTGACTGAAATTTATGTTTGAGATCAATGTGAAGTGGAAGTTAGGGTTGGAAGATATGTAGGTAAAGTGTTATCTGATGTGATGCCCATGGATGCATGTCATATACTGTTAGGTAGGCCTTGGCAATATGACAACCAAGTTGTTTATGATAGGATCAAACAATGTTATCACACTTATGGATGGCAGTGTTGTGAAGATGACTCTGTCATCGTTAAGAGTTGAGGATGATGTGACCAAGCGCCAAAATCAACTAGCATTGATGATGGCAAGCAAGATGCTGGATGGAAGTGGTGTGAAGAGAATTTGGTCATCATTAAGAGAAGAGGATGATATGACCAAGCATCAAAATCAACTAGCATTGATGATGGTAAGCAAGATGCTGCTAACTGAAGAAGAAATAATGAAGAATGGGAAGAATACAGTGATGCTTGATATGTTTCTATCAGAAAGAGTGAAGGAAGAGAGTTGTAATCAGTCTCAATGCTGATGTAAAGAAGGTGAGAGCAAAAGGAGATGAGCAGTTTGTTATCAGCCCAAGCATGTGTAGAAGAGCACGAGGTTGCAGCAGAGCCACAAGCTTTCGTAACACATGATAAAAAGGATAAGGAGGATCATGAGGGTCTAACATTAAAAAAGAGGTGGTAGATCTTTTTGGAGATTTCTTGGAGACTGGATTTGGAGAAGAAGAAGATGTCACAACAGAGGCAATTGAGTTTTTTCACCTAACAATGAAGGCAGCAAGAGAAGAAGATATGAAGACTATCTTGGAGACAACATTAGAGGCATATGAAGAAGGAATGTAAGAGAAAAGGGATTGATTTTGAAGTTAGACATTGAGAGACATGTGGGAAAGAGAAAGGTAGAGCAAGAAGTGTGAAGTATGGCATGTAATGAGTCCAAGGAAGAGAATATAAGGAGAAAAAGAGATGAAGAGGAGATAAGACAGAGAGAGGAAGTGAAGGGGACACCAAGAGGGGCTTTTAAGCCTCACGTTTTTAATTTAATTTGTCTTTATAATGAGTCTGCAGGTACTAAAGAGTTACAGAGAGCTGAATTGAATAAAGTAAATGTGTCACATGGTTTGAAGAGGTAACATGAGGAGCTTATATTGAAACAAGAGGATGGAGCCATGACTATATGGCCCAAGGGAGCGTCCACGGCAAGGGAAAGAAATTATCTACCCAAGCTCATAAAATGTAAAGAAGAGGAAGGATATACGACCCTTGTAGATAAAAGGGCCACAACCAAGCCTGGATATACATAGGAGACAATAGTGACTCATACTGCATATGAGATAATGAGGAAGTCGCAGGTGAATGAAGGAGAAATTTGGTGGAGAGATCTAACAAGAAGTTGGGCAAGTAATGGACACAGTAACAAATTCTTTTGGAGGAGGATGCGGGGCTATGGTGTGTCAATTCCCACAAAGGAGAAATACACAAAGAAGAAAGGGAAAAGTAAAGGAACTTTGAGAAAAGGTGAGAACTAATATCAAGGCTTGGGAGACAGCAAGAAGTTACCAAAATAGGAAGAAATATGAGCAGCTAGATAAATGCTTAATCAAACGAAAGAGAACTCCATTAAAATGGGTTGCAATTTGCAATTGAGAGATCGCGTGGGGAGCAAGAGCTCATAATTCAAAGTACTTGGGGCGTTTGATGGAGGAGTATCCAAGGACTTGAGCAATCCTGCCAAAATCTTGAAGAGTTGCTGTAGTTTCAGGTTTAATGGTGGTCATTTTTGAGCTCTCATAAACAACATGGTCCTATTTTACTTATTAAATGAGCCCTTAAGTCTAAAACATTAGTGAAACTCAATTTTTAAAGTTAAGTGAGGACATATAAGGACTTATTTAATCCTTGGGGGAGCACTTTATATTCTAAAGTCGGGGTCACTTTATATTAAAGGCTACCAGGGTCACTATTGTATTAAAAGTCCACATGGCTCCAGTATTTTCATATTGTTGGGACTCTTATAACTACGACACGAGGTCACATAATACTCTGGACTCGTGGGGACACTATTATTAAAGTTTGGGGGTCACTATGTTTACAAGTTCATGGACCCCTTAATATTTATAGATAAGTGAGCCCTTATATATCTTGAGCCAATAGAGTCCCCAAAAGAACCCGATAGCCTTAGCTATCAGACAAGTGTCACATTCGGGCATTGCGCACTTGTCGAATGCGAAGTCGACCTTTTCATTATTTTGGCAGGGACCATTTTTTTTTCGTACAACGTGCCTGTTTAAAAGAAAGTGGATGCAGGAAAATTATAGAGCATGAGACTATAATTATCACGAGTTTGAGTTTGAGAGGGCTTAATGCAAGCACCTGTGATTGTGACATGTGTCACAATCACGGAGGGGTCGCAGATTTAATGTGGCACAATAAAAAGGTTCCCTAATTCAATCCTGCACAATGAAGGCGGAAACACTCAAATGGGCACAACTATTGTTTGAGAGCACCAAGGGGCACAAATTTGAGCTCGATGGAGATCTCTCTTCAAGAGATTTCCAATGGAGGTGAACACAGGGACTCTAGACACACTTGTGGGGCCCAACAAGCATTTGAATCCCCAAGAAGCTGTTTCTGAAGTTTACAGTGATCAATGGGCGCCAAAATTGCATGGGACATGTGGAGCATAGAGAAAGTGGAGAGCCTAGCTGTCTACAGACCCATAAACCATGCCGGCCATGCAAGAAAATATTTAGGAAGCTTTCAAATTGGCTTAGGGAGCACAAGAGCCTTCTAGATGTCTTGGAGAACATGAAAGGGAGCACAAAAGCTTTGAGAGGCCCAAGGAGAGGCCCAAGGAGACACAGATAAATCAGATATCAAGAAGAGAGGGCATTAAGTCATGGAGAGGCCAATGAAGGCAATGTAGAAGGAATGTAGACATAGAGATAGAAGCCAGTAACCAATTAGAGAACCTGGAGAACACAAGAAAGTAGCTGTGGAGTCCAAATAAGGGGAAATGAATCTATCAATTCGTTTTTCTCATTGTAGAAGCTGTATGACCATTATATATATATAATTAGAAGTTTTATCTGTCGCCAGTTGGTCTCAGTGTCTGCATTTGTGGTGAGTGTTGATAGAATCGTTTGTTGTGTACTTTGAGTGGCTGCTTGGTTGGGCATTTGTTAATTCAAGCCTCCGACCTTGGTACTGCATTAGGGAGGCCATTAGAAAGGATAGAAGAATTAAGGGTCATTGTGAAAGTGCTGTAGAGAAGTTGACTGAGATAAAAGCCTTTGGTTCCCGAAGCTTACAGTTGTTGAAGATCTTGATGCACACTTGGGATGGTCTTATGAAGAGGATATCATATGGAATGGACGACAGTCTAAATTGGCTCTTAAGGATATGATCTCAAAATTATCCAGCAGCTGTAGTACTTCAAAGGAAATTGATCCACATTCAGGCCATATTGGTAATCTGATAAAAACAAGTTGGAAATCTTCGATATTGTGATTAAAAATGGAATTCCCAATCCCTATATTGATGCCAACACCATTGGGGATAAGTCTGATCGGTTGAAATATGTGAACTATGAAGTATGATCGATGTGTTTGGAAAAAAAAAATTAGTAGCAGTGACATCACCAATTTATAGTACTTCAATACTGCTTTTGAAGAAGTGGTTTTAAAACTAAAGGCTGAGATGTTTGTCAAAGGCATCTCATCCATAGAGGATCAGAAGTGGAACAACACTTTAAACAAATTGTCAAAAGCTATAAAGATAAATTTCCCGGTTGAAGCAGAATGGAACACAATCATGAATGACTTCCCACAAGACTGCAGGTACAGGGTAAACCACATTCCTAGTATGTTGTTGTGTGTGTCTTTGCATGTGCACGTTAAAGATATATGCAATGTCCTTTATGTTCTATGTTATATGTTGTGTGCTCTGCATAAGCATGTTGGTTAAAAATGTAAGATATCTGATGCATGATGTCATTTTGTATACCCTATGTGGATATGAGGTAAAACTATATAGATGCACACTTGCTAGTGCATTAGGGATGTTTTGGAAATGTCATACAGGTTGGGAATGTTAGGATTGTACGGGTATATTCCTTCTAAAAAATGGTAACCACATTGTAAGAGGCTTTCTTAGAGGAAAAACAACACAAAATGAAGTAGCTAAATGGACATCTGTCAATTGCATCCTAGCCATCTACACATATGGTTGAAGTGCTATCAAGAGGTATCCTTCTACCTTTAAGTCATCTTTTTTGTTATCTGAGTATGCTTTGCTCTAGAGAGTTTTCATTGTTCTCATTAAGTTTATGCCATTTAGAGATGCTTGTTGTGATTGAGTTGTCAGGTTATGGAAAGAATTACTGGAACATGGTGGACCTCATAGAGGATGCTTGATCTGTGATGATATCAATCCCAGCCATATTAGGATTTGAATATGGAGCTGAATAGTGATGTGTACACAAGTTTTCAACAAAATTCTAAAAAGCCTTGTTCTAATTTTATGCTATGAGAGCTGGATATGCTACAATAGTACCTTGATTTACTCTGTTTTTCATTTTATAAAAGATTCTTTAATAACTCGAGTTATTATGTTGAATGATACTAGAAGTTCCTGTATAAGGATTATTCAATGTCATGAGTGTCACTTGAAATACTTTTTGAAGTTTTTGTAGGACTTGTTTTAGGCTGTTTATTTTACAAGATAATATCTGTTTTTTCATAAATGATGTGATAAATGTATGCCCAAATGATTAATGACACCAGTCTTCGTGAATAAGATAATATTAATAAAATCTTTCCATATATTCTTTCATGAGAATTCTGTTCTGAGTATGAATAAATAGTACACGATTTATTCTTTAAGCTATGTGAATCTGCATTACCCTAAGTTATTTGTATAATGAGCATGTTAGGAGGGACAATATTCAGACCCCGCATATCGTATTTTTTATCTGTTATTTGCAGTTCAGGCTAGATTTTATGCATAGCTAAAAACCCAGGCAGTCATGAGATAAATCTTTCTCATTTACCGGTGAGGCTCCCGTGTAAGATGTTTATCAATTTAGTGGGTGTGAATCCTAATAACTATTTGTGGGGTTTTACTTTAATTACCACAGCTGGGCAATTTTGCAGCAAGTAAGCAACTGTTATGAAATATTTGCAGAAGGGGGAAATAATAGAATTTGGGAAAGAAGAAAGAAAGATATGTGATTCAACCAATAGTTTTCAGAGTTGGTCTCATCCACACAAATTAAATAAACAGATAGATCTCACAATATCAGAAGTAAAGGAAAGGAATAGCTTCTAACCTAGATCTTAGATAACACCAAATTTATCTAAAAACTCAAATAGAAACGATAAGCAAAGCACCGTAGACACAAAGTTCTCCGGAAATCCACCTTTATTCAATTCCCCAGCTTTCACAGAAATAACATCAAGGGTTACAACACAAAGTCTGAAAACTCAAGAATGCTCTAGCAAAATTGTGATTATTTAACCCGTAGGCTCTTCCTCCATTTATAGTGTATAGAGGGGCAATTACAAATAGGAAACTATAACTGAACTCACACATGTGGAAGCTATAAAAGAAACAACTGGCAATCTTTCCCCTGGAATTCCTCTCTACGTGACATGCATCTGAAGACTAGATCAAAGTTGTGCATGTCTACCACCTATTCTCAATTAAAAGACCTTTTCAAATAACTTAAAGTAATGACTTTTAACCAATTACTTTAGTTTTACAATTTTGTCTGAGAAAATAAGAAAGAAGAGAAGAAAGAGGAGAAGAAAGAAAATATGCAAGCTGCTACACTTCACGCTTTCTCTTTGTTTTGATACTGAATGTACTTGTCAAACATGTGATTCAGTGTCTTCCCATCTGCTTTAGCAACAACTTCTTTCTCAGTCTTGAACCGCAACAATCCCTTGGATAAAGTAACAATGCCTTCACTTTCTCCAAACTAGGCTTGCCTTCAACTTTCTCCAAACTAGGCCCAAATCCTTCGATATCTGCATGAAGTCTCACTAGTTTTCCAATTGAATCCAACGTGAAAGGCATGACGGCTTCGTCAATCTTCTTCTGGACAACTAGAAGAAATTCCTCAAGAGAAGCAGGCAACTTGTTTGGAATGTATCTTGTATAGTAACGAATACCATCATAGTAAAAGCAATTATGTTCTCTGGCACTTCTTTCACCTTGTCTTCCAGCAACTGCATTCTGTTCAACATAAGCTTGAGGATTTCCATGCGGAAAGACATTGCTATCTCCAACTGCTTACCCTTTTCTATCAATCCGTTAGGTACAAGTTGCTCTGCAATTAATACATTCTCCGACAGTGCATTTATCTTGGCCAAGATATCCAAGTGGCTCTCAACAACTATATTCTCATCTTCTATACCTGTCATTAGTTCTTTCAGCTGAGATAAGGCCCTGTGCATGCTCTCCAAGCTAGCTGGTACTTCCTTGAACTGCTCTGACGCTTGGTGGATGATTTGGCTTTTCCATTCATTAATAGCTTTGACTTGATTACCTGCATCCTCAACCTCTTCAATCA
The DNA here is from genome assembly GCA_019776745.2 of Taxus chinensis. Taxonomy (NCBI): domain Eukaryota; kingdom Viridiplantae; phylum Streptophyta; class Pinopsida; order Cupressales; family Taxaceae; genus Taxus; species Taxus chinensis. The sequence goes on along the minus strand of CM034156.1, from coordinate 380,028,082 downwards.
AATGGCTGCTCACCTGCTCTTGTACTAACACTGGTTGAGAGGAAGGTTTGACAACCTTAGTGATAATCTCACATAACTGGGAGATCTGCATCTGAAGTTTGGCTTTTTCTGCCTTCTCCCTGTCAAGCTTGAGGAATAAAGCGTCTATCAATGTCTGAGTATCCTGCTTCAATCCTTCTGTGGTGATTTGCCCCAGTGGTACTTTGGTTACAATATGTCTGCTTGCCGTTAGCTCTCCCTTTTGCTTCCCTTCAGCTGGAACTAATAATTCAACAAACTTCTGCCCTGATTCTTCAATAACCAACCTTGAAGTTACTTTAGCAGCTTTAGGCCTTTTGCCTTTTCCTCCCAAGCTCACGAGTAGCTGCAAATCCTCCTCTTCTAGATTAATTACTTCTCTTGCCTCTGGAACTGTTTGCAAAGCTAACCAGGATGAGAAGTTATTCTCCGGGGAATGGGAAGCCTCTGTGTGTACCACCATTTCATGCTCAGGCTCTGTTGCATCTGAATTCACCACCGTATTATGGCTGCCTTCTTCTGTGCCATCCAAGGATAATGCCCTCTCAAACTCTGCCATCTGTGCTTTCAACTTTTCTGTAGGAAGAGGTGAAGAACTGGGTGGCTGAGGAGTAAATACGAATGATGTTGGATTCAATGGCGGAATAACTATGTCTGCCCGAGGTGTTGGAACTGCTGAAGTGCTGTGAGTTGAAGCAGGAGAAGCTTCGTCCGGTAGTGGCACTGATATAATAGATGAAGATTTGCCTTTCTCCAATGTCTGAGACCTTTTGTGCACTTTCAGCTTCTCCGGTCTTCTGCTGCTCTCACCGTCATGCTTTCTTTTGCTGAGGTTCCCTGTGGTAAAGTTCCCTGTGATCTGGTTCATCAAAGCCTCATCCAAGCAATATCCTTTTGTTAACAACCAATTTGAGGTGTTAACCAGGACTGTTGAAGACCTCTCGGCTGCCACCTACACTAGCCTGAAGAGCAGCTTTATCTCCTCCCATTTGATGATATGTGTCAAGTACCACATGCCCATCATCTGAAAGATTTGCAGGTATCCTTGCCAGACCAAAGTCAGACACTTGTTGAGTTGATAATTTGCTGAAGTCCCTTTTTCTGACTTCGTATTCACTCCTGCACTGCATCCAGAAATCCTCCAATGAGGGGACGTGTGAGTACTCCTGGGAGACTGTCTTCCTTGCTATTCCATAAGGATCAAAATTCATTCGAGCTAGGAAGGACTCGTGTTCGTAGCAAAGAAACATTTCAGCTCCGATGCCTCTAGCTTTGTAAATAGACTGACAACTATAGTGGCTCACTGTGATCTGGAAGCTAATTGTAGGTCTATGCTGCTTTGATTGTAGGTCATGTAACTCTACTAGCTACCTACATAACTCCATGATAATCCACTTATCATTAGGGTACCTTGGCAGCTTGACTGGTTCACCTGAAAAGCCACTAACCATACGTGAAGTCAACAAACTGGATGAAGATACAACCGAATTGGGAGACAACTTCCCAAGCCTCTTTGCTTACTCTGTTAGCTTTCAGCTCAACGTTTAACCTGCAAATGAATCCATAGAAGAAATCATCATTCACTACCTTGTAACCCTTGTAGCACTCAGGAACCACCAGCTGTGGGTAGCACTCATAAATAGGATCCTTTGAAAGAATCCCTCTTCTGTCTAATTTGGAGAATATTCCCTGTGAGGCTGCAACATACACAAGGTATGAAGTCATTTTAAACCCGAATGTTTGCCTCACACTTCCTGAGTTGTTCACTAATGTTGCTGCTAATGATCTCTGCCCAATTGATCATAGAATTAGTCCTGTTGATCTCAATTGTCCGCACGAAGTAATACATCCATGGATAGAATTTCTGTGTTACTTTCTCCATTGATTTCTGCTCAACAACCAAGTGATATCATCAACCTCCTGTATCAGATTAGATCTAGGAAGAGCTTGTGGAAACTTAGATGGCTGCTGGGATTTCCTTATATAGCTTTTATTCACAATACTTATGCAGTTAGTTGTGTTGTTCTTCCACCAATCAATAGCCTCCTGCATGCTGATTGCAATCACTCTGGATTTGGAGGGAATTTTGAGGCAATAAGTTGATGTATTGAGTATCTAGTCTCACCACCACCTTTGTGGCTGTATCTCTGATTGTTCTGGATAAAGGATGATAGAATTTGGCACATTCCAAAACAAACTCAGGCAACTAGGCAGTAGCTGGAAATGCTGCAGCCTTGTTAATTCCACTATCCCTGATAGCTCACATGAAGTCCTGCAATTTGCCCTGTATCTGTCAATCAATTCCCTGATAGGCTCATGCCCCATGTTTGTGTCAGTAACCTCAACAAGCTTGGATGATATGCATGGTTCTGCTGAGTTCTGCGTATCATCACCCTTCACTTTTACCTGAATCAACCTTTGTCTGAGATCTTTTTTTATTTCTACCAGGAAGCTTTTGCCATTGTGAGAGCCGGATCCATTTGTGCAGAAGCTGCAATTGCTTCCCCTGACTCTGAAGATATATTCAATGTATCAGACATTGACTCCTGCTTCTTCTCACAAATATTAGCACAGATGAATTATTCCTGTAATCAATTCAGACAAATATGTAATTCATCACCCTCATATTTATTTTAATAATATGTGAGCAATTCTGGCTTCTGGAAATGACTCTAGGTGCAAGAAGATATAAGTAGACTCAGTGTGGGCTCAACTAGGAGTTTTTCAACAATATGCATGAGTTTTGGGAAGGATACACTGAATACTTTACATGAATCTTCTAGGGCTGCGTGGAATATGGAAAAAGTTAGCTTGAGTGGCGATCCAATTTTGGCATGGATTTTGCAAAGAGAGGGCAACTTTTAACTTAGCAGACAAGCCCCCTAAGAACCACAACTTGCTTCCAAACGTGTTGCTTCTAAGCCTTTCAAAAATTGCGTTTAAAATCCAAGGAGACTCTTTGTTGGAAATCCATGACTTGGTAGAAAATTGGGCTGCCAGGAACCACATGATTTACTTAAGTGATTTGCTTTTTATTTAAAACAATTGTGTGGATTCCAAGGGAGGAGGATTATGTGGATCTAGAAGGGAGAAGTTGCTTTGCAAAAGGAAGACAAGACACCCTACATCCACACAATTCACTTAAGTGATTTACTTTTTATTTAAAACAATTGTGTGGATTCCAAGGGAGGAGGATTGTGTGGATATAGAAGGGAGAGGATGCTTTGCAAAAGGAAGACAAGACACCCAACATCCACACAATTCACTTAAGTGGGCGACTTTATTAGCTTTGTGCTTTTTTAATACAAAAGTGGTTATTGAAAATTTAACAAGACAAGCTTCCTAACATTCACGACTTGCACTTTAAATGATTTTCTTTTTATTAAAATAATTGTGCACGTTCCCAAAAGCTGCGTGGATACTGGCTAAGGAGGATTCTTCAAAATTGGTAGACAAGACCTTGGAGATCCACGATTTGCATTAAAACAAGAAGACTCAGGCATGGGAAACCACGACTTGCATAAAAAACTCATTTTTGGACCATGGCATGGGAATTTGACATTGGAGGCAGCTTGCAACAAGGAAACAGAGGCATGAAGAACCATATCTTGGCTAAAAGCTGACTTCTTTGGCAATTGCATGGATCCTGGGTGATGGTGGGCAACTTTATTTATTATTTTGCACATTCAAATCACTTCTGGCAAAAACTGCGACTTATACCCAAACTGCTGCATTAAAAACCAGCTTTCACAATAAATTTCCCCTCTGTTTGAAGCCATGGGTGACTTCTAAAAAATCCTATGCAATTGAACTGGTTAGGTAGGATGAAAGAAAAAACACTAGGGAATTGCCAGACAAATCACGGAGAAAAATCAAAACCAAACACAAGAAATAAATAAAAATCGAAATACCTGACAGAAGTTGCAGACAATTGCTCAGAAGTAACTCGCCAATTAGCTAGTCTGTAAAAACTCCTCCCCAGGTGAATGCTCCACTTAGAGATAAAAGTAATACTGGTGTGGTAACAATAATGGGGCGAGGTGGTTTATATAACCTAAAATCCACTCAATTTAGCCCAATCTATTTTTAAAAGAACTTTATTTATTTAATAAATAAATAAATAAATAAAACGCTTTCAGACAAAGCTTAATGAAGGAATTGAGTGAGCTTTGGCATGTGGGTATTTGTCGAATTTGGCTTTTATGACTCGCTAAGGATACCTTAGAGCAATGTAGACAACTGCAGGTAAAACAAACACAAAACAGACCCGTCACCTTGAAAAGAACGAAAAATTTAAAAAGGGGTAGTCCTAGATTTTTTAGGACCTTCGCATATTCATTCAATAAGTACTTAAGAACTGTTAGGGATGCTCCCCAAGGTCTTGCAAAGCCAAAAGTGAGGAGAGTAAACCCCCCTTTGCTACTTAGCAACTGTCTTCCTGTATCGAACCTTACTTGGGGGCGCAGAGAGAGAGAGAGAGAGAGAGAGAAGGGTACAATCTCATAAACCTACAATCAATTGGCGCTGTTGCCTTGGACTTAGAGTAATCTTTGAGGTCTATGACTTACTTTGGAAAATGATTCCTTCTTTATAGACCATATCATCCACAAAGCTAAGGGTGCAATCTCATAAACCTACAATCAATTGGCGCCGTTGCCTTGGACTTAGAGTAATCTTTGAGGTCTATGACTTACTTTGGAAAATGATTCCTTCTTTATAGACCATATCTGCTCTTCTTTGCAGCAGTTTCTGATATATGTTCAATGATATCGGTGACTCCACAAATGCCATCTGATAAAATGAAGTATCTGCCAATAATACAGCCACAAGGAGATTAATTCCTCATCTGTACTTCTTTCTCAAGTTTCTTCTGATGATAGAGTTTGGATTGTACATAGTTGGTGTTCGTGTCTTGCAATGTCTTTTTGTTTAGAGTCAAGTCTTAGTGGCGATGGGTATCTTTCATATAAAAATATTTACTTAGCTTTTTGTTATGCTATAACTGATAAATCCACGTTCTTGTAAAGCTGGTGTATTTTTCAAATAGCCGCTTCAACATTTTTCAATAGTCGAGTATGTACATTTCTTGATATAATATAAATGCTTATCAGATTAAAAAATAAACTCCCCCTTCAGTGTTAAATACAAGCAAATAGTTTTCCCAACCAAATTTTTGCAAACCTCTCTGGTATTCAGTAAATTTCAATACAAAAATATAAGACCACCATTAGGAGTGAAGTTTCATGGACCAAATTAGTTGTAAATTAGATTGTAGATATGTTCTTTTATTGTGTTAATGGTGAAATGATTTAAAGTTTGACTTTCAAAAATGTCCTTTCTTTTCTGCAGCTTTATGTATGTTTTTGGCAAGATCCAAGTGAGCATGTTCGGATGGCTGCACGTACCTTGTTTCACTGTGCAGTTGCACGGGCAATTCCTAGTGTTCTCCGCTGTGAGAGGTCAACTACAACCGGCTCTTCGGAATATGGAGGGATATCTCTTGTCGGTAATTCAGATCTAAAGCTAAATTCAGGAAAAAGTTCTCAATCTGAACTGGCTGATATGTTGAGCTGGTTGGATTCATATGTGGCAGAAGATTGGACTGCTATGATTGGGGGAGTAGATGAAGATGCAAATGCTTCACGCATTATTGTAGGTGCAGCATTAGCAGTCTGGTACCCCAGCTTGGTCAAATCAAATTTAGCTGTAGCAGTTGCTTTTCAGCTTGTCAAGTTGGTCATGACAGTAAATGGTAGGCATAGCCCAACAGCAGCAGAAATCCTAGCAGACGGGATGGAGAGTACTTGGCAGTCACGTATTGCATCAGAGATACCACATTTAATTGGTGATGTTTTTCTTCTAATTGAGTGCCTGAGTGGAGGTGTATCTGCAAATGGAGGTTCTGTACAGAATCCAGTGATGGCTATGAAAATACGAGAGACTCTGACTGGAATTCTCCTTCCAAGTTTGGCAATGGCAGATGTAAAAGGATTTTTGCATGTTGTTGAAAATCAAATATGGACTACAGATTCTGATTCACCTGTCCACTTAGTGTCACTGATGACTCTCGTTAGAATTATACGAGGTGCCCCTAAAGCAATGGTTCCTTACCTGGACAAGGTAAGTACATCTAGACTGCATCTGTAGTTTTTCGGTAGTTTACCTAAAAACATCCATATTGCTTATTCTCTGTTGTCTGGCAATACTTATTTGAGCTTCGGTCTCATGTCCATGTGTTAATATCATGACACTGAAATTTTAATGTTGATTATTCACTGAGTTTCTGTATTTGATTTTGTTTAACTGATTTCTATAAGTGGGGCTAATATTTGCACAAAATCTCCATATATAGGTCTTGGTTAATTGTATGGTGAATCTGAAAGGAATATCACCGTTTATCCTTATGCTTGCCATGATTCAATCCACCAGGGACCATTTATCTCTACGAGGCATATCACAATCTTTTCCTTCCTTTGTTCAGGAGTCATTTGTTACGCCAATAGGCGTTCTACAATGGAATCCTTGGGGGTGGAGGTGGGCTGTAATGTCGTGAGTGTGTTCACTTTTAATTCCAGCCTTAAATTTGATATCCATTTAACCATCATTTAGAAGTCTTTCTCTTTTAGAATGTCATTCGAAAAACCATATTATCTTGTCTAGACAGTGGATTTTGGAACCCTTTTTTGCTGCAAATATTTTGTCAAGCCTCGCACATTAGTGTATCTAGATTGACACCATTTGTCACTGGTCATGTAAAATATGCCATGAAAGAAATAAAGTTATTAATAATCATGATATGTAACTAATCCAAAATAAATGCTTTGAGATTGATATCTCTTGGTGTTATCCAGATAGATGTATTTAAGATATCTATACTAACTGTTTCCTTCACATTTTTGTGGCTGGAATATCAAATTCCCAAGATATATGAAAATAAGTTGTAAATTAGTTTTCATAATTAAAAATCTCAATCTCTTATATAACCAAATTATGGATTAAGTTTGTGAAGGCCCTTTGTGAGAATCTATGTATACATAGAAATCCAAAAACCAGACTTTGTATGGATGTTGAATTTGTTTCACTGGAAAGTAGCCATAGTTACTTGAGTCTAGGAGATGGGTGATGAGGTTTATTGGACCAAATAAACTTTTCTGGATTTTGGGATGGAAAGGGGAAGGTGGGGGGACAGCTGCTAAAAAAATATAAAAATAAATCAGAAAACAAATAAATAAGCTGATATTTAAAATCAACTTACTACATAAAACCATTGATTCAATCATTCATTTGATAAGTGATAACTATTAATATCATATTCCAAAATACTGAGATACATCAATATGGTAACTCAAAGCTGAGACAGTGAGAAGAGTACATGATAGTATGATACATCAACATGCTAAGTCAAAATCAGAGCTGAGAAGAGTACGTGATAATTGATACATCAACATTATGCTCAAAATAAAAAAAAATTTCACACCTCAATAATGAGATTCATCATCTTAGGGAATACTTGCGAACCACTCTACGTTGCTGGAATTAGTGAGCTCATCTTCCTCATGCAAGTGGATCTCAACCAATCCCTATTGCAGATTTTGCTCCTCCTCAAACTGCCTCGGCTCATGAGGATCTACATTCCACTATAATATTGAGCTCTTCTTGTACTCAAGTGTCTTGTGATCAATCATCAATGATACACAAGGCACTATCTACAAGCAGCTTTTCTACTCTCTTAAGAGGTAAGTTGGTTTTTCTTATAGGCTTAAGAGAGTTACAACCATATGTTGACCAATTCTTCTCAACAGAAATGAGGCGAATGGAAAGTGTCCACAACAATCTAGGACACCAATACAGTTGCCACCAGCGTATTGTGTTGTCTAGTGCCAAGTGAGCCTACCCATCAAGTTCGGTAAACTTGAGCCACTCAATTCTGACTTGTGAAGCTTCCTTTGTACTACATTTTTCTCAGGGACTTAAAACCTTCACCCCATCGTCACCTAAGGGTACAACTCTAGACATACCACACACCATTTCGAATTAAGTGCATATGCAGCCATGTGTAAGGAGGTGTTCAACTTCTCCAAACATCTGCTGACTGATAGGTTGAACATGCTGATGGTAGAACTCTAGGGTGGGGTTGCTCGCCCAAATAATGGTCTTCATCTAGCCAAGTATGCTATTAGATATCTCACCAAGGACGGGGTTGTCAGAATTCCCATATTTGATAACACTGAAAACTAGAGATATAATTGATGGGATGCATGTTACATCCATACCAAAATGTATCTCACTACAATCTCCTTTACCCTCTTCTCCTCCATCAATATATTCACCTCGGGATATTTTTTTGTCGAAGATGGTAGTCAATTTTGTGTCTTTAAGGGAAACATATCCTCCACTTACTTTGGCTACCTTATCCATAGCCTCTCTGCAGTAAGTAGAGCAAGCAACATGAAATGGGATGGCATTGGAATATAATTTTTTTCCAATGGCATCGTCAACCTCCTCCCTAGCATTTGCATCATACATGTTAACAATTGGATTGGGGGCCACAGACTTTCTCTTCCCCCAACCCCCACTCCAGCCACCTCAAAACCTGGAATTGCTGGAAAATGAGAGAGAACCTAGAAGTCCTATGAGAACTAGAAGGGGTGCTGGTGCCAGTGTTAATTGCCACAAACTGTTGAAATGTTGTTCGTGATGTTTCTATCAAAAAACTTAATACACTCCACCTTGTCATTAGGTGTCATTTTCATACAAAGCTCAACCTCTTTTCTTGGTATGTGTAGGAAGTGTGCATTCACCCTAGTGATGCTGCCCAACCAAGTAATTGAACAAATATTGCACCTCCACATTTTACTCCCCCCTCCAATGTTTCTTGTGGTGGAATGAAGTATATGAGCAAATGGTTTCAAATGTTTCTTGTCGAATGACTCCCTGTTATATTGGGCCAACATCGTAGAGGGGCAATCAAACTCTTGGGCACTTGCAACTTAATTTTCAATTTGCATTGCCTCTTCCCTTTTTCCTTGGACCCTCCACTAGGGCCACTGCCCATCTCATCCCTAGTGATGCTGCCCAACCAAGTTATTGAACACGTATTACACCTCCACATTTTACTCCCCCCTCCAATGCTCTTTGTGGTGGAATCAAGTATCTAAGAAATTTTTTTCAAGTGTTTCTTCTTGTCAAATGATCCCCTGTTATATTGGGCCAACATCGTAGAGGGGCATTCAAAATTATGGGTACTTGCAACTGAATTTCTAGTTTGCATTACCTCTTCCCTTTTTTTTCGGGCCCTCCACTAGGGCCATTTCCCATCTCATACTTTGTGAATCAGCTTCATAATCACTACCACCACTCATTTTGGGACTGCAAAAAAACAATAAGATAAATATTTTCACAAACAAACAAAAACTGAAAAATAATTTTCAAAAAAATTGAATTCATAAGCATATGCCATTGCCATAAACCATTTTGAAAAAACTAAATCAAAGACCTTAGAAAATTGCCAAGGCCTAAATGGACTTGCAAGTTTGCATAGGAAAAGAAAATACAACCTTGAATGAATTTGTAAGCAAAATGCAAGTATTTTAAAAAAATTGGAAATGCCTTAATGGGGATTAATATACATACCTGCAGAATGAGAGAAGTAGAACCCTCTTGCTCTTGGTATTGCTGAAAACCAAAAACAAATTTGCATTCCCTCCTTTCCTTCTCTTTCTCCTCTTTTCCTCTTTTTACTCAAGTATGATGAACAATGTAGTTCTATGTTGCCAGGAAATGGAAACGGAAACGGCAATTTTCAAAAAACCTTGGATACGAAACGTTACGGGAAACATTTGTACAATATATATATATATATATATATATATATATATATATATGTGCATAGTACTCATTTTAAAATTGTACTCCATACACCATAAGTGATAAGAATAACTGATAAAACACTCAAAATATTTTGTATTCATTGAAATTATACATTATTATCATGTATACTTATCTCTAGGAGACTAGGATGTTTCGAAGGAGTTTCCATTTCCGAAACGTTTCAGAAATGGAAACGGGGGGGCCCTAGGCGTTTCCTGGTAACAGAGATGTAGTTTAGGGGCTTGTTATAAGTTTTGAATTTGCTTGTAGGGTTATGGTTATTTTTTCTACTGTTTGTATGTTTTTTTTTCTTTTTCTCAAAACTGTTTTTAAATTTATTTTTGTGCTCATGTGAGTGTACAAGTGTCCGGGAATGGCAGGGATGTGTACCCATCTAACACTGAAAGGAGCACTTTGTTTTATTCATTTTACACCTAAATGTCTAAAATAGTTAAGAACTATAGTATATTCCAAATATATATAAAAGACAGTCTTGATCAGATCTGAAATATACTAAAAGTGGAATAATGGTAGTTTAACCAAATGAATAGATGAGAAGAAGTGCGTAAGCATGAGTAAGGAAAGAGCCAATCGGATTCTGCTGAATATTTGTCTGAACTGCAAACTCAAGTTTGGGAACAAAATAAAAAAAAGAAGCTCAGATTCGGACTCTTCAAATTTGATGTCCTGAAACACTGTCTGCGTCAGGTTCGGTGGTGTGGGTCAGGTTTGGCACCAAACCTGTCCTTTTTCTGGGCAGACACTTCACATTTTTCTGGCACACCTTTGCATGTCTCTGCTATGCTAGAATTTGGCTGAAAATTTCTGCGATGTGATGGATCCTATAGAATTGTCTTCTCCTTGGCCCAAACCCTAGGATTCTCTTAAACAACATAGGAAGATAAGTCCAAGACTAAGTCTACACTGTCCTCACATACCCCACTGAGTGGAAGTGCTGCACTAAGTATTAGCGTTTGCGAGTGAAATTTTTGTGCTCCACTTGTAATCCTACACACCCAATTGCTGCAACTACGAAATTAATATGCAACTATGATGATCCTTCTCTTGGCAGCATAGACTTGGATATACTTCAGATTAGAATTGAACTAAAAGAATGTTGTCGGAAGATTTAGGTTATGTATAGCTTTTGTGCGTAGTAATCTCTAAGGTGTCATAGTGTCTAAATGATCTTGAAGAGTTTTGTTTATATATGAGTCGTCGTCAATTTTCTACACAAGCTGACCTGAATATCATGCCTAAGCCGACCTGATGAAAGTGCCTAGTTTGAAAATTGGCTGTTGCATAGGACATGTTTGATGGGGTTGAGAGGTTCGCTATCAAACTTGTCTATGGCTGCTAAACCCGAACCAAGGGTCAAAACTCAAGGAACAAAAATTGGAGAGGTGTATGCAGAAGTGCATTGAGAGTCCTAGGCAAATTGGAAATGAGCTTGAGTGTGTGAAAAGAGTTAAATATGTGCCATTGGTCTAAATGTCCTATAGAGTGCCAAAATTAATGTTACAAAGTGTCTCATACCAAATTAGGTTACTACATACTCTTAAAAGAGGATAAAGTTAACTTCTCTACATAGCTATGTTATATCTTACTACTAAAAATGTCATGTTTGCATCTTTGAGTTTTTTTGTCAGTGATCCACGGGGATGTGTTTCCTCCCATTTGGGGCTGTCCTGAGCAGACCTGGCGTTTCAGGGATGTGAAGGGGACCACTCCCATGTCCCCTTTTTTCTGATTCTTTTCCTCATTTCCCAGGGATGTTTCGTAATTTTTTTGGCTTTGTGGGAACACTTTTGGTTGAGAAGGGGGGAGCGGGGTACTTAGGGACATCTAGAGGTCCTAGAGACATTGAGAGATGCTCCCAAGTCATTGGGGACATACTAAGGATGTCATGATGACCCCCACATCAATAGTTGCTTGAAAAACATAGATGTAAAATTAAAAAAATGGAGGGAGCGCACTTTTTGAACATTTATGTTCTAATCATTGATAATATAACAATTATATATTCATATTTATTTTACTTAATTTTTTTATTTTAATTGTCAGTGTTGAATATTCATTGTTCAATGTAATAAATGTCATTATTGCTTGAATCTCAACGTTTTAGAATTCTTGATGACATTTAATAGTTTAACTATACAATTGAAAAGCTACACAACACACACACACATCTTGTTTCTTTAAGTTACTTTAGAAGAAAGGATCTAGCAAGATGCCTCCGAGCTTGTACTCAAGATTGTCCATGGTCCATCAAACGACATTCAACCTTATTTGTCACCTTTTCTGTTTTTCTATTGATATTTGTCTTCGATAGTATCCTGTTATTGATTTATTCCACAAAGTGTTTATTAATATCTTATTATTGTTCTACCAATAATAACGTTGATAACTATTTTTCAATTGTATTAGTACTAGTCCCTGCCAAAGGGAGAGTACCATAGCAATCAATTTTACTTAATTGGGCTTAACTGGTATTATTACTTCATGCTCTGAACTAGTTAGAAGTTAGTATTATTTTTCATACTTGCATATTCTTTATTAAAAAAAAAATTAAAAATACATTTATCTTCTTCCATATTGATTAATAAGTGAAATTTTCCTTTAGGCCTTATTGTGGAATATTTCCTTCAATCAAATATAATAATCATTCGCTACTTTCCATGTTAGTTTTAAATTATTTTTATTCACCTATTAATACTACCAAAAGACACTTCAACACATTAATAATTATGATGCAACATACAACATGAATTTTTTAAACAATTTATTGCAAATGACAAATCAACCCATATTTTAAAAAAATAAAAATACCACCAAATGACACCTCAACATATATTATATAATTATGATGTGACATATAACATTGAACTTCTAAACAATTTAGTACAACATGACACATCAACCAATATTTTAAAAAACAAAAATAAACCACTAAATGACATCTCAACCTATATAAAGAGTTATGATGTCATTTAAAACATTTAATTACCAAGCTAATTAATACCACCACAAGACACTTTAACCTATATTAATAATTATGACGTGACATACAACATAACTTATCAACCTATACTTGAAAAAAAAACCAAATGACATCTCAACCTATATTTTGCATGAGACCGATTATAATAGTATAGATTATATGTTACGTGTGTAAAACAATTCAATGCCAACTTGTCATGCCTATTTTCATGTAGCATCACCTATGATGCTACAACTATAATTTATTGTTCATTCTAGAAAACTCTAAATTGTATTCACTATGAAATTATATTTTTGGTGATCATATATATCCATTTTATTATTGTTCAATTAATTTTTCTCATGCTACGGCAGGGATTAGTTGCATTGCGACTCATAGTTGTCCGTATAATGAGGATGTGTACAGTTCATTCTTAATTACGTAACCGTAGATTAAAAAATCATACTTGGCAGCCCAAAATTTTGAGTCAACCATTTAATTGCTACTTAAAATACAGACAGTTATCAAATAAACTTAAATAAAATATAAAACATTTTTAAATGACATGAAAAATAAATGTCAAGAATGCATAAGTATATTTTGTATTAATTTTTTACCAAAAAAGATTACAAAGCAGGTCATAAGCTATGTTACTAATGTTTCTCTTGAGGCTTGAAAATAGACTATGTATTAAAAAGTAGGCAATTGTAGGTTGTGATTGTGTATACCCTTGGGACCTGTTAATCACTTGTACCATTGTCAATCGCTCTGAACATAGATTCAAAAATCACCAGAAAACCCTAGTTCCATTGACTTTGCACTGTATTCGCAAACCACAGAAAAACACAAGGAAATAATATAGAAATAAGCATAAAATCAATTTTTCCCATTCTGTCGTTTTATGTTCTACATGGTCAAGTTTTGGCTATTTATTGACAAGTTTTGTTGAGTAAACAAAAATTGCTGATAAATTGTCAAAATTTTTTTCCACGATTTTCGATAAGGTTAATCATTTGATAGTAAATTCTCAATTTATTGCAATTAATTGGCAATTTTTGAATCTATGGGTGTAACCTTCTGTTATAGCCAAGGGGGTGGGAGAAATGTAATAGTGTGAGATGTCACTTAAATGGACGACTTTAAGTTTGATGTCCATCTGACCATCATAGGGTAATTTTCCTTCTTGCTTATAGAAGGCGATTAAAAAATCACGGTATCTTGGGCCTTTGGTGGACTTTGGATCCTATTTTTTTGTTTTTTCTTGAAAGATTTTTTTGAGTCCAATACAGTGGTACAACAACATTGAGGCCACCCATCGACAATCAATAGGAAATTTGCAGAGAAGGTGATACAATCGTTAGTCAATATGGAATCCCTCAATGGGCAAAACCATAGTTCACATACTAGTTTTTGATAAATCCTTGCTAGATCAATTTTTTTTCAACTCGGCAACTTAAAAAATACATCAATTTCTTAAAAAAATTAAATTAACGAGTATTGGTGAGTAATTCCAAGTACTAGCAAGTACTATCATAAAACACGCCAAAACCCGTCAACTATAGACTCGCGAGTATAAGCAAAAAAAACTTGCCCAAAGGAAAATTTTGCAATTATTCACAAATTTGCCGATTACTCGCCGAACATGTAAACTATGGGCGAAACTATGTGACAAATTCAAGATATGTGCCTCGAGATTGATACATATTGATGTGTTCTAAATAAATAATATTCGTACTAGTAATTTTATTTGTTCAGATGCTTTGAAGCAACAACGTGAATATTATTGCTTCATTTTTTGGATCTACTGTATTTCTGGCACTAGTATCCTAACAACTTATGTTGTTAATGTTATCGTTTAGTTACTTGCTGCAAGCTCCTTGGATTGTGAGTTGAATTAGAGAAACAAGTTGAGTCCTAAGCATATCAGTTCAAGGTGAGTGAACTGTTGAGTTGTAGAGATGTCTTGTGTAATGTCCCCTTCTTGAAATTAGTCCGGTGAAGAATTTTAGCCTAGTTTTTATTTCCCATAGGCATAAATGGTGTGGTAAGGGAAATAATTTAACAATTTAACTTAAGTTGTCGAAAAAGTAACTTCATGTTATATTCATAAAGTGACTTAAGTTGTTGAAAAAGTAACTTTAAGTTATAATTATAAAAGGCAACTTATGTTTTATTGTTAAAATGTGACTTTTTAATAAAGCAAAGTCAAACATCAAAATAGAAGTGGGACATACTATTTGGGGACCTTTCCTAGTGAAATGTACCATGAGAAGTTATAAAAGAACATGAGGGGTCATTTGGAGCTCACTTTTGACTACATCTCTCTTTCATTTTGATGAGTTTGAGCTTTGTGCTTCAACTTTTGCATTTGAAGACGAAAACCCTCCTTTGCAATCTACATCTGAGGATGAAAACCCTCCGTTGTATTCAACTTTGAGGATGGAAATTCTCTAATTTTCAAGGGTGACTCCATACAGGAGTTGCATTTGGGCATTTGTTCAGAGTTTTGAAATCCCAGATTTGATTCAGCAGCTAGGGCATCAACTAGGGCAGGTTTCATATCAGTTTTCAGTATTTTATAGCTAAGGCATCACATTCCAAGTCAGATTTCATGATTATACAGCTAGGGCGTCAAAGACACCAATTGAGACAACGAGTTTTGGGGTTTTTATTGGGCAGATTTTAGGGCTGGACAACCCCCTTCTAGGGTTGTTGCAGGTGTGATTTGAAGTGGGATGGGTGCTAGGGTTTGCACATAGCCAAATTCTGCTCTAGAGAAACATTTTTCAGTCTGCGGGAGCCATTTATGTGCAAGATTTTTCCAACAATGGTCAGCTGTATTTTTATTTATTTCCAGTTTGAAAATAAAAGATTTTTTTTAGTTTTGATGTAAATCTGATCTTTTCAATCAAATCCATATTTTTGGAGGTGTTATTAATGCTTTCCAATATTTGGGTAATTCTATTTTTGAGGGTTTGTATTAATAAATCAAATAAATCAGACTGCTGTCATTTTATTACAAGGGTTTACTGAAGAAATATTCAGACTATTGTCATAAGGGTTTCCTAGGAAATCCTAATTTCATTAATTTATGCCCTTAAGGGACATTACATCTTGAGAAGTTCAGTTGGATTGGGGAGGAGGAAGAAGCAGAAATGCAAGAAAATTGATAATTTTGACAAGGGATTTCTTTAGAAGAGTAGAGGCTCTTGAAGCTAGGGTGTAGAAGTAAAAATAAGAACTGAGTCTCAACAAGTGATGTTTGAAGATGAAGCGCTTTTCCCTCCATATAACCCGAAATCTTTTTGATACTAAGAGTTAAACATTTGAATCAATAGATTGTTGAGATCGAGGCACACTTTATGAGGATGAAGATGGAGGGTCCACATCGAGCAAAATTTGCAGCTAAATAATTGACAATGATGACATCATTTGGTGGGAAAATTTGAAAGAGAAGGGGATTAAGAGGTAGAAGATTCACTTAAAGAGTGAAAATCGTGATGAAGATGATGCAAAAGTTTGGTGGGGATGAACAATTGTAGAGATAGACGAGCCATGTAAAACAAAAGATAAGAAAATAAAGACACAAAAAAATTAAGGTCAGGATTAGATGGGAAATAATACTAGAATAGGGAATGTTTAAATACCTTGAAGAGCTAGCTGAGCTATTACTGGACAAGAATCTTGTAGATGTGCTCTATAGAGAGGTTGAGAAAGGAAATAGTTGAGATTTGGTATCATGCCCTAGATGAAGTCGTTGAAGAACCAAGGGAAAGTGGAGAGAACCTTGAGGATGTATAAGCTTTTGATAAAGGAGGTGATTTACTGACAAAATGTTAGCATAAATAGAAGAGACTATGAGAAACAACTGATGGAAGTTGTGATTACATGTGAAAAGGAGGCTTTGCTTGTTGAGGTGCCTATCTTTCTTTGATCTGAATCACAGTTGCATCCAAGGGAAAACATTGTAAAAACAATTGGACTTAAGATGTGTTATAAGTGGAAGCAATTAATAACAACAAAGAGCAGAATATGCATATGAAATCTATTTTACAATATTAACTATGCACATGAGAAGAGTATGTAATACCACATCTCAATATGCATGCGCCACGGAATATTACAGATTGCCAGAATGTTTCGTAAGGGTTACGATTGTACTCCCTTATCCTGTGAGTGGGCTACATATGTGATGCCATGGTGCATATCGATATCCCTACCTTGTGATACAAGATGTATGTCTAGATGCACAAATGATGAAAATGGAATGATTTGCATTTCTTTTGTGAAGGTTTGTCTTATGGACCTCCACGAGTGACGCTTTTCCTTTGAGTAATTAAGGATTGGTAGGCAATGATTGGAAGATATTATTGGAAGGTAGTTCCTTGTTGAGGGCATAACCACTTCATTATTGCTCCAATGTTTTACGATGACCTCATTTTAGAAATAGGAACAAAGTGGTCAATCCCCTTGAAGTGGCTCCACCCCTTCATGCTGCTCTAGTTCTCTCTATTTTGGTCATTTCTTCAGGTTGTTTGTATTTTGGCCGACACAACTATGATTTTCAATTTCTTGGTTAATCCACATTGAAATGAACTTCCCATCACTACTGAGCGATGACGTTTGTTGGTATCATCTTCATGATGCCGAAATTATTCACCATTTGCAGAAAAATTGCAAAATAAGTTTCATTCGACCCTCATATAATTCTGTCCAATGTTGATTCCGACCATAAGATTCGTGATTCTACCTGTATCAATTGCCTCACCTTGCGAAGCAATGGTTCCAACCACATTAAATTTGGAGAGTGAGATATAACAAATCAATAAGTAGAACTGTTGTGATCACACGATTCAAAAGGATGAAGATTCCAACACAATATAGATTAGTGACTTTGTCTACCACAAGAATTGCAAATGGTAGAATGAGATGCACGACATTTATGTGCAGGACAGTTTCTTGCACTAATGTTGAGCAAGCTGTTAATGACGTATTTGGGGCACAGGGATCCTTGTCTACTACATCTGCAAATGGGTTTTTGATTCAATGATGATGGAGACCATGTTGTTTCTTCTTCTACAATAACTGCAAATGATATAATGAGATGCACACCTTCTATTTGAGGGAAAGATTCTTGCTCTAATGTTGAGCAGTTTATTTTGTTGTAATTGAGGCATGGAGATCATTGTCTATTACATCTGCATATGGATTTGGTTCAATGATGATGGAGCCCATAGTGGTTTGGGAAGGTTCTCCGATGTATCTGAAGCCATCACTCTTGGGCTCCATTTCCACCTCAAGAGCGCTTCAAATGCCTTGGCCTTCTTTGCAAGACCTTAGCCACTATATCCCATTTTCTTTAGTAGTTTGAAACAGATTCCTTTGGTGTGTTGCTTAAAATTATCAAACGAATTTGATGAATAATTATGGTGTTGAGAATAATAAGGGCTCACTGTGCTCTCATATATTTCTATCTCAGTATTTCGTTTTGAAGCCACTTTATCTATAACTCTTTGCATTCTTGTAATGTCCCTTTTTGGGGGACTTACGGAAAATAGCTAGGACTGAATGAGAGATGACTGAAAATAATTTTTAGATGGCTGCAATCAGACTTATGTGGGCTGAGCGACCTGTTTTGAGAAATCCCACTCACTTTTGGATGCCCTAAACTCGCTGAAAAATGTGCCCAATCAAGGTCAAATTTTTTGATTAATTAACAGCAGTTAGAATATGAAGGAAAACTGATTTTTAGTTCCCCAAAAATGAAGATATGAATTTTCTATAAACCCTTGTTTGTAGAGTTACTTCAAAAATTCATAACTTCACCTAGGAAGCTCCAAAATTCATAAAACTTGGGATCTTGGGGTTTAAAAATATGAAGAATGCAAATGAAATATCCCTTTTAGAATATCACTCTAAAACTCAGAAATTAATTAAAAATCTGCAGACTGTAATTATGATTTTTCCAGGACAGCAAGGTACAAAAATCTAATTTTTTTTATATCTTCAAAAATATTCACTTTCAACAATACCCAGAAGCTTCAAAAGATGTAAAAAAATATGGATAACATTAAACAACTGAAACAATTCTTAGTGTCTAGATATGAAATTTTAATGATGAAAATACAGCTGAAACTTACAAAATTTGTAACTCTGGAAATACTTGGGATATGATTACAAATGATAGCTCAAAAGATAGATAAATCCATCGTCTATCTAATGCATATTCAAGCACAATTTTCCAATAGGTTGAAGGCACCCGAAACTACTCCTCAAATATGAAACTGAGTAGACAAAACCCTAAAAAATAGCTATTCCAAATCTGAACTGAAAATATGAATGTAGAAGGTTGGAAATATGAAATATCCCCAAACATGAACAAGCTAGGGATATGGATCTGAAACCCTCACCTAAGAATGCTCTACTAACTAGGGATGAATCTCTTACCACCAAAGCCAAGGATCTTGCAAAATCTGACCTCCACAAGCGATAAACTAAAAATAGCAATCACTTCAAAATGATTGAATGTCTGAATGCCCCTCCAAAAGACCCCAAAGGTTTATTTATAACCTTTTTCCTCCAAAAACCCAAGTCGCATTTTCCTTAGGGAAATTAATTAAATAAAGTGACTATCATTTATTTCTTTTTATTATATCACTTTATCTTTTTATTTTATTTTCTTTCTATTTTAACTTTATCATTAATAAATTAATATAAATTGCTTATAATAATATTTTAAGATGCACTTTATGATTAATTAATTATGACAAGTTTCCCTTGTATTCCTTCCTTAGCTGTCAGGAAATAATGAATGGGCTAAGGGTCTTTGCCCAACTGCTTCCGAGAAAAGGGGATACTACAATCTTCCCTTCCCCAAATTGCTTGCCATCAAGCAATTATAACTCATATATCCAATAGTCATGTGCGAGAGACAAAACATGCTATAGTGCTCCAAGATTTGAGATCCTGTACCTATTAAGTGAGAGAGCTCTTGCCACAATACATAGCTCTCTTGATGATCATATACACAAATTTGCATCAAGGGTATCACATACTTTATATTATAGATTTGATCCTCTAACTCATCATCCTTCTCATGAGGAAAATAAATCTGAATATGCAACATTAAATATGACAACATCATTCTTTTCATACCTTACAATGTCATCAAGGTCTTTAGTTTTCTTTTCCTTCATGATATCTTGGCTTTGTTGTACCAAATCCTTAGCATCCTTGTTCAACATGGGTTGAATATCTTCATGATAACACTGCTCCAATAAAAAAGATGTATCTCTTACCACATAATCCGCATCTTGTGTGATCTACTCTTTTTTGAAGGAACCTTCCATACTCTTGGATGACACAACTTGAGGAGTACCATTCCTCATACCTTGCAAAACAACTTCCTTCGGATTAGTATGCTCTTCTTCTTTTTCTTCTTCATCTGGAACTACCTCAATCTAATTGGTTGCCCCTTTCTGCCCAAAATTTGGTGCTTTTTGTTCACTGTTTGAAGTATTTTTTGGCTATCCCAAACGTCTTTTGTAATTCAAGTACCGACATATGATGATCTCTCTTGGTCTTGCTACCAATCTTCATCCTACAATAATCTAAAAATTACAAATTATCTCTGAAACCCTTACTCAAATATTGGTATTTTTCCCAACAAGACTCCTCATCAATCACTTCCATTGGCTGCCCTTTATTACTGCTCTCGCCTTTTTCCCCATTATTCCTAGGTTTGATCTGATTCATGTTTTGTGTGAGCTGACTCAAGTAGAGGTTGGTTGTCTCTTGTTGTTTCACCATGTTAATGAACATTTACCTCATAAAATTCATATTGAGATCTTCATTCACTACCCAACATGATAGAGGAAAGGTGGCTCTGATACCACTGAAATATCCCTTTTAGGATATCACTCTAAACTTAGAAATTTATGAAAAATCTGCAGGTTGTAATTATAATTTTTCCAAGATAGCAAGGTGCAGAAATCTAAAAAAAATCATATCTTCAAAAATATTCACTTTCAACAATACCTAGAAGCTTTAAAAGATGTAGAAAAATATGGGAATTTTAAACAACTGAGAAACAATTTTTAGTGTCTAGATCTGAATTTTTAATGATGAAAATATAGCTGAAACTTAAAAAATTAATAACTCTGGAAATATTTGGGATCAAATTACAAATGATAGCTCAAAAGATAGATAAATCCAATATCTATCCAATGAATATTCAAGCACAATTTTCTAATGGGTGGAAGGCACCCGAAACTGCACCTCAAATCTGGAACTCTGAGATTGTTCTGCAAGGATCAATACGGAACCTCGTGCACATCAAAGAGATTGCATTTCCAATAGTGACGTGAATGCTTCAAATAATCAACAAGAAATCAAATCACAAAGGAAAATCAAGCATGAAAGAAACATGTTTAGCATTCTCATAGATCAAAATAAGAAGGAACCTCAAATAAGGGTCTCCTGTGAAACCTTGCAAAATGAATGTCAGAGATGATTGTGGATGCTCTTGAGTGCTCTCCAAATTTGAATGCAAATGTTATCAACATAGTGAATTCAACAGAGTTTTTGTATGTCAGATTCAAGAGGATTTGTAAGGAAGGTAAGCCTGTAATTTATAGAGGCAAAATCAGTTAAAGTTGGTTATACACGGATAAATGAATATGCTAAAAATAACATTGTGGGAAGTTGCAATAGTGCTGGGGGAAGTAAATGAATTAATTACAAAAAGCTGCATCTGGAAAGGTGGTTGTACATGCATTTTAATTGCCCCCACCTTTCTAGGATTCTAGAAGTGCAGTTAACTAGGATAAGGATAAGGAGTCCAAGTGGAGTCTAAGTGGAGTCTGAGCAAGTGGCAGATGACTAGGATGTGCACACACTTAATTAATTAATTATTTAATTAATAAATAATAATTAATTTACCTAAAAGGGGTACTAAGGGGTACATGGGATTAATTTAATTAATCCAAAGGGGTACAATGTGTAATTAATTAATTAATTTAATCAATTAATCACAAATGGGTGAATAACAAGGCGTACTAGGATAACATTGGGAACAAGTGGAAACATGAAGTGTAATTTTGGGGTGTCTACATTTTTCCCCTCTTTAAAGTGCTATTGCAAAGTAATAGTGCTTTAAAGATAGTAGACGCATGCAGATCGGTGAGTGGAAAAATTGTGAAGCATTGGGATGCCCCAACAAGAAGAATGGTAGAGGAATGCCCCCTCAAGTGGGTGGATGACGCAACAAGGTGGTGGAAAACCGCTTGATAGGAAGAAAGAAAGGGATTAAAACAAGGATGGGAAAGGACTGTGTTCATAGCATGAGCATTATTTGGAGAGTAATTTTTAGAGCAACCTGATTTTTGTTGTTGCACAATAGAGTTGTCATCATGATTATGAAAGAATCAAGATGGTTAACCCAGATGCATGTAAACAAACACACACAACAAAGAAAAGATAAAAAAGAAAACAAACCCAATATACAAAGTAGGTGCCGGCATCAGGGTTATAAAGGAACCAAGATGTAATCACACTACTTGTAAGTGGTCCAAAAAGAGTAAACATCAATAATGCAACACAAAGTCGAAAAAAAGAAGACAATCAACCATGCCCCTAATGCATGCCACAATGATGATTAAGTAGATACAAATGCTCCCAAGTGGGAATAGGATCAGATTGAAGAGCGGAGTTAAAGTGAATCCTTATGACACTCTTGTTGAATCCGTTGTGTAAATGATCAAGGTTGAAATTGCCCCAGGTGAAGTTATATCACGAAGGAAAAACAATTTTGTGACTTGCCCCAAGCAAAGTTAGCATATCATGCAAAGGGAAGAAAGTGATAGTTGTAAGATTGGCATGATCACTAGGGTAATAGATAAAAGTATGACGTTTATCAAGATTGTATTGAGATGTTGAATGATTCACTTTAAGTGTTTTCCAATTGTAGGATTTCTATGATAAGTGAATGTTTGTTCGAAAGTTTTGTAATTTTTTTTATTTTTTTTTTGGGATTTTTGAAATATTTGATTTTTTTGGATTTTCGCAAGTTTTAAAATACAAATGCAAACAAAAATGAAGACATTCCATGGCTTAAATAAACCAGGAGGAAAACACAACACGTGCAAATGACAAAAAGATATAAAATAAGCAATAAAAAGAAACCCAATATGAACAAGAAGGAACCACACCAAAGTTATATGTGAACTAGGATGTGAATAAATTTCTTGCAATTGGTCCACAGTAAAGGAAAAAAAGTAAAACACAATGACAAACTGAAAGAATAAAAAGCATCGTCACAATGTTAACAAACTGCAATAGTACAATACAACGTGTAAAAATGACATCTAATGACACTCCGAATGTGTTCCACATTGAAGAACTAGACAGATTTGAATGCCCCCAAGCGATAGCTTAGCACGCGAGAGGATTGGATCAGGGTGAAGAGCGGAGTGATACTTAGATACTCCAAAAGATACTCTTGTCAGATCCCATTGAAGTTTGATCTGTATTGGATTAAAATGTAAAATCCAAGTGTGCCCCAAGGCAAAGTTATATTGCAAAAGGGTAAATGATTGCCTCAAGAATAGATATACACCACGGGAAATAAAGATGAGTATGATCTAGAACTATCATGAGGAGTGCCATCAAATGGCAAAGTTGTTGAACTGTGTTATCCAGTTGTTGAAATTTTGTCAAACATTATCTGAATGTTTTGATTATGACAGTTTGAAACTATTTTTGGAGTTTTGGACAATTTTATATTGTTTTTGTTTTTTGAACAATTTTATATTGTTTTTGTATAATATATATATATATATATATGTATGTATATTTTGAAGTTTTGTGAGACGTTTTTGAGAATTTTTTTTGTATAGTACAACTCGGTAAAAAGGTACACTGCTTGAAAGTAGGTGCAAATAATTAAAAGCATTCCATTCCATTGGCAGAAATGTAGATGATAAAATGATAGGGTGTTTCACTCCACTCGTGGCTCCACGCAACTAGGAAGATGCGAGGGCTCATCACCTTGAGCCAAAAAGGACGTGAAAATGAGGAGAATAGTGATATGAAAGTGAAGATGATGCATGTGAAGACACAAGCTGTAATAATGATCCGTATGAGAAAAATGTAACTCATCTCCAGTCAAGATTATTTGACCGATTACAAGATGATTCTACTTTATAGGTTTTGACTTGACTTAGATCCATTGATGGCCTACTGATTGGAAAAATCTGGTTGAAGGAATTGGTGTCTCTCTTAACATGAGTAGCTAAATTACTTCTTGGGATGTTTTTAATTAAGCACTTTGATTCAAGATTTCATAAAGGATTTAATGAATGATTATTTATTGATTTTTATGAAGGACACCCTACATGTTGCCCCATGCCATCAGTAAAAGGCAAGGGCTCAACACCGAAGACAAAATGTAGGTGAGTAAGGGCTTTCTCTATTCCCAGTCTCATACTGCCAGTAAGAAGTATGGGCTTATCACCGAAGACTGTGAAGGACAAAAGGTGTATTGATTTTATAATTTTTTTTGTATTTTTTGATTGATTTAATTTGCCTTGTATGTTGATAGTGTGCTTGTTGGGAAGGAACATTCTGCCCCCAAGTCTCAGCCTCATGTGACTAGTAGGACGCAAGGGTTCAACACCGTAGATTGAGATGGGTGGTCAAAAAGGACCAGGTAAAGAAGTTTAGTGCTTTCAGTTAAAGAGAGAGCTTATTTGAAAGGAGGAGTTTTCCATCAGTAAGCTTCGAGACAAAACCATAGGTAAAAAGATATGAAATGGTAAGAACCATAACAAAGACGAGACACAAAATTCCCAAGAGGAACAAGGTTAACATGTGTCATAATAGGTGAAGAAGGTGAGTATATGATAATGGTATGATTAAGGTATCTTCCAATAGATGGAATGCCTAACATTATTTGTACACACTTTGCCATTTTCCGATTGGAAAACAATGCTCTAATACAAAGTTTTTATTCTCTTTTTGTGATTTTTGAGTTTTCTGAATGTTGGAGGATGAGGAGTTTAAATGGACTTATCAAGAAAGATGTCCATGTTTATTGAAGTTGAATGGTCTTGAGATACAAGACTTGTGTAGATGAAATGCAAGTCAAGAGGGAGAATCAAAAGATTCGATAAGTCCTAAAATACGAGACTTGGACGGACATGAGCCAAGTCAAAGGAGTGAAACCAAAGTTTCAATAAGTCCTGTAATATGAGACTTGGGTGGATAGGATCCAAGTCAAAAGATTGAATCAAATGATTCGATGGGTCCTGAAGTACTAGACTTGGGCAGACAGGATCCAAGTCAAAGGATGTGTGATTAGATAAGTCTTCGATGAGATCAAAAGACATATGTGATGTTAGAAGAAGATTGTCGATGTGGGGAAGATGTTGAGATACATATTCACCTGTGAGAAAAAGAGCACGAGGAAAGAAGGATAGATCTCTAGATGTATACCCAAGACTCTTTATAGGCCGTAGAGAGGAAATGTTCAATGTTTCTCCTTCTAGGTTGTGAATTAGTTTATTTGACAATAATTTGCAATTAAACCTTGAAACATGGTTGAATAAGGATATTCATGGGTATACGTACCTCATAAGAGTGTGCGCATGTAGATATCTTGACAAGTAGGAATCATCATTGATGAGATTCCTGCAGGATGGATCATGTGAGGTATAATGGACACAGAAGGTTGTGTTGTCGCAAGTGTCCAAGCTTGTTGTTGTTGTGGTTTCACAACAAGACTAGAGATGTTAGGCGTAGGAGCTGGAACAAAAAGAATAGAATCAAGCTCAATGGTGTTTGACGATGGACCCTCTTCTATCATGTCAAGGGTTGAAAGAGAGTCTTGAAGCAAATTCAAGTTCTCGTTAGGTGTTAGAAGATTGTCCAAAACATGTTCAATGTTTGTTTGGACTATAAGAAGAAAATCTGTAGAAGAAATGGATTGGTTTGAAGGGGGAGATACTTGACCTTCGTCGTGATCTCATGGAATGTCAGTATGAATAGAAGTGGGAATAACAGTCAACTCTTCATTTGAAGGTGTGGAAGTTGACATGTCATCAGTTGCAAGAGCTTCATCATCAAGATCTACAAATATCTCTCCGTCGTCAATTAAGTCTTGGACATAGTTCTTAAAACATGTACATTTATCAGTTGAGTGGCCATCAATGCGATGAAAATCACAATATGCATGAGGTTTGTACCAATATGGCTTAGGTTCTCCTTCAATCCAAGGTCTTGTAAGGGGATATTTTATCATCCTAGCCACTTTGAGTTGATGAAAGACACTAGAGAGACTTTCACCGAGGGGTGTAAACTTACGTTTAACTTTACGTGGTGTAGTGTCTTGGCTAGGTTGTATGATTGGATTTTTGATTGATTGGTCATGTATGTTGGGAATATTGTGATTATCCATGACACTAACAATGATGACATTACAGTTGCGATTGATGTACCAAGATTCATCCTGATAAGCTCTAGTACGGTGATTATTGTGAGTGAGGTTAAGATAATTTTTTCATGAAATTCTCTGAGAGGTCCACAAAGGTGGTAATATATCCCTTTGGAAGGTGTAAGAACCAATCCAAATATTTTCCTCCTAGACTTCTAGGAAAAAGGCACAAGAGAAAGCTATCGTTATATGCCACTTCGTGACATGCTATGGAAAATTCTTTGATATGTTGTCTCAGATCAGTTTTTCCCTTGTATTTTTCGAATTTGGGTGTCTCAAAAGACTGTGGGAAGGGTATGCGTAAGATGTCCATATTAAAAGGGTATGGACACAATTCATCAAAATTGAATTGTTTGTGTTGTTTTTGTAAACTCGCAATGGTGTCTTTCATCATTTGCCATTCTTGGGAAAAGGATGAATTGTATAAATCCACCATTGTAATGAAAAATTAGAGAGAATGAAGAAAGGTACAATGAATAATGCAACCCTTAGCAAGTGAATGCTAAGATGGAAGTGAAGAAAAGTTTGAAAAACTTGACCCTTAGCAAAGTGAATGCTAAGATGGAAAGAGGGAAGAAGATGGAAAAAGTTTGACCCATAACAAATGAATGCTAAGAGGGAAGAAGTGCGAAAGTGATTGAAAAAAGACTCAATCCTTAACAAAGGGAAAAAGATGAAAATAGTCAAGAGAAAAGGGTGCTAAGAAATGTTGGCTAGATCTATTCTGCATAACATGAAAAGTGTTAAAGGAAGTCATGAGACTAAATCTCCCTCATTGGACCGGTGAACTCCCGTGTAAGAATTGATAAAAGTGAAGATCTAAATGTAAACTTTAACTATTTAAGAGCTCATGAACATAGCTGTACAGTTCTGCAGCAAGTAAATAGCTGTTAAAGAAAGGAAATATTTGAAGAAGAAGGGAATTAATGTAAACACAGGGAAGAAAGAGGGAAGATGTGCAACCCAATCAATAGATAACAAAGTTGATTGAGTGCACATAGAAGGGGAATAACATCAAAAATGAGTGATTATAAGCGTGGAAGGTGGGCTTAGATCTAGATTAGAAAATAACAAAGTGAAGTTTATTGGAAGATCTAAGATAAATGAAGGTTTTACGACAAATTACAAAGAACACAAAGTTCTCCGGAAATTTGAGGGGATTCCTTTGCTTAAGTGCTATCAACTTTTCAAATCACAAAGTTGGAACACAAGAATGTTGCTTACAAATTCTGATCCTTAACTTGAAGGTTCTTCCTCTACTTATAACATGTAGAGGGGCAATTACAAGTCAAAGCTTTTAGTTGAACTGGCACATGTGGAAGTAGGAAAGGAAACAACTGGTAATCTCTCTCCTGGAATTCCTTTTTGCATGACATGCATGATTTGCAACTGAAGATAGAAACTTCTATTTTGCATTCCTACCACCTATTTCTAAGTAGTTGAATTCTTCAAGTAATGGATTTTAAACCAATCACTTAAGTTGTATAATTTGATTGATCGCTCAATTACTTTGTCAGAGAAAATAAGAGAAAGAAGTGAATAAAGATGGAAAGCTGCAGTCTTGTCCTTTTTCATATTCTGCATGCAGCTTTTGATTCTCAAGGATCTGGATTGGATCTGGAAGTGAGATGAAAGCATGTGTGATTTGCAAACGGGTATTGCCTTTGACATGTCTTCCTTCTTATCCTTGAAGCTTTTGCAGTTCTTCTCCAGTACATGCATCAAAATGTTTGCCATAAATAACTCATCATTTAAATTGATATGAGCAATTAAAAATTCTGGAAAGCACTCCAAAGTGAATGCAAAAATTCAATGAAGAGTTCAACTGGAAGATTGGAAGCACATGCACAAGATCCTGAGAAGGAATTTTCCAAACCACTGACTTCTTCACGGGCTGCATTCAGAAACAAGAGGATGAAGCCTTTTGCCGGAAGCTTTTGCAATTATGAGATGGATCTGGATCTGCATGTCTTCCAAGATGATGATCTGCAAATCTGGAAGTAATGCATGATGATAGAGCTTTCTTTTTCATTGGATTCTTTGCCATGGCTGTGTCAATCTTTGTCTGATCAAAAGGGCTTTTAATTATGTAATTCTTCAAAACTGTGTGTAGATCTTTTTCTTCAGATTCAGGAGGATATATTCAATGTATTGGACATTGATTTAAGCTCCCTTTCTCTTTGTAAAGCACCTGTAAATATTGAGGAATTAATTCAGACAAAGATGGCAACAATGGAACATTATCCTTATAAAATTTTAATAAAAAAATTTGCATAATTCAAGCCTGCTGCCCCAAAATTTGATGTTTGCAAAAAATGCAAAGCAAACATGAATTTTACCAACTTCACCTAGGGCACCTGTACCATTACTTTTGCAAAAATTATCCAAACATAACATCAACAAGCTCCTTCAATTTGTGCGCCAAAATTTGAAGCTTTCAAGCATTAATTGTCACCTTCTTCTGAGCAAAAATCCTCTTCAAATGGGGCGCCACTTTTCCTCTGGGCTGCACTTCTTTGCAAAAATTGTTAATTACATCCTTATGGCAGCCCATGCATATATAACCCTCACAATTCTATAATTAATTTTGCCTTTATTCCTGAAAATTAATTAATTAAAAATAATGCTTCATTCTTCAAATTGGGCATATCAATTGTGCATGCTCACCTGTTATTAAATAAATTAAATTTATTTAATTTTAAGGAAAACAAATCTGCTTTCAACTTTAACTCAAGCCTCATAGAATTGACCTTAATGCCACTGAAAAAAGAAAAAAATTTATTTAATCATTAATAAATACTTAAAAAAATATTATTTCTCCTTTGTAATGGGGCAGACTTTTTGTGAAGGGGCTGCATTAAATAAATTAAATTTATTTAATTTTAGAAGTGTGCTTTTTCAAGCCTTCCTTTTGTCCACTTCCCTTCATGTGTTGACTTTTCCACAAGCCTGGGCACCAAAATTAGGTGAATTATTAACAATTAATATTTAATGCAAGTTAAAGTTATTCTTCTACCCAAAGGGGGTCGCACTTTTTGACATAAGCCAATTTCAAGTATTTTTAAAAATCAAATGACAATGGGATTATTTACCCTGCAAGGCAGCCCAAAAATCCCATGATTCACTTAAGTCGTTTGACTTTCATAATGGGATTATTTACCTCTGCAAGGCAGGTAATAAAATCCCATGAATGCACTTAAGTGATTTTTCTTTTATTCCACAATGGGAATTTTTACTCTATAAGGCAGGTAAGAAATTCCCGCCTGCCTGCTGCCTCTAATTTTCCCATTGAAGCAAAGACTTAAGTGAATTTGAATCCATGGGAAAAAGTACCCTGCTAGGCAGGTACAAAATTCCCACCTGCCTGCTATTTACCAAAAATCCCATGATGCACTTCAAATCCTTAAATTTTCCAAAAATGCGACCAGCCCAAAGAGGCTTTTTGGTGCACGACTTCGTCTTTTCCCAGAGAACCAGACCTCCGATGGCTGAATTCCTTCTGGCATGGCAGCGTGCGTATGATGATCTTGTAGATACTCCAGGCCAAGAATCAGGCCAAACCGGCAAAGGAATTGATCCAGGTGAAATTTCACAGAAAATGAAACGATGAAAACACCAAGCTAAACACAAAACGTTGCTAGAAGTCACAAATAAAGCCCAGGATGCATTCCTGGTTAAAACCCTATAGGTATATGGGAATATTGACATGTAACGGATCACAACAGGGTTAAACCGGAGCACAAATTGCTTCAAACGGGGCTCAAAATAATTAAATACAAATTTCCGCAGGCAAAAGGGTATGGACGACAAGTCATAAAACAATTTTGGGCATCTGGGTATTTGGCAAAAATGGCTCTATGGCTCACTGGGAATATCTTGACACAATACAGGAAATCTGGCAATTAAAACACAAAATACCCATTATTTTAAAAGTACGAAATTTTTTACTATGGGGTAGTCTCAGATTTCAGGGTGAAATCTGGGGAGGATGTGATGAAATTTGAAAACTCGACTCCTTGTGAAGTGAATGCTAAGATGGAATAGGAGGGAAGAAGAAAAAAGTTCAAAACTTCTGGCGTAGAAAATGAAGTGCTAAGAAGGAAGAAGCTAAAAAAAGGTTAGTCGAGTGCCAAACTCTCTTAACAAAATGATATCCTTAAAGAGAAAAAGGGATGACAAGAAGTTAGATGGACTATTTCGTAACAAAAATGAAACTATGTTTTAAGATCCCTTCAAGAGACTTAACAAGGTGGATTTATGATCAACTCCTTCAAAATGAGATTACAAGAGTGATGAAGAAATGTGTTTAAGGTTTAACTCCTAAATGAAGTGTTAAAGAAAGCTACAAAGAGTAGGGAAAAAGTGATCAATGTTTCTTGACACTTAAGGTCAAAATGAATGTCAAATGAGATAAGACTTAACAAGATGAAGTTGATCAACTCTTAACAAAATGTGTGATAAGAGTTTGAGGACAAGAGGGGACTTCCCTTTTTATTTGTGCTACTTCTACTGAATCTTTGCAACACCTAACAAAAATGAGTATGTTAAGGTGGAAGTGCTCTTGAAATATCAGTTTAGATGATCAAACAAAGTGAGTGTTAAATTGAAATATGACAAAGATGTTTGAAATGATTTTACGAATCCTTTACAAAATTGAACTTAAAAGGGTTGGAACAAATGGTGGATAGTGTGCTCAACTTGTGACGACAATTGTAAGTGCGACAAGAGGGATACTTAAAACACAATTGGATGATGCTCAATTATTAACGAAATGTTAAATGAAGAGACTTAGGAAAGAAAATGATGGATTTGCTCAACTTTTAACAAGATAAATGGCAAAAAGCAAGGTGAAACTTAAGAAGATGATGATCAATGTCAAATCTTAACAAAAAGTGTGTTAAAAGATAAGACATGACAAGGAAATGAAAGCACTAATAGAACTGAAAAGGCTAAAGGTCATCACAAGAAGTGAATAAACGATGATAAAAAGTCATGAATCTCACAAAAAAATGGAGATAAGAGACAAAGGGGAAGTGATGGATTAGTGACCTCAAATTAAAACAAAGTGAATGCTTTAATGAGAGAAGTGAAGAAATATTAAGAGGATGTCGAAATGCAACAAAATGATTGTGAAGTACGACAACATAAGATGATAGGATAAAAACATGGAAGACGTCACAACTCAACAAAGTGGATGCGAAAATGCGATGACAAAGAGTGAGTAGAGAATGATATTGAAGAATGTCGATAAGTCCAGAAAGTAAATGTGAAATGTGATGATGTAAGAATGGGGAATGCTTAGAGTTCAACAAAATAACGTTAAACTTAAGAAACGATAATGAAAATCAAGGTGATCAAGAGAGTTGCTTGACTGGATAAAGTGAGTATTATATCAACGTCAAGAATAGATGAAAATGAAATGCTTAAGTGTGAATATGGATGTCCACAAACCAAGACTTAGACACATGTAAAAGTGACAAGATGGATGAACAGAAAACAATGAATGATGAAAGTGAAACAAGTGTGTAATATGCGAGAAAAATGAAAAGTGGTGAAGTGAAAGTTGTGGCCTCTACCTTAGATTGGCTTGGACAAGGCGTGACTTGCTGGGTGGCTCTCTCAACTAGGTGTCAGTAGTATATCTAAGTGAGCGCAATGCTATTGCTAGCTAATGGATTTACTTTACCCCCTTTGAAACCCTGAGCAAAGATCTTGCTCAGAATGAATCACACTGGGGTCACCACTAAGGATATTCGAGACTCTAACTCACTAAGGCTTTACTAGTCATGTAGGATAAAAAGGTTCCCATTTCATCCACCAGTTCCCTCAAGGTGTGGACTACTTTTGGGTTCCTAGAACCACCCCCTTTGTTGTAGCTTAAGGCTTATGCCAAGGGGGTTATGTTCTAGTTAAGCGGTCGAGCCGTAACTCTTAACCGAACCTGGAAATCAAGTGTTTTGAATGTGGTATTTTTTTATCTTTTGATTTAAATGTGGTTTGATTGAACTCCTTTGGCAACCTGCAGTTAGTAGTTTTGGAATGTTTTATCCACCTTGTGTGAGAGCAGGTCCTACAAACAATGATTAGAAAGTTTTCCGGAATGAGGTCCCCTAAGAACAAAACAAATAAACAAATGCAATGAAGCGAACCCACGTTTCTAATTTCCAAGATCACTGAAAAATGCGAGGAAAGAGCATATGTGTGAGTTGGCTTTGATTAAGTGAAACGTTAATTCCCCAAAAACAAAAAAGAGAAATGAGCACATTTTTGATTCCCAAGATCGCTTTAAAATGCGCGAGGGAAGAGCATATGCGTGAGCGATTCGTTTTAGTTGTAGAAAAACAAAAGAAAACGACAAGCGAGAAGCACGCAAAACATTGTTAGAAA
This sequence comes from Taxus chinensis, assembly GCA_019776745.2. NCBI lineage: Eukaryota > Viridiplantae > Streptophyta > Pinopsida > Cupressales > Taxaceae > Taxus > Taxus chinensis. Next base: position 379,995,338 of record CM034156.1, on the reverse strand, counting down.
GAATTATTCTAGTTTGCCTTGACTGTAATTGTGCATAAAATGGCGAAAAAACGATAAAAATTGGACCGAAACATCTAATAACCCTGATTTGACAAACTGCATAGTTAATCTAATAAAAATAAATAAAGAAACTAATAGAAGTGTAACCTAAACTACAAATAAGAATGTATAAATAAAATTAAATAAATTAAATAAATGAGTCAAAACCTAACCCTAGTAAACTAAAACTAAAGTAAGTGCAAAATAAAGGGCCAAAATTCCTAATGTATTGTATGTTTTGTAAAGTGTGCAGGTGGAAAGAGAGTAGGTAGCTCGGTCTGGGGAAAGGGCAAGCATAGGGATGTCGGTCCATTCAAAGTTCCTTGGTTTGAGCTAAGGTGAGGTGGGAATGGTTGGGGCTCGGGGATGGAGAAGCAAGGAGGTTGGGGATAAACATCTGCAATCTCGGTCGGCTCATTAGACGAGGCTCGAGAGTTGGGAGGGTAAGAACAAGGTCCTGGGTGCGCAGATGGTAGGTGCGAGTTGGAGTTGGGACAAATCAGTTTGTAGGCCAACCGAGAAGGCTACGGGGTTGCATCAGGGAGTCCATTTGGTCGGCAAGGATGTGGCCGAGGTCTGCGGGGAACGGGGTAGAGCAGAGGGTAGGGGCGAGTTGGGTTGGGACGGGGATGGGTAGGGGTGAGACGAGGAACCAACTTGTTTGTGGGGAACGGGATCCTTGGGTGGGACCGAGATGGGTGCGAGCTGGGGTATCGGAAGGAAAGTTGGGGTCTGGGAAGAGGAATTAGTTAGGTAGGAATTCATCTACTGGGTAATTGGCTCCATCTAGCAATAGCTAGGGACGGGGGCTGGGGAATAGGTAGTTTCAGAGGGTTTACTCAATTAGGTAGTTAGGGAGACTGTCAGAAGGTTAGATCTAGGTCTTGCAAAAGGTTATCAATTTTTTTTTAGATCTTTTTTTAAATTAAAAAATTTTGTCAAATAGATAGAAATTTTGCTAATAGATGCATTTTCATTTACAAATAAAATCTGTCACTGTTTGTGTCACTGGCTAAGTCTATACAGGTAGTCCAACAGGAAGATAAAAGGGAAATAAATCAAAACCTGCAAACCGGAGAACAAAACCTGCAAATCTGCAAACAAAAGTGAACCTACAAAATTTGCAAAAAGAAACAGGATACCAACAATAAAGAGGTGTATTTTTTTTCGTATGTGAGCTGGTATAGTGATGTTGTTGCTTCCAAACCTGCACAACAACAGAATGAAAGCACTCCAAAAACAAAGTGAGATAAAAAAAATGAAACCAAAAATGAAAGAGGAGGGGTGCGACTCCCACCGGGCGTGCCAAAATGTAAGCAAGGAAAATCACTGTAATGAAAGAAATAAACAAACCATGCAAACCTTTCTAGTAACCTTCAATGCAAACCTCAAATAAGGGTCTCCTGTGAAACCTTGCAAATGAAATATCAGAGATGATTGTGGATGCTCTTGAGTGCTCTCCAAATACCTAGGTTGTCAGGAAATGGAAACGGAAACGGATACGAAACATGGAAACAACAATTTAAAAAAAATCTTGGATACGAAATGTTACCAGAAATGTCCGTACAATATATTATAAAAAAATAATAATATAATATAATATATATATATATATATATATATGCATAATACTCATTTTATAATTGTAGACCATAAGAGATAATTGATAAAGCACTCAAAATATTTTGTATTCATTGAAATTTGAACTTCTAAAGAGTCATGACTCATCATTCAACATGGTTACAATTTCAATGATTCACATATACATGATAATAATCTAGATTCTAGATTCTAGAATATATCATCCAGATTTTCCTCATAATCATCTCCATGAACACCACTGGCAGCTCCACTCCCACTAGCTCCACTTTCCATCCCTTGTGCAGTGGATCCCGATTCTTCTTCATCAATACCAAGCAGTGAAAGTTGGCTAAGAGTAGCCGCAAAAGCATCAAAGTCACTACTCTCAGGATCAATATCCCAAAGTTTGTTGGGACCTCTAATATAGCCTTCAGTCTTGTGTGAGAGGATGCGCAAATTGGAGTGTACATACACTAAATCCTCAGCCTTCTTGGATCCTAACTTGTTCCGTTTGGCTGAGTGGATGAAGCTATATGTACTCCAATTCCGCTCTGCTGAAGAATTGCTAGCCACCTGTTACAAAAAAGAAGTTAGAAATTTTCAATTAGTAATAAAATTAGTTTACTAAGAAGTAAGAACATACATTTTTAATTTTTAATTTTTAATTAATAAACAAACTTTTGATTTCATTTTAATATTTTATACCTGTGAGAGGACTTTAATGGCAATAGTTCGTAGGTGCCTGCAATCATGGCCATGTACATACCACCACATGAATGGCTTTAGGTTGTACTTGTCACTTAATGCATCTACTTCACTCATGCTACTATTAGATGAAGAGACAAAGCATGCCATTTCATAGCGGACCGCAGTAGCTACAGCTGGATCAGGAAAAAGCCTCCGGAATGCTGCCTTAGTTCCAGTTGCAACTTCATGGTCATTGTATGGTGCTTGCCTACCAGGTAGCCCAAGTATTTCACTGCTATAATATTTGGGATTCAGGGCATAGGCTAGAAGATGCAATGGGGTGGTCATTTTATTCCACCTTCTCATGATCACAGTCTTAACTTCAATGTAGAATTTTTCTTCAGGATCTTGCTCTTTTTTTTGTATGATGTCTCTAATTTTTTCAAGCATAGAGTCAATGCCATCATAGATCTCCCCTATGCAAGCATCATCTGTATCTGCATATCTAATCATAGATAAAATAGGCTCAGTAAAACTGAGCAAGTATGCAACCTTTTCCCACCAATCATCATCAAGTATCAATGTTTTTATTTTGATGGCTCGTTCTGTGTTTGCTTGTTTCCACACGGACCAAACATCATCAATCACCATAAGCCTCAAGGCTTGTCTTACCTTCACAAGTCGTCTCAAGACGAGCGTGTGAGAGGCAAATCTTGTTTCAGCAACCTATTAAAATAAATTAAAACAAGTTAATAAAATATAAAATTAAATTTAAAAGAAATTCAAATGATAATTTGATATTTCATAGAAAGTTAGCAAATAAAAATTAGAAACTAGCAAATTTTTTTGTTACCTTCAGCAACTCCAACTTTGAGAACCTCCTAAAGATAGCCTGGGACATATGATGATTTGTGACAAACATTTGAATCTCATTTGCCTCTGTATACACTTCCTCTATCCATGGTATTTTGCCAATCTTCTGTAGCATCAAATTCAAGGAGTGTACTGCACAAGGTGTCCAAAAAATGTGCTCATATCTCCCTTCAACAATCAGCCCTGCCGCTCTACAATTTTTGGCATTGTCCGTGATGACTTGGACAACGTTTTGAGGGCCCACTGACTCAATAGCCTCAATCAAAATATTAGCAATAAATTGAGCATCTTTCACTTCACCCTCACAATCAACAACCCTTAAGAACATTGCCCCTTTAGGGCACACTGCAACAATGTTGATTAGGGGTCTATTTCGGGCATCTTTCCATCCATTTGAAATGATAGATACCCCTGATTCCTTCCATGAATCCCTAATTGGCTGCAAAGAAGTATGTACATGGGCCACTTCTTTCGCCAACAATGATGTTCTCACCTTCTCATAACTAGGGCTTTTATACCCTTGTGGTGCATCATTAATTCCTCTCACCATTTGTTGCCAATATGGTGACCGCAACACATTGAAAGGCAACCCACATGCATAAACACATCGAGCAATCAACTCATCAGCTACTTCCCTCTTCTCATTTGCAAATGCTTGCTCTAATGGACCTTTGGAGGTTCTCTTTCGTGACAAGCTCTCTTCCTCTATGGGAGTTTCAACTTCAATTTGAATAAAAGGATGGTTTGATGAGGTGGGTGGTTTTTGTGAACCCTTATTTTGCAATGGAGCAGTTTTAAATCTAGCTTTTGAAGCTTGCAAATCAGCCTCCTCTTGCTCTTTCATATATGCCAAAATATGTTTCCTTTCAACCTTGGCACATTTTCTAATCCCCATTCCTGATTGCCCCATTAAATGAGCTTTGAGTCGGGTATATGAGGCTTTGAATTCAATATTGCAATGATTGCATATCCAAGCACGAGAGCCACCGCCAGCAAGGTTCTCCAACACTTGCACATGTCTCCAAAGAGGAGCTCTAGGATCCAGAGTTTGCACACCCCCACCTTGGCCTACTTCACCCCCACCGTGGCTTCCTTCCCCGTGCCCTCCCACTGAAGCTGAACTGGATGCCATTTATCTCAAATAATCAAACCTACATTGAAAAATATTTAAAAATTAAAATAAAAACATAAACTTAGATAACAATAAATATTAAATATAACTACAGTTACTACACCCTACATATCCCATTCTGCTTTTGATCACCAAGTTCACCGTTTAGGCGCGAGGTGAGAGCATACACAGATTTCAGATTTTTTAGTTATAAAAAATAGGAAAAAGAATTAAATTATTAAACCCTATGTATCCTATTCTGCTTTTGATCACCAAGTTCACCGTATAGGCATGAGGTGAGAGCATACACAGAGTTCGGATTTTTTAATTTAAAAAATACAAAAAAACTCTTAAAATAGCAACAACAAGAAAAACCCTATGCATCCTATTCTGCTTTTGATCACCAAGTTCACCATATAGGTGCGAGGTGAGAGCATACACAGAGTTTGGATGATATTTATAATTTAAAAAAAACAATATATGATTTTTATTTAAAAACTCCAAAGGAAATGTTACATTTTAATTTATTTTTAAGCATAGAGTTTAAAAATTACTACATGTAAATCTACATATTGATATCATGATCATTGATCATGAATGATGTGTGCATTATGCACACATCATTCGTGACATTGATCACATTAAGCATTTTCTTTAAAAAAAAAAACTCTTCCTTCAAGCTTGAAAAATACCTGGTTTTTCCTCCTTGAAGCTTCCAAATCTGCTTTGAAATTCCTCCTTGATGCTCTTAGCTCTTAGTAGCACCTTCTAAACTCTTCCTTCAAGCTGCTCCTTGATGTCTCTTTGCTCTTCACAATGCTAAATGTTAGTTTAGTGAAAAACTGAATTTAGCAAGAGAAAATGAGAGTGTGATTTAGAATGGACCCAAGATGTCATTATATAGCTTTTAGGAAGTGTCTTTAGCAAGTCTAGGTAGGTAGATTAGGTTTAGGTTCATTAAATGCATTTAGTTTTTATTTTTTAAAAAGTTTTTTGGCTTTAAAACTTGAAAAATCGTTGGAAACGTGGCATACATTTCCGGAAACGTATGCCACGTTTCTGAAACGTATGCCACATTTCAGAAACGAAACGTTTCCCCCCACGTTTCTGTTTTTGAAACGTTTCAGGGGAGAAACGTTACCCAGGTAAGCCTGCAATTTATAGAGACAAAATCAGTTAAAGTTGGTTATACATGGATAAATGAATATGCTAAAAATAGCATTGTGGGAAGTTGCAATAGTGCCGGGGGCAGTAAATGAATTAATTGCAAAAAGCTGCATACGGAAAGGTGGTTGTATGTACAATTTAATTGCCCCCACCTTTCTAGGATTGTAGAAGTGCAATTAACTAGGATAAAGATAGGGAGTCCAAGTGGAGTCTAAGTGGAGTCTAGGTGGAGTTTGATCAAGTGGCAGATGACTAGGATGTGCACACACTTAATTAATTAATAAATAATAATTAATTTAACTAAAAGGGGTACTAAGGATACATAAGATTAATTTAATTAATCCAAAGGGTACAATGTGAATTAATTAATTAATTTAATCAATTAATTGCAAATGGGTGAATAACAGGGCATACTAGGATAACAATGGGAACAAGTGGAAACAAAAGTGTAATTTTGGGGTGTCTACACTATGATCTCACTTAGCGAGATGACTAACCATATGAGGTGGACAAGACGCCGAGTGACGACGAGACAAGTCATATACACCAACACCCCCCTTCATCGAAGTTGAGGTAGAGGTCAGGGAAAATCAGAATAGAAAGAGAACTCCCCTAGACAACTAAGAAAGATGTGTCAATGGGGCCCGACAACTAAAGGCTTGATAAGGTACCCATGTAGAAACAACATCTCTCTGGAAAAGAAGAAGAGGAGAAGAGAAATAGGTCCTGACAACTAGGCCTGATGAGGCACCCATGTACAATAAGGATCTCAAGTAATGGAGGAAATCCACAAGTGAAAAGACATCCACTTACAAGAGATACAAGACTCACCAAAACAACCTAAGAAAAATGCGTGATATGGGTCCCGACAACTAAAGGCCTGATAAAGTACCCATGTACAAATTGTAATCTTTCTATAAGAAGAAGACGAGGAGAAGAAGATAACTAGCTACCTCCTCCGGAAGATGATTTCCGATGAACTCCCATGGAATTCGAAGGACCCAAAAGTCTGTAATCAGTAGTGGAGGGAGGAGGAACATGAAGTGTCTCTAAAGGTGGCTCAACATGTAAAGGAGACAATATATCAAGTGAGGCGGTGACAATCTTGTTAAGCTCCATGAGGTGAGAGTCCGCAAATGTAGATACATCATCAAGTGGGTTGAGTTGTCGTGGAAGAGAATTCTGAAGAGGAGAGGGAGCCAAGAAAGCCCAAAGTAGATGTGCGGAAGTAGTAGTGGACCTTACCCCAAGACAAGAGCACAAGGATACTTGGCTTTAGCGAAGGGCTCAGTAAAGAAGCTTGCAACCTGATCTAAAGTCTGCAACTCTGTGTAGTCTCCAAGAAGAGTGTCAATGATGTGGTCTTCCGCATATACACTGAAGAATGTCCATCCGCATCGAACAACGTTGCTGCCCTTGGGAAGAACAAAAATGGTGTACTGAAAGTCCGCCCACTCCATGAAGGAACACAAAGGCAACAATACGAAGAACTCGGAGTCTGGTCTACTGAAATGTGACATAGGTCTAGCAAATGAGTGCAAAGAAACCGAAGGAAATGTTGTTGAAGTAGAACTGTCAGAGTATGGGAATGGATCATTCACCAAAAGAATGTCCATATGAAGTGAAGGCACAACAACCCCCACAATGGTAGAATGAGGATCCACAAGAAGAGATGGATCAATAATGATCTCCACATATTTGTTTTGCTTTCCAATAGGGTGGTGCGGATTTTCTCATAGCCTGACCTTTTGTACCCTTTTGGGGCCTTATTGATTGCTTTCACCATCTCTTGCCAATATGGTGACCTCACAACATTTAATGACAATCCATTCGTATACACACATTTTGCGATGTGCTCATCCGTAATATCCATATTCTCATTTTGAAAGATCTTTTCCAATGGTCCTTTTGTCCTACACTTTCGTGAAAGAGACGAATCCTCATCATGCATGGAGGTAGTTGTCACAAATGGATGTGGCATGGTCACAATTGGGGAGTTAATACTAGATGGGGCAATAAGAGGCCTCATTGATCAAGATGAGCTTCATTTTTTGGCAATGGATGACCCGTTTTCAAAGCCAAGGCTGCATCTACATCTTGTTCTTTGATATATCCCAAAACCTTTGTTGTTGGCACTCCTATGTTATTTTTCCCCTTACATGTTCTTATACCATGACCTGGTATTGCACACAAGTGGCCTTTCACCCGACTATATAAGCCTTTGAATATTATTTCACACTCATTGCATCTAAAAACAAAACACCCACCACCTAGAAGTTGCTCTAGTATTGTGACATGCTTCCATAATGGTGAATTTGGGTCAAATTCTTTGATCAGAAATAGCCCAGAGGAGGTGGAACTTGTTCCCATTGCACTTCTACCTACAAGTTTAAAAACCAATAGTATAAGCAAAGAAAACAATGGTTAAATAAAAACTTAAACCCTATGCCTTAGGGCATAACATGTATTGAAAATTTAAAATGAAAAAATGGTTTAAAAATTAAAATTTCAAAATGAAAATAATAAAACATAAAAAGAAGCATGAAGTGTGTGAAAGATTAAAAACAAAACAAAAACAAAAAATGAAAATGAAACTTAAAAGTTAAAACTTAAAAAATTAAAACCTTACCTTCATTGAACAATCCACAAATCCTCCTCTTTTGAAGCTCCTCAATGACCTTGGCAGCGAATAGACACTCGTACTAGCTTAGGAAAATGGTTGCAATGCTTGTTGATGAAGTATCAAACTATAAATAAGCAAAATGAAAGCTTAGAGAGGCAAGTATGTAATGAGGGAATGAGTGGTAAGGTTCTTCTCTTTTATGTTTTACTTCTGTTGTATTCATTCTACTTAATTTTTAGGGTTACAAATAATAAAATGTTATGTTTTTTATGTTATTTTATATATAAAAATGAGTTAGAAAAAAATAAAAAAATATTTTGGTCCCGAAAATCTACCCAGGGTCTCAGCCGTACCTTGGCCACTCTCTCGGATATGTATTCGGGACGTATCCGTGATTCCGTACCGGTACCAAGGGCTGCCCCCTACTGTACCGACAACTCAGGTTACAAGTCTTCTCAACTTGAGTTAATCTTTCGGGGATATGGGCAGCAATGTCGACAACTAAGCTTGTAGGTTTGCAAACTTCATCATGACAAGGTCAAGGGTTTCATATTTTAAACAGAGTTCATTCTACAACTCTTGATTCTTGTCTTTGAGATGTTGAATTCTTTTGGCAACTCTCGATGCTTGTGTTTCAAGCCTTGGAATTTTTCTCTTAGGAAGGTTGTAAGTTACTGCCATGTCTATGATCGTTGCATAGAACATGGGACCTGTGGAATATGGGGCTGTAATGTAATACCATTGCAAGGTGATAGGAAACATGCGTTGATACCTCTACTTTGGATCCCAAGAGTGCCCTAGAATAAGAATCCAAATTGTAAGAACATAGATATGTTATAAGCAAAAACATTTAAACAAAAAATGTAGCATAAATATAATTGTAGAACTGAATGAAGAACAAAGCACTGCACAAGATTGTCATGCCCCCCTTTCAAATAAGGTTTAATAGATTAAGAATTTAACTTAAGTGCAAAAGTAACGTTAATTAAAAGCACATATGTTTTATTATTGAACTAAAAAGGGACCTTCTATTTTAAGTAACACAACGCTTAAATAGAAATTAAAAGTCACTTTATTAATTAAAGTGAAATTCCCCCATTTTGAGCGACCCACTTTGGAGATTGTGACGGGAAAAGTATAAAGGATGAAGGGGTTCATTTGTAAGGATGGAATATACATCTATCATTTGGTTTTTATGAGTTGAGCACTCTTGCTTCTACTTTAAGCTATTGAGGACAAAAACCCTCCATTGCAAAAGGTTAGAGGACGAAAACCCTACGGATTTGCAGATTTGAGGACGAAAACCCTCCAAATCTTTAGAGGTGACTCCATTACAAGGGTTACATTTGTGCTTCAATCAATGATCTTTATATTCAGACCCGATTTAGCAACTAGGGCCTCAACTAGGGCACGCTTCAGGGAAATATTAAGAGATTTGAGAGCTAGGGCACACCTTCAAGGCAATTTTCAGAATTTTTATAGCTAGGGCAGCCATTAATCAGTTGGGACTTCAGTTGGATGGGCTGTTGGAGAATTTTGGACATCTCCTAGGTCTGGGCAAACACCTTGAGGAGTTGGATGACCCCCTTTGAAAGCCATTACAACTACAATTTGAGGTGCGGTGGGTGCTAGGGTTTGCACCAAGTCATAATTTTCCCTAGGATATGTTTTGCAACCAATTGGAGCCATTCATTTGCTATATTTTTTCCCATATGGTCAGCTGTACTTGTTGCTTATTTTCAGTTGGAAAAATAAAATAAAATAAATTCTAGAACTGTTGTTTGCTGGTTCATTGTACTTGGGTTCAGTGAAATATCTATTTCCAGATATTTATCAAGGTGTTTTCTTTTTTTACAAATTGATATATTGTGGAACTGAATTAAAAATCAGTTTTTAATGTTTTTGTCATAAGGATTTCAAGGGAAAACCAAAATTTTATAGATTTGTTCTATAAGGGATATTTCAGTGGTATCAGAGTGATCTCCTTGCCGGCTGTGGGGATTGAGTCGTCTGCAGGTTCTTTGACATGCAGGGCAACAACAAAGAGCTTAGGTATTACCAGAGAGAGAAGAAATGGTCCAGAGCAACAAATAAAAGGACTTGAACAACTAGGGCACAATAATATGGATGATCCAAATGCAAATCGTGTTAGATTCGAGAGATTTTCCCAAAATCAAGAGTGTATGGCAGATATGATGGCTGAGATGGTTCACATCATGCAAGGAATGAATGAATTAAGAACTCACAATGGTGAGAGGAGTACTTCAAGGGCCAACAACAACTCCTCTTACATAGAGAATGGTTGTTAGATCTGCAGCTAGGCCCTTTCAGCCTAAGTTCCTTCGTAGAGAGGAAGTGATTCCTGAGGTGGAGGTGCAACATTCAGTGATGGATAATATTGCTGCTAGTTATGCAGACTACATGAATCTTCCACCAGAAATCAAGGGAGAAATGTCCCTCACCAACTTCATGTAGGTAAAGAGGAACAAAGAGGGACCTAGGGCTGATCCTAGGCCTTGGAATAATCAGAGGGATCTTCAACAAGTTTTGGGAAAGCTCACGCTTTCTACATATGATGGATCTACCAAGAGCACAACTAGAGGCTGGATCCAAAAGGTGGATACATACCTTTCTCTCTAGCCTATGATGGGCATGACACATGAGTGGTGGTACCACAAATTGATCACCCAAGGTGCAACCTCATCAACTCTTATGATGAGTTCAACAAGAGGTTTGATAGGGCTGATCCGAAGATCCATTTTAGGGAGCTAGCACAACTGAAACAAAATACTTTCGTGGATGATTATGTGGCTGAATTTCAGAGAGTTTCAGTGATGGTACCGGATGTATCCGAAGGGAGGCTCGTGGTTATATTTGTTGAAGGTTTGACTAATCCACTCAAAGGCTTGGTCAAGGCTTTCAACCTTTTATGGCTCCAAGAAGCCATCAAAAAGGATTTTGATTTAGAAACAACACCTTTGGGCAGCTAAGGACAACACTCTCTGAACAGCCAAGAACATTATCTTTGGGGCAGCTAGGGATAACACCGGTTAAGCAGCTAAGGATAAAGGGAGAAGAAACCCAAAATTAATCAAAGAGAAAGAACCTATGCTTTTCATGTAAGGATCCATGGAATCCAAGTCACTGTTGTCATGGCGAAGGAAAAATCCATTATATAGAGGTAATATTGGATGAAGATTCAGAAGAAGAGCCAAAGGTTTTAGGAAGCACTCTTGCTACAGTTATAGGTACACCACAATATCAATCCTCTCTCACACTAGTCCTCACATCTCTTTGGAACTAGGATGCCTTGTCTCCCAACAACTAAAAGGCTGATTGTTACTCAGGACAACCCTCAGGGGATACCATGGCTTCCTCTCAAATCCCCCTCTTACAAATCCCCAATAAAAATTTTGGGACTGCAATCTTCATTGAATCAATGCAGATCTGCAAGGAAGAATTCCATTGCTCCCTTAAATATCATGCCCAGTTAACCATCACCAGGCCAAAATTCCCCACCAAAAAAGAAAATGGCTGCTACCTCTAGATGAAAACTCCCCCAAAAGTACCTTTTTCCTACTCAAGGAGATGGCCTTGATTTGCAGATTCGTTGGGGATTTTCTAGGGTTTAAAAATTGAAGGATTTGGATTCAAGAGAATTGCAAATTCTTAGGGTTAATAAATGTCTTAATGATGCCAAAGGAGACAATTGTTTAAAAAAAAATGATATCTTCATGACATGCTGGTCCTCGACTTTCAACCTTGCTGAATATCTCCCAAGCACTACCCTTGTTTGGGTTTGGCTTCCACTACTCACTAGTGAATACTACGAAGAAGCCTCTTTTAGGAAAACAGTGAATGACATTGGGTAATACATTATGGTCTTTGAGTTCAAAAAACACCTAGGAATCCTCAAATATGCTCGGATATGGGTCAACATAGACCTAGATATTCCCCTATGTAATGCATCCAAAATTTAAACCTCTAAACTTTGTTACAAGAGTCCAATTTTTGTCAAAGTTTCCTTAAATGTTTTCAGTTTATAACATCTCAGAGTGTGCACAAAGCATAGTGAACACATGCCTTCATTTCATTTCTCTAAATGAATGTCTAAAGAATGGTAATCTCATCAATGAGGAAGACCAACTCGCTTTATTTGTTTTTACTTTCCGCTAAGTTTTATTCTTCGTGAATTTCATCACTAAGTTTGTGTCAGCTTTGTAAGTTTCCTACTTAAGAGGGCAAGACATGTAATGACATATTGATTGTTCAGAGCATGCAGCATCATAAATTCATACGCGTATCGGAGTAGCAAAAGCTTGATTGAACAATATGAAGGTGTTATTATGTTCCTTGTCCTCATAAATTATCTTCCAGCTTATTAAAGCATTCCAAGCATCTATGTTTATTGTCTGCTCTAAACGAGTAACATCACTATGATCTAACATTTAGAATCATACTCAACTATATACATTAGTATATTCATCATGAACAAATTATCTAACTTCATAATGAATGCATCAATAAACTTAATTGCAGCAACACAATAGTTTTCATTTCAACATAACATCGCTATGTTTCCAACTTATGTCTCACTTGTAAAACTAAGCCTTCAATCTCTTTCAATAAAGTGTCATATAGTATATCAAGGGTTAACACTAAGTTTCAGAACTTAATTATACTTGAAAACTTTCTACAAATCTTCCACATGGGCTCATTAAATATAATACAATCAACTCTTTACTCTAAACAAATGAATATGTCAATCAATGCTAAGTCAAATATAATCCAATGACCTTGGAATTCCCATGCCTAGTCAGGTGTAGTCCAGGCTGACACCATCAAGGTTAGCCATGGTCAAGCTATAAGAATGTTGCTATTCGCCCATCTATAAGCTGTCACTTGCCACCCCAACCATCAACTCGAACCACATCAGTAAGGAGCACAACAATTCATTAAATGATGCACATCACAAGTAATAAATGCAACACACATCCCAATCAATACAAGTACAACTTTCTCACAACAACATTCAAGGGGAAAGTTTGTCTTGCACAAGAATGAACCATAATTGAGACTGGCCAATTTGTGCATTGAGTTTCCATTGCTGTACGAAGCACTCGTAGTGTTAGTCCCTTATGACTATAAGCGAGCATCTTGCTCCCATTGTGAGTCCCTTAGGTATTCTCGCTAGACACTGGCTAGTACAACTTTGTTCACGAAGGTGAGTTTTTGCACTTTCTCATGAATGTTGAAACACAACTTCTAAAACAAAATAAACTTAAATTCAGATTTACAATAGAAGTGAGAATGTATTTATTGCGACATGCAATTCAATATCAACATTGTGGTTAATATCTCAAGTATTTAATCTTAATGAATGAAGAAACGCTTTTTACTTTATAGTCACTGTACAAGCACTTAAATGAAAATTCTCACATATTTCTATCATTTATAATGTTCTAAGACTGTCCCAGTCCTGATTGGAACATTAATATGGGACACAATAGTCACTATTATCAAGAATAAATATCCAAAAAACATTGCTAAATTATTGCAAACAAATCAAGGGAAGTGAGAAGACTTTGAATATTTATCCTTGTTGCCTCAGCTACCATTCAAGATCTTCTTAAAGAATCAAGACAATGAAATGTGGCAGTCCAAGCCAAAGAACCTTCAATCTAATTAACTAAGAAATTGCCATTAAATATAATTTCAGGCAATACTGTATGATCGCTGTTACAAAACCAGTCAAATTTTCGCACTTCTAAACAACATTCAATAAGGATTTGAAGCTTGCTATATTGATATCAACTTTGGCCGATGGAGACAGTTGTGTGCTCCAATTAACAACTGCCCATTGCTCAATATAAATAAAATTAAGATTCAGCAAAAGTATGGTAACATTAAGATCAATCAATAGAAGAGGAATGCCCATTACATTCCAGTCAAGGCCTTCCACATTTCTCATCTCATAGATCAAGATTAAAAGACTTTTTGAACATACAAGATTTGCAGTACAAGTAGTGATCATGAGTTCAACATAACCAAAAGATCATCACTGGTGAAGACTCACAGTCTGCAGATTTGAAACATTTAGATAGAGATTATCCTCTATCATTAATTTTTAGTGAAACAGCAATCTTACGGTCTACAAATTGATAGAAAATGTTAAAATATAACACATTATATAGAATGTAAAATCAGTTATGTAGTTGTTCGGTTGGTAACTGTACAACCACCTCTCTCTTATATAAATAAACCTCTGCCTGTATCATTTGTACAGCGCAGTTTTGTGCCTTCTGTCTTCTTTCTTCTTTTTGCATATTCCAACATTGGTATCAGAGTGACTTGCCCGAGGAAGCTCTTGGACGAGCATGGGAGTGTCATATGAGGTTCGAGGAAGCCCCGACATGGGTATGAACTGTAGAGAAGAAGTTTGAAGTCGCGAGTCTCTCCTGTCACGTATTACAGTCACGTTTTTCGTATTACAGTCACGTTTTTTTGAAGTTACACATGTTACAGTCGGGTAAGGAGATTACAGCAGTCATTTTTCGTGAAACTGAGGGCAAGAACTACAGTGTTCTTTTGCCTATCGCGTTTTTCCCTAGTCCCAGTCCAAATCGTGAAGGCCTCTAGGCAGAAGGTCGTGGAACATGGGTAGCAAATGTGGATTTGCAGAAACCCGAAATCGTGATTTGCAGAGAAGGGCAGTCATCTACAGTTGTTTGTCGTGGAGATCCTGAGCAAAGGAAAAACGTGAGACCGTGAAGGGCAGAAACAACTTCGTTGGTCGTGGGCATAGTCTTCGTTGAAAAAAAAAAAAAAAAAAACGTGAAGGCAGAATTTGCTGGTAAAGGGCAGAATTGTTGGTCGTGGGCACAGTCAAAGAAAAAATAACGTGAAGGCAGAATTCGCTGGTAAAGGGCAGAATTCGCAAAACGTGAAGGGCAGAATCACAAAGGTAGCAAAAGATTTTATAATATGTTATAATTTTTTACCTACCTGCCACGTATTTGCATTTTCCTACAGCCACGCATATTATTCATTCATTTAATATTTTTGGCTGGAAAAGAATACTTTATTAAGTGTGGGGCAAACTTTTATTTTATTATTTTCCGTTACTTTGGAATAATAAAATGGCAAATATATCACACTTGACCTTGCCGGAGACACAAAAATTAAAGGGCACGAATTTCAATGTTTGGAGTCATAAAATTTTAACAGTTGCGGAGTTTCGTGATTGTGATAAAATAATCAAGGGTGATAAAAGTCGACCAGCGACGAACTTCAAGGATTATGACAAACGTCATAAGGAAGCGTTATTGCTTCTCAAGTTATCGGTGTCGGATGATTTGATACCGGAAGTGCGGAATGCCACTGTGGCAAGCACGTTGTGGGCCAGTCTGAGGGATAAATATCAGACGTCAGAGAAGAGTCGGGTTTTATACCTGAAAAATATGCTCTTTTCCGTAAAGTTACAAGGTGGATCGCTGTCTGAGCACCTACTTCGGATGAAAGACCTCCGAGACCAGTTATCTTCTATCAATAAAAAGGTGGATGACGATGATATGGTGGCTCTGATTTTGAACAACTTACCTTCTTCGTATGAGTCATTTGTGGAGGCACTCCATTTAATGGCTAAAAGTCAAACACTCACGTTTGACAAGGTGAGTTCCTACCTGTTGCAAAAGGAACGGAGACAACTTCAGGCAGAAGCTAATTGTGACCATGCAGAGAGTGCTCTTGTCACTCAGTCAAAGGGAAAGTGGAAACGTCACTCTGGTGAATCTTCCACTCGGTATCAGGTCACATGTTATTATTGTCACAAGGTTGGGCACCTCAAGAGGGATTGCCGGAAGCGGATGTATGATCTTTCGAAGCAGAACAAAAAGCCATGTAATGAAGAACATGTGGCAGCAGTTGCAAAAGAATGGGATTCGGATGACGAGTATGCTCTTTACTGTCTTACGACATCATGCTCAAATGATAGTGGTACCAGTTGCTGGATTATTGACTCTGGTGCGTCTGCACACTTTTCATGTCGTAGGGACTGGTATGTTTCATTTACTACAAATATTTGTTTTGAATCAGTAGTACTAGCTGATGGAGAATCGCTTGCAGTAGAAGGCATAGGAGATATATGCATTGTATTGAATAATGCTCATAAATTGTTGGTACGGAATGTTAGATATGTACCTTCTTTACAAAAGAATCTTCTATCTATTCGTCAATTGACTGAAAATCCCAATATTTCTGTGGATTTATGTGGAAAGAAGTGTGTTGTCTCTGATGTGAAATAGAGATGGATAATTGCCCTTGGTATTGGGGTAGGTGGTCAATATCAGCTTGTTGATCCGGTTGCGATCAACATGAATGCACGTGTGGAGGACAGCTCCACCATTCAGGATGTGCAGGAGGCTGCAATGCCTTGGGAGGAAGCCATTCCTCACAGTTCTGTTGACTTGGATACAGTCAACCTACATGCACCTATTGTGGAGGGAATATCCACTATACTAGGTGTACGGGAGGCGGACATGCCTTGGGAGGATGGATTTCCTCATTCAGAAGAAGAATTTGTTGTGGACGGAGACTCCACTATTCCAGATGCATTGACGGTGCATGGTGAGATGGCATGCCCAACCATTCACTCAGAGGTTCTTGCTCGAAGGACAATAGAGCATGAACAGTTTGCTCATTGTGTTGTGAAGGATCTTTCCCAACAGAGGGGGATAGATGAGCAAATAGATAAGACGGAGATGGTTATTTCTCCTGTTGAGATGGAGACCACTGCTGAGACAGAGATGGTTATTTCTCCTACTATTGAGGAGTTGGTTCTAACTCCTGCACAGATGGTCACATTCCTCTTCTTGAAAAAGTTGGATGAGAACTACATGGTGGTGCAAGGACGTGATCGAGGTGACTTCGATTACAGGATAATTGAGTCTTTGTACAGACTCCTATAGGCTACACAAGCTTGGAATAGATTTTTTAATCCACATCTTCGAGATTCTGATTTCAGCACTCTGGAGATGGGGCTGACACTCTCAGCCATTGGTGATTCATCACTAGTCAATGAATCACGAAACAGAGAACCAGTGGACCACTTGCCA
The DNA here is from genome assembly GCA_019776745.2 of Taxus chinensis. Classification (NCBI taxonomy): domain Eukaryota; kingdom Viridiplantae; phylum Streptophyta; class Pinopsida; order Cupressales; family Taxaceae; genus Taxus; species Taxus chinensis. The sequence continues at coordinate 379,978,144 of CM034156.1, read as the reverse complement.
TATCTTTTTAGGTCAACAACAGTCACTTCTGCTCCCAGAATCCTATTAACAGTCGATTGACTCAAGTGAGTTTGAACCATGTTGCCAACTGAAACTGATCCTCTATAATGTACTTGATGGCCTTGAACTGCTGAAGTGTTGATGCTCCAGTATCGCTTGTGCTGCTAATGATGACATTACTAAGCGCCCTACTCTAAAGGATGTTGTCATTAATAAGTGGTTGGATGACTTGTGGGCCTGCTAGAGGTTTTGTGGAGAGATTTAGATTTCTCAAACCCTCAATTGATGTTTGTATTGGAAATGGGAAGACAATGTCGAAGGGTTTATAGGTTTAGGCATATTATAATATGTCAGGAGTGGTCCTAGTATTTAGTTGTCTTTCTCTTTATAATATGTCAGGTGTGGTTTAGACATATTATAATATGTCAGGAGTGGTCCTAGTATTTAGTTGTCTTTCTCTTTGCTCTTTGTTTTGTTATTACGCATCTGAACTCTACTCTTTTGGATCCAGGAGCTTGTAGAGATTTGTAAATTAAAAAACTTCATGTTAATCTCCATCATCCCATTTTTCTGTTGGATTTGAGCACGGGTTTGTTCGTTTTATTTTACTCATAAAATATCTTGATTTTTATCCCCCACCTCTCCCCTGCCCCCCCTACCCACAAAAAGGAAAAAGAGCAGGTTATTGAAGGATATCTAGTTAATATGGTTCCCTACATTCTTTCCCAAGGTCAATGTCAAGAGCTAGAAGCAGGGGTACATATATGCCTTTCCACAGCTTAGGGTTCTTGAATTTTGTTTGAGCTGCTTACAAAGCTTCATCTTTCTTCATGGCCTTTTCTAGATCCTATTCTGATTGATTCATCACTGGTGTATCTATCCGTGTCTACTTAGTTCTCTATACAATTCCTCCAATGTTATATTGCAATATTTTTGGAATTTTTGTACTTCTGCATATATTGATAGCAGCCTGAGTTTAGATTATTAGAAAGCAGAAACATATTTGTGTTAAGGGTAAAAGTCCTGATTTAGAATTTTAATATTGATATTGTGAATGTGATTGTGCTTTTCCCATAGAGATCATAACATTCTGGTGTATATTACAGTGACAAATTAATGGTGAAACACACATTATTGACTGAAAAGCTGTACGTTTATACATATTGGTAGGAAACTGTACACATGTTAGAATGTGTAACATATTAAATAATCTGTTCTTTACCATAATTGCAAATAGTGCATGAATATACATCTTACTATATGGGGCAGTGGTCTTTCAACATCTGTTTATTCCCTAACATTGCAATTTATTATTATAGTGTTTAGTGCCCTGAATCAACATTTCTCATGGAGACAATTTCATTTCAACTCCAGTTCATTAGGATTTTACTGGTTTATCATCATATTTTACATTTCTTCTGAATATTTATGCAGAAATTTCATTTCCCATTAGTATTTACAATATCCAAGTTTGTTTCCTTTGTGAAAGATAAAACCCTAATAATTTTATATTAACACTTATTCTTTACAGTGCAGGTGACAAATTATATTTTACAGACTATGGATACTAGCAATTCCGTATTGCGTAAGTCTTGCTTGCAAAGTGCTATGGTCGCATTGAGGGAGATGGTGCGTGTCTTTCCAATGGTTGCTTTAAACCAAAGTTCGACAAAGTTAGCTGTGGGTGATGCTGTTGGAGATATTCAGACTCTTTCTATTCAAGTTTATGACCTGCAGAGGTAAGTTTGATACCATTTACGAGATTGTTCAAATCTAAGGGTGACTTAGCTTTTGAATGAAGTATTTGGAGCAAACAGTGTTTTCATCCTTCCAATATTTTACTAAAAAAATGAATTAACTCCCATTGCTTTTGCCTCGTCACAAGTCTCATGTTCATTGAAATATTGATTTGGTCTTTGTTCATTATAGTGTAACAAAATTGAAGGTTCTTGATGCAAGTGGACCGCCCGGACTTCCGACTTTACTGACAGGAAACTCAGCTATAAGTATTGGAGGAATTTCAGCATTAAGCTTTTCCCTGGATGGAGAGGTACAGAACTTAATGCATGTGAATTAAGCTCTTTTTGAAAATAATGCTTCTAGATTCAAATCATGTATGAAAATGGGTAAGGCATTGCGAAGAAGCGTATCCTTTCCGTGCCTTTCTAAGACGATAATCATTAACTTATAGTTAATGGTGATAGTCAAAGACTTCGTTATGATTCTTTCACCTATATGCTAGTAACTGTTTTGGTCTTCCACTCATTTGGGAAAATTACCGTATTCATGAGAAAAATGCATCACGGTAAGGCTCTTGGGTGTCAAAATTCATGTTCAAGCATTTGTTTCTCAAGGACATGTACACATTCAATTTCTATAGTTTATTGATGACATTTATAAAAATAATAACTTATACTTACGTGGAAGTTAGGCTCACTTGTCTGTCTTTTAGTCTGAAGCCTGCCTCTCAATTGCATCTTTTGAAGGGATATGCCTCACTTTTCTCCTCGGAGGGTCTATACCTTTAGATACTTGTCTAGGACATATCATTTAGGCTTTGGTGCAATCATCAAACACTATTTTTTAACGGGTCAAAGGTCCATGAGTAGGCTTGTATTGAGAGCATTAGACTATCGTGCTTCAAAGTATGATTCCTTGCAAAGGAATGCTTTCCCAGTGCATTTGTCTAAGCCAGGTTTTATGCCCATCCCCTTTTCCTCGAGAGTATCTTCAGGCATACTTTCTATGACCACAAAATCTGAATCCTAGGTGATTCTTCCTCAAGTCATATGAGATACCTCTATTACTTTGTTTTCTAGAGAGGGTCTCTCGTTGTCCCAAATTGGCTTTCCATGTCAAGCATTTAACAAACTGTAGATTAAACCATCATTTGACCTGATTATCTCTAGCATTATTGGTCGTACGACTTGAGCATACCCTTTGGCTAGCTGAGGTTGTGATCCCACCATTATGGGTTAAGACTGACTAGCACATTCAACATAGTGACATATTTGTTTTTCTTTGTTCTTATATGAAGTAAAGATCAAGGAGCATCTTATTCTTAGGTTTTCCGCCTACCATGTGAAATATCCCTTGTGGGATACCACTCAAAAGCAAACAAATTATAGATAAATTGCAGCAGATAGAAAATCTGATTTTTGTGGTAAATACTCAGCTAGGGCAGCGAACTGATTTTTATTAATTTTTCTCAAAATATTTGCCTAAAACACATGAAAATTTGTAGGAAGCTTGCTATGCTAATAAAGAACCCTAGAACAATAGTTTTAGAATTTTTCGGATCATATATGACTTCCAGAAAATTATAGAAAACCCTAGACAGCTAAAATACCTTAAAAATCCATATCTTCTCAAATACATATTTTAAAATTCTGAAATTTTGGAAATAACATCTAATAATAATATGAATGAAAACCCAATTGCCAGTCCTCGAAAAAGCACTCTGAAAACCCTCCAAAAATCACTGTGAATCCCAAAATGGGTCGCTCCACCTGGAAAGAGACAAAAAACCCTCCGAAATTCAACTAGAAATGGCACCAAACCTGCTCTAATTGCTGCAATAAAACAGATTTGGAAACCCTTCATTTTTCTCCACCAAAAAGCCCAAAATTCCTCCAAAACCCTTCTCTTCTGAAATTGATCTCTGAAAATCAGCCCTGAATTAGTTCCAAATTGACAAGCTAGGGTGGATCTTCCACCACCGAAGAATGCCCTGTTAGCTAGGAATGGATCTCTCACCACCGAAGCTAGGGTTCCTGTGGGATCTTACTCCACAAGCTAGAAAAAGCAAACAGTTGCTCAAAGGAAATCATAAGTGTGTATGCAAGAATGACCTCTCTTTCTCCTCCCAATCTCCTTTTATAATTTCCCCCAAACAACTTGTGGCCCAAGAAACCTAAGTCGACCTTTCTAGGAAGGACCACCAAATAATAAAGTAACTTAAAGTTACTTTTCTTCCCCCAAGTCGCCATAGGGACATAAGTGACCCCAACGAAAGAATATAACATTAAAGTGTTATTAGTCACCCCCATAACGATAAAACATAACGTTTGCCCCCACCAAGCCACTTAACACCCATGCCAACGCAAAAATATAACAAATAAGCAAGGTGGAATACCCAATAGCCTCTAAAGTCTTTAGCCCCTTGGGTATGACCAAGGCTAAGACTAAATATTGGCCCTTAGGCCCTCTGTGAAGGAAAGGGGACATTACAGTCCTCCCTTCCCAAAATTTGCTTGTCCCCAAGCAAATGCAAACTAGGATGCTGTAAAATCTGCTCTCCCTCCCAAGTAGCATCCTCTAGTGGCAATCCTCTCCACCGCACCAAATACTCTGTGATCACCCTGCTTTTGAGCCTCCTCTGTCTCACCTCAATAATAGATTCTGGTTCCAAGACCAGCTTCCCCTCATCATCGAAAGGTGGCAACTCTGTGGAGGGTACGATATGCTGTCCAAGTGCCCTTTTAAGGCACGACACATGAAAGACATTGTGTATCTTACTGTGCTCTGGAAGCTCCAACTCATATGCAACTGCCCAACTCGTCGTGCTACCCTGTATGGACAATAGAATTGCGGGTTCAACTTCTCTGCACTCTTTTGCTTCAATGAGGACTGTCTATATGGCTGCAAGCATAAGAAGACTAAATCTCCCACTTCAAAAGACCTCTCTACCTTGTGCCTATTTGCATATATCTTTTGCTGATTTTGTGCCTTTCGAAGGTTCTCCTTGAGAGATTTTAAAATATCCTGGTTCTCCTGTAACCAATCACGAGCTTTGAGAGCTCGGCTGTTTGCCAATACCAAATTTGTAAATGACATAGCATCATACTCGTATAAAACTCAGAAAGGGGTCATGCTAATGCTCATCTGATAGGTGGTATTATAACAATACTCACCCATGTGCAACCACCTAATCCAAGCACGTTGATGACCTGTCACATAGCTACGCAAATAGCCCTCTATCCACTTGTTAACTATCTCCGTCTGTCCATCAGCCTGTGGATGGTAGCTCGTGCTAGGAGTCAACTCAGTACCTGCAAGCTTGAAGATATCTTGCCAAAAAGTGCTCGTGAAGACCTTATCCCTGTCACTAACAATATTTTTAGGCAATCCATGAAGCCTAAAAACACCTGTATAGAATACCTGAGCCACATATGGTGTATCATACCCCTTAGGCAGAGAAAAGAAATGAGCATACTTAGTCAACCGATCAACTACAACGTATATGCAATCATGCCCATGTACCGAGGGGAGTCCTGTGATAAAATCCATGGATACTTTCTCCCACTTCTGCTCAAGAATAGGTAGAAGCTGAAGTAAGCTTGCTAGAAAAGAATGCTCGTCCTTGGTTTGCTGGCAAACCACACACTCTCTAATATGATTAATGACATCATCCTTCATCCCATTCAATGCAAATCTCTCTCTGATATACCTGTATGTCTTGAAGTATCCAGGATGCCCTGCTAATGGTGTATCGTGCACTGCCCGAAGGATCTTCTCCTTCATCTTGGACCCTAGTACAAGGAAAATCCTATCCTTGTAGTATATGAGATCATCCAAGACTCTATACCTGTCATCTTGTATAATACCATCCATGACCTCGCATGCAAATTGATTTTTGGAATACCCAACCAGTATGTGAGCCTTCCAATCTGTTGAAATCTCAGACATATAACTAAGCATAAAGGTAAGGTAAGGTCTCCTAGATAAAACATCAGCAACAACATTATTATTACCTTTGGTGTACTCTATGTCGAAGTCGTAGGTTTGTACCTTGTTCACCGATCTTTGTTGGCGATCATTGAGATCCTTCTGCCCCAGGAAGAACCTCAAGCTATTGTGATTCGTATGAACCACGAATTTGCTGCTCGCAAGCTATTGTCTGAATTTGGCAAAAGCATGCATGATGGCCAACATCTCCTTGTCGTAAATTGAGTACCCTTTCTCCACAGGGCTCAATTTCCGACTCTCATAAGCAATGGGGTGCCTATCCTGCATAAGAACTGATCCAATACCCTCTCCTGATGCATCACACTCAAGTACAAATGGGCGAGAGAAATCTGGCAATGTAAGAACGGGACATGAGCTCATCACCTCCTTGAGGTGATCAAAAACCTGCTGTGCTACTTCGGACCAAGCAAAAGCCCCCTTCTTGGTCAAATTTGTCAATGGAGCAGTCAACCGAGAGAAGTTCTTCACAAATCTTATGTAGTATGTGCATAGTCCCAAGAACCCTCTCAACTGTGTCAATGTCCTGGGTGGTGGCCAATCCAAAATTGCCTATATCTTCTCCCTATCAACCTTCACTACCCCTCCACCAATCACATATCCCAAATATAATAGCTCTGTCATGCCAAACTCACACTTAGAAGCTTTCGTATATAGTGAATTAGCTTCTAATATCCCCAAGATCTCATCAAGGTTCCTCATGTGATCCTCCCAAGTCCTATTGTAGACCAATATGCCGTCAAAGAAAACCAATACAAAATTCTGCAAGTGGTGGTTGAACACATGGTTCATACAAGATTGAAAAGTCGCTGGTGCATTGGACAACCCAAATGGCATCACTAAAAACTCAAAGTGACCATAATTGCACTTGAAAGCTGTCTTATGCACATCTTGTTCTCTAACCTTGATCTGGTGGTATCCAGATCGCAAATCTATTTTAGAAAAATAGATTGCCCCCTGTAGCTCATCTAGCAACTCATCAATTCGTGGCACTGGATACTTTCTTTTTATTGTCTTCTTGTTCAAGGCACGGTAATCTATGCACATCCGCATGGTTCCATCCTTCTTCACGAACACCACTGAAGAAGCAAAAGGACTGGAACTAGGTCTGATATGCCCCATCTCAATGAGCTCATGGATAGTCCTCTCAATCTCATCCTTAAACTGTTTGGGGTGACGGTAAGGAGTAGTAACCATAGGTCTAATGTCCTCAAGCTCAATCACATGTTCAAATCCCCTATCTAGAGGTACACCTGGAGGTACACCTGGAGGTATGTTGCCAAAAACTGCACAATGCCTATCCAATAGACCCTGGATATCCACATGATACTCTGACTGCCCATCCTTTGACTTCTTGGTCGAAACCAAGCACTGTATTGCCCAATCAACCTCATTACGCCTATGAATCCTCTCAATCCTCTTAGCTGTAACAACCCTGGGTGCATCTGTAGATAAACCCCTCAAAGTCACGTTCCTCCCTTCGGACTTAAACTTTCAGCTCCATCGTCTGAAAGTTAGTTTGGAATTCCCCAAGGGAATGGAGCCACTGTACTCCAAGCACAAGGTTGGTCTCTCCAATACCAACAATATAGAAATCATCGGTAATTGTATAGTTACCCATCATGATGCTCAACTGTGGAACTCGTTGTGTGCATCTCCTAAACTCTCCATTGACTACAACCACATTGAAGCCCTCAAAATCCATTGTCTGTAATCCTCGCTTCTCCACCAATGATGCATCAATAAAGTTGTGGGTTGCCCCACTATCAATGAGTACCACTACTCGCTGACCCTATAAAACTCCCCTAACTCTGAATGCCTTATACCTCAAGGTACTAGACAAAGTGGCAATAGTCTCCTGGGGAAAAGTCTCATCCTCCTGCTCCACCCCTGCACTGTCCAATGCCTCTCCATCTCCATCCTCCAATCCCTGAGTGTCCTCATCACCATCACTCTCCTTGAAAACCTCAATGAATTGGGCCTTCCCTCTACCTCTGCAATCATGTCCTGGAACCCAAGGTGTGTGGCAATCGAAACATAGTTTCTTTCGCCTCAACTCATCTCTGTCCTCTCTAGATATGAACGGTTTCCTCATTGCATCTTGCCTAGGTGGAGGCACCTTTGGTTGTGGGCCATCAAGTCTAGATGGAGGTACCTTAGGCTGTACTCGAGGTGTGAACCTTGAATTTAAAGTGGATAACTCCAAATCATGTGCTCTCCTAATAGCCTCATGCAAAGAAGAAGGCTCAAATGCCTTTACAAATCCAGCTAGAGTATCCGTCAAACTTGTTGTGAAAAGTGAGGTCAACCTCATCTCCGAAACATTGGGTACCATGACTGATAATCTCTGAAAATCTGCAATGTACTGATCTAAGGAACATGTCTGTCTCAAGTGAGTCAACTCTCTAAAATACCTGTCAGGGCCCCTCCTGTCAAATCTGCTCATCAGCCTCTGTGTGAATTCTGCATAAGTATCAATATGTATGTGCCCTTGCGTAATCAGTCCATGATGCCACCAGTCATGTGCATCTCCCTCAAGATGTAGGATGGCAAACTTAATCGCATCCCCCTCGCTCATGGGATTCAAGTCAAAGTAGGTCTTCAACTTCTAAATCCAGGACTGCGCAGTACACTTCTTAGAACCATCGAAGTGTGGAATGGAGATTTGTCCCAATCTCCTCTGTAACTCAGGTACCTGTAGCTGATGATCTCTCTTGGGTTTGCTCCCAATCTTCATTCTGCAGTACTCTGTGAAAGGCATATTATCCCTAAAGCCCTCGCTCAATGATTGGTACCTTTCCCAACAAGACTCCTCATCCAAATCATCTGCTGGCTGCCTTACCTATGAAACTTCTGGATCCTTCAAAAAAGAAGGTTCGTGGAGTCCCAAAGGCTTGGTAGAAGAGTGGGGAGACTGCTGCCCTGGATTTTCATTTTCACCTCTTTTGGCCACGTGTCCCCTATTACTAGTTTCTCCCCTTTCTGCATGAGTATCAATCCTGCCCTGTGCTAATCTCTCAATGAGCTGGCTCAAATAAAGATTAGTGGTTCCCTACTGCTTCACCATGTTGGTGAATAACTACTTCATCAAATCCACACCCATGTCATCACTGTCTCTGTCTCCCATCTTTCAACCCCACAGGCTGGAGAAACAACTGCTCTGATACCATTGAAATATCCCTTGTGGGATACCACTCAAAAGCACACAAATTATAGATAAAGTGCAGCAAATAAAAAATCTGATTTTTGCCGTAAATACTCAGCTAGGGCAGCGAACTGATTTTTATTAATTTTTCTCAAAATATTTGCCTAAAACACATGAAAATTTGGAAGAAGCTTGCTATGATAATAAAGAATCCTAGAACAATATTTTTGGAATTTTTCGGATCATATATGACTTCCAGAAAATTATAGAAAACCCTAGACAACTAGAAAACCTTAAAAATTCGTATCTTCTCAAATACATATAATAAAAGTATGAAATTTTGGAAATAACATCTAATAATAATATGAATGAAAACCCAATCGCCAGTTCTCAAAAAAGTACTCTGAAAACCCTCCAAAAAGCAATGTAAAATCCCAAAATGGGTCGCTCCACCTAGAAAGAGACCAAAAACCCTCCAAAATTTCTCTAGAAGTGGCGCCAAACCTGCTCTAATCGCTGCAATAAAACATATCCGGAAACCCTTGATTTTTCTCCACCAAAAAGCCCAAAATTCCACCATAACCCTTCTTTGAAAACTCTGAAATTGATCTCTGAAAATCAGCCTTGAATTAGTTCCAAATTGACAAGCTAGGGTGGATCTTCCACCACCGAAGAATGCCTTGCTAGCTAGGAATGGATCTCTCATCACTGAAGTTAGGTTTCGTATGGGATCTTACTCCACAAGCTAGAAAAAGCAAACAACAGTTGCTCAAAGGAAATCATAAGTGTGTATGCAATAATGACCTCTCCTTCTCCTCCCAATCTCCTTTTATAATATCCCCGAAACAACTTGTGGCCTAAGAAACCTAAGTCGACCTTTTCTAGAAAGGACCACCAAATAATAAAGTAACTTAAAGGTACTTTTCTTCCCTTAAGTCGCCATAGGGACATAAGTGACCCCAATGAAAGAATATAACATTAAAGTGTTATTAATCACCCCCATAACGATAAAACATAACGTTTCCCCCCACCAAGCCACTTAACACCCATGCCAATGCAAAAATGTAACAAATAAGCAAAGTGGAATACCCAATAGCCTTTAAAGTCTTTAGCCCCTTGGGTAAGACCAAGGCGAAGACTAAATATTGGCTTTTAGGCACTCTGTGAAGGAAAGGGGACATTCCACTGTGATATTCAGGGAAGGTATCATTCTTGGGCAGTTCCCTATCCACTTTCTTCCACTCTCCCCAGATTAGAAGTGCTTCGTCCTTTTTCTCCAAGAGGTCACTTTTAGGTTTAGTTGCTTGCACGAAATCCCTAGAGCTTGCAAGATGCTTACCTCCGTCTTTAAGCCCGTCATAGATGTAATAGGCATCGAGCTTGGATACTACCACTCACATTGATGGGGATAGGCAACGAGGTAGCGTTATTCCTTGCACACTACCACCAGAGTGCCCCACCACCACTCTCAGTTTAGGCACTATGGATCAGTTTTGTTTCAGCATCAAGGGCCTACTTCTTGTCATGGCTCGCAACTCAGACCATGATAGAAAACACTCATTATTATCTTTTCTCTACCCACAAAGATTTTTATCCTTTGGTATTAGGAGAGGTGCCAAGTAGAGTGTCTTACTTCCCCCTTGGATTGTTCAACTGTGCCCCCTTAGCCCTAGATACTCCCTCATGGGAATTATCAAGTCCACTACCCTCTCTTGGTAGTGGACGATGATGTCATTGACTGTTATTGATCAAGTGCCTTGCTACAAACATAACTTCAAACGTATTATTGTTTATCTCCTTATTCCATTTCATTGAAGGGTCCTTCTTGTTGGAATACGCGAACAAGGAAGAATAAAGGAGGAGGATTACACACTTTGGAGATTGTGTGGCCGTCATTTTATTATGCAAAAGATAGTTACAATGTGGTTGATGGCTACAACTGATTATTAGTTAACGTGTAATTGATAACTAATTAAGTAAAGCCTTATATTCTAATACCCCCTCTTAAGGCTTACCCTACATAAAGCAAAAACGAACATTCTAACAAAACTAGAACCAAACAAAACAACGTAATCTTAAGAGGATTTCATTTTGAAAGCAATGCTTTGACTAGGTAGGGCTCCATCAAGCTGCTTCGTGACCTTCGTAAAGGTGTAGCTCATGATCTGAATTCCTGAGTTCTCAGATTCCACCTCCCCGAACTCCCAAATCATAGATCTCTCGAATTGTCGGGCAACCATCCATATTGAGCCATCCACAAGCTCCATCAAGTTGTCTCATGACCCTCGTGAGGGCATAATTCCCAAGACCCATTGTCTCCCAAACTATCTGAGCAACCATCCATACTGAGTTTCATTTACCCTGTATCCTTTCCTGCCTTAAAAGTTTAGAGCATCTTTATATTACGTATCTGTCACTGTCCTCACCACCTTGTGCATCTGGTGGGTCTTTAACCATGGCTATATTGACTACATTTGATATGCCTTTACCCTTGAGCACATCATTGGTTCGAACACGACAATCCCATTTTGTGTGATCTTACAATAATGACATTCAATCTCTTGTTTATCTTTATCTGACCTCCTATGAAGTTTTTTGGTTCTAGGATAAAATGCACTTTTCTTGTTGAGAATCACCTTCTGCATCTTTGCAGTTGTTTGCTTTTCTTTAGCTAGAAAAACTGCAATCATATCATCTAGAGATTGAGATTGAATTTGATTGAGGGTAAAAACTACATTGCTGTATTTTGAAGGCAGACTGTTTAATAGGATAGCTTTGGCATCCTCCTTCTCTATCACAGCTTTGACTTCTATTAGTTGTTTGATAAGGGACCTCAAATTATTGATGTGGCTCGACATAGAGACTCCATCCATTTTGAACCTATATAACTAAAGTTTTAGGGAAAATTTGGCATTAATTGCTTTCGCTCCAAATAGTTTATTTAGAGCATCCCAAATTTCCTTGGATGATTTTTCTAAGTCTATATGATGAAGTTCAAAGTTGGAGAGAGCAAGGTCAATAATAGCTTTCTCTCTATCATCTCTGCTCTGCCAATCTAACAATTTAGATGGATCATTGGGTGCATTCTCTTTCCCATTTACTATGCCTCACAAATTTTTATCCATAAGTTGCATATGTATTTTCACTTTCCATGTATGAAAATTAAGACCTGAAGGTAAAATAAATACGATTGCTTATAAAAAAGACGATAGAGTACCAAAAAGGCTTCAAAGAAGTTGTGAAACTCTAGAAATTCGCAATTTGACCTCGTTTTTGCTTCCTCGATAGTATTTTCTGGCTTTTCTAGCCCTCATGATTTCTTTTCAGGCCTTAGCGACCAGAGTTTAATGCTCTTTTACGACAATATCCTCGCGATTTCTTTTCACCTGAAACATTGTCTTTCTCCTTAAATTCGCGACTTTTTTTTGGTTGTTCTTTGAGTGGTATTTTCTATTTTGCGACTGGTATGTTATGAATTGAGACTTGTAACTAGTATTTTCCTTTGAAAAACACGACTGTATATTCATGAATGCAATGACGTGCGACTGGTATTTTCCTTTGAAAAATGCAACTGTATATTCACAAATGCAATTGTATATTCACCACTGTATAAACTGTATAATGGTGCCCTCGATTCACTTCGATTTTTCCCTCGTTTTTGACGACTGTGCCCTTGATTTGTCTGTGCCCTTGGTAACTATATTCGTGGTTAGAAATGCCCTCACAAATCTAAACGAAAATCTTTTGATTTCCTTTGATTCAAACTTTGTGCCCTATTGGGACTGATCTTCTTCCCTTCCCTCTTTCCTTGTCTAACTCTGATACAATTGTTGGAAAATGTGATCACGGAAGAATAGAGAAGAAGGCAGATTGCACTCTTTGGATATTGTGTGTCTGTCATTTTATCACGGTTGATGGTTACAACCGATTATTAGTTAATGTGTAATTAATAACTAATTAAGTAAAGCCTTATATTTCTATACGTCCCTCATGCGACTATTTTTCCTTTTATTTATAACATATTTATTGGGGTTTAAATGCTTTTGGTTCACTCCCTTCAGTCATGTTTTTGTATTTAGTTACTAGTCATTACCTAGGTTATTTTCACACTAACACTTTTCTACCATGACAATATGCACTTTCACTTCAAGGATGGAGCAAGAAGTGCAAATCGAAAAAAATACAAGGATGGAGAAAATCTAAGAGTAATGGGATGTGAAGTGGAATACAAGATTATTGAGGGAGACTCCGCGATGAAGATAAACAATTGTTGGATGGGAAAGAGGCAGTTTAGATTGATGATGAGAAGACCATTTGAGAAAACCAAATTTACAGTGGGAAGATAATCGAGGATGTACTGTTTGCCCGATAGTAGGATAGATTGTTGATGGAAGTGAACAAGGAGTAGAGGAACATGATTTTTGGGAAAGGATGGGTCTTGATTAAGGAGAATCAAACACTAAGAGGCTACCTTGGGCTTGTAGATGCACACATTATATGGGGAGTCTACAGATTGGGCATTAGAACAGACGGTGTTGAGTTAGAAGCACTACAAGTACAATCCATCTGATTCTACTAGAGGAGATCTGGTTTGCATGAAAAAATAGAAATAAATGTTTATCAAGGCTCTTTGAATTAGAGAAGGGTAGTACTATCAAGACCGGGGAAAAAAGAGAATAAAATATAGAGAAATATTGATGATGAACTACGAAGTTGAGTATCGTGTATGCTGAAGGTTGCAACCCAAACCCCTAGTAAGAGTAGGGTTGATGGGCTTGCCATTGCTGAAAACGAATTTCTAGTAGGATTACATGATGTTATTCTTGCAAAAGGGGTGTAATGACCCTTTCAAGGGTTTTAACCACGCACACACAAAATGCAGATATGATTTTTAATTTGTAGTAGACTGTAAATGCAAAATCAGCGACTATATCTACCATGAAACATGCCAAAAAACACCATGAAACACCTTAAATCCACTTGCCACAAATTTATATGTATTTTATGGAATAACAAGAGCCAAAAATCACAAAGAAATACTGAAGAACTCTTTGCTGGAAATTAATTATAATCGGATTATTGCAGCCACAAGAAAATTATAGATCTAGGGCATAGAAACCCCCAAAAATCACCAAACCTCAGATTCCGGCCTTATAAAATATGATAAATCAGATTATCATTCCAAATTACTCAAATAGTTCACGAAATGTTCAAAACCCTATCCAAGGTAGGTCGCTCAACTCATAATAAATCAATAACAAGCTGAAAATGACAAGTCTCTCTCCAAATCAGCCTCAAACATCAATCCCAAGCCAAGGAGAAGGGTTTTCGTCCTTCTAGGAAAGTTGCATAAGGAGGTTTTCATGCTCAAATGCAAGAATAAGCAACTCTAAGCTTGCTATGCTCCAATAAGAAGAAATGCGCTGAAGTTTAGAGCTCAAGTGAGGTCTTAGATCTCCTTTTATATCCTTCAATCGGCACCGAAATACAAAAAGCAAGGTTGACCTATATAAGAAAGGAAAACACTAAAAGAAAATATAAAATATTAGTAGAAAATATAACATAAAGGTGCTCAAGGTTCTCCTCCTTCATCTTTGCTTCTTTGCCACGGAGAAGGAATGACAAGAAGGCCAAATATCAGTTCTAAAGTGGGAAAAAGGGACATTACAGTCCTCCTTTCCCAAAATTGCTGGTCCCCAAGCAATTGCAAACCCATTACATTCGCTGCCCCAACGTATTCTTCTTCTTCTTTTTGAAGTTCTTCATCCTCCAATGGTGAAGGTGGCATCCTTGACAAAGCATCCACAACCACATTATGCTTCCCTTTCACATACTCAATGTCAAAATAAACGCTTAGGAGTCTACTCATTCCATCACCCACTCCTACATGTTCTCCCTAAATGGAGCCTTCTATCCGGATCATGAGAACATCATTCAGGATAGCTTGCATGTAGGCTGAAAATAAATCATAACAATAGTAAGTCACTTGGGATTCCATCCAAATTAACACTAGGGTGGCTTGGGGAAGTTCTTGACTAATGGAGTTTCATCATTATCCTTGTCATGCAAGGAAACCTTCTTAAATTGCACATGGACACCGCTGTTCATGACTAAATGATTGTGATCAGCAGCATAAAAATGATGCAAATATGACAAACCCATGTGAGCTTTAGTAATATGATAGATGTAGAAGTATTAGGTACACCAAACAAGTACCACAAACTCACCATCTTCAGCTAAAATCCCATAGGCTCTCCCATGTGATTGGGTGAGAAACAAAGTTAGTTGCTCTTCTTGTTCAACACCTTTATCTGCACATGGAATAAACTTATCAATGAAAACAAAAATTGCTTCCATCATTGCTTCTTCATGCCTGATGGGTATGGTGACAAACACTCTTTCAATGCTTGCAATTATCTCATTTTCTCCTCTCAAGTGATGGGTATTTGAAGATTCATCCAAGCTGTCCCAAACACTGTTGTGAGCATGCATTCTTCCTTCAAAAATCCGAATCCTCAAATATGAAAATAACTCATCACAACCTGATTTCTTTCCTCCTTCCAATGGAAATCTTCTTTTCTCTTTTTTCCATGATGGAATGCTCTCAAAAAATGAAAACGTACTACTATTCGTGACTGGAAATGGCAGTCCCAAATATGATTTTTGCAAGCTCAGACCTATAGTCATAGCATAAATTGAATAACAACTACCAAATTGAAATCTTATGGAAAAAACCAAATTTGTGAATACTAAAAATTGTCTTACATGGGCTGGAAAATGAAGACCAACAAGCTCATGATTGAAATCAACAAACATGTTAGATCTTAACACAACATTCTTGCATTCCTTTCTTGCCCCAAAAGTAAATGCTTGGAATACCAAAATAAGTATTCCGGGTTGCGTGCTAACCGCTGTCCATAATCCCCACAATTCGTCCAACTCATGACTAAAAATGTGCATCCTATCATCCAATGAAGTGACAACAACTGAAAATTCATCACGAGTGATTAGAAGAGTTTTGGAAATCTGAATATTACCATCTCTAATGGCTTCCCTAAACATGCTTATTCCACACTCAATGCAAAGTGAAACATTTTCCCAGACTTCTCCAATGATTTGTTGAGTCTTTGGAACCCAAATTATGACCCCAAGCAACAAAACATTATGCATTTGTGGCGCTTCTATATCTTGCAAATGGACTGTGCTATGATACTCTGAAATGCACACCATACTATTTTCCATTCTCCCACAATAACCAGCTTTAACACACAAATGAGGAAGCAACAAACAAGTGTGTCTCAAAATTGATGAATCGAAAAGATTACCTTGTTGTAGAAGACCTTTTGGTTGCCCCAAGTGGAGTGTTTGGAACACCAAAACTTGATTTCCAGGTTGCATATCAACTGTTGTACCTAACCTCTTTGAGTTGCTCAATCTATGCCTGAAAATATGCATATCACTCCCAATTGAAGTGACCATAGCTGAGAGTGCTTCAATGGTGACCCATAATGCCTTGAAAATCTGAAAATTATCTTTTTATTATGGCTGCCTTCTTGTGCCAATCAGCAAATATGATGAAATGAGATCTGAAAATAATGTTCTCCATACTTATGTCACAAACGATATCCATTTCTCTAGCATACCTCTGATGTTGACCCACAAATTGACATGTCGTAACTCGTAAGCGATGAATTTGAAAGACTTAACTGATCTTAAAATGTTCATCTCTCTTTGTCACAACAACATCACTCAAACATGACATGTGATCCTTAACGATTCTTCCATCATGATATGGATATGGCAGTGATATAAAAGAAGATAAAATGTCATCATACCTTGAGTTGTTCCTCACGTCTCCCTTCCCATGCCGAATGAGGAGTGATCGAAACATCCTTGATTTTTCCAATCTTGTGACTCATAATTTCTGAGTTGGAATCAACCTTCTTTTTTTACCTCAAATTCAACAAATGAAGCTCTTTTTGTTGTCTTCAACACTATTTTGCTGATACTTGCTTGGGACACCTTCATGGTACTTGCCGAAGTCATGTACACCAATAAATGGCCCTTTATTGCCTATTGTTCTGAAAAATCCAGCAAGCTCTTCATTACCATAACTATGCAAATAGAATTCTTCTTTCCTTGATCCCATTTTTGGAATGTCTAGAAGATGGATGGGGGCTTCTTGGAAAATATTATTTTTTTCCTTTAGTTCCCTTCATCCTCTCATCTTTGTAAGAATAATGCTTATGATGATCAAACCCTTGCAAACACATATTGTGAGGGTGATGCAATAAATTAAACTGCTTACCATTTTCCGTTGATTTGTAAATTCCAACAGACTAAAAACCTTCATAAGTATCAGGTGAGACCTCCTTTTGAAGGGCATGCCTCTCAACTGGAACATACTGATTCTTAGTCTCAAGAACCTCTTGTAGATATAATTTTATTTCATCAACTTGCCGCCACATGCAATCATTAGAAATCACAAAAACATCATTTATTTTCAAAGAGTCTTTACCTTCATGTTGGATATCAGTCTTCCCTTGTTCTTGTTCTTCTTTTTGCTTCACCATTGAAATTTGGAAGCTCATCTCCTCTTCCTCTCTTTGTGGGATGGCATGTCTAGGCTCGGGCCTAGATCTTTCTCTATTCAACCCTATGAACTCTGCAAAAGAAATAGCCTCACGGATCTCCCTTGGTAAGTCCATGTATTTTTCATAACTCGCCGCAATATTCCTTCCACCCATAGGTCTTGTTTCTTCTTTCGAAAAAACCTCCTCTCTAAGAAGGAAAGTGGGCTTCAAACTCGATCCTTGGCCTAATCCCATAGGCCGCTTGACATTATTGCTCCAGTCAAGTTACCTTCACCACTTTGAACCCTAGGTTCAATCATCCTCTGGAGAGATAGGGGAAGAAAATCCATGGTGTCCGCAAGTCTTTCTTGGCCGACAATTAATTTATCCATTGAAACCCTAGGCCTTTTGATAATCCGATCTATGATACCGCTGTAATGACCCTTTCAAGGGTTTTAACCCCACACACACAAAATGCAGATATGATTTTTAATTTGCAGCAGACTGTAAATGCAAAATCAGCGACTATATCTACCATGAAACATGCCAAAAAACAGTATGAAACACCTTAAATCCACTTGCCACAAATTTATATGTATTTTATGGAATAACAAGAGCCAAAAATCACAAAGAAATACTGAAGAACTCTTTGCTGGAAACTAATTATAATCAGATTATTGCAGCCATAAGAAAATTATAGATCTAGGGCATAGAAACCTCGAAAAATCACCAAACTTCAGATTCCGGTCTTATAAAATATGATAAATCAGATTATCAATCCAAATTACTCAAATAGTTCACGAAATGTTCAAAACCCTATCCAAGGTAGGTCGCTCCACTCATAATAAATCAATAACAAGCTGAAAATGACAAGTCTCTCCAAATCAGCCTCAAACATCAATCCCAAGCCAAGGAGAAGGGTTTTCGTCCTTCCCTCGACCTCTAGAAGGGTTTTCGTCCTTCCCTCAACCTCTAGAAGGGTTTTCGTCCTTCCAGGCAACTTGCATAAGGAGGGTTTCATCCTCAAATGCAAGAACAAACAACTCTAAGCTTGCTATGTTCCAATAAGAAGAAATGCGCTGAAGTGTAGAGCTCAAGTGAGGTCTTAGATCTCCTTTTATATCCTTCAATTGGCGCCAAAATACAAAAAACAAGGTTGACCTCCATAAGAAAGGGAAACACTAAAAGAAAATATAAAATATTAGTAGAAAATATCTCATAAAGGTACTCAAGGTTCTCCATCTTTTCTTCTTTTTCCATGAAGAAGGAATGGCAAGAAGATCAAATATCAGCTCTAAGTGGGTAATGGGGACATTACAAGGGGGGAGAATTGCAAGCTAATAGAGAGACAAAATTGATGATATGATTTGTGGAAGCAAAATAAATGCAACAAAGTGCAAGAAGGGAGGTCTACTTAGCTGATTGGGTTTAGGGAGTTGATCTGGTAGGGACAACTACAAGAGGATTAAAATCCTGACAATGATACGAAGATGCTTCGTCTCTAATTCTGGAATTGCAAACTGAGTAGGTATGAAACCGTCAGATGTATATGAAACCATTTAGTGGTCCTATACTTGTTTGACGTTTTTGTACGGCTGTGTGCTGGAGCTCTATAACTTCATGTGCATACCCGACCCTCTGAAGTATGCTTCATTGTGAAACACTAGATGTCACACTTGTGTGAAACCCTATGCATGATTTGAAATAGCTTCAAATCCTAACCACAGTAGGGGACCCTACAAAAAGGTTAGTGGTTGGGTTGAAGTAGAATTTATACATCGCCTACATTGGCAATACTTCGAACTGGCCTCAAACCGCATGTAGTTCTACACCAAGCTTGTGATATATATGGATGTAACTAGCTTCGGCAATTTGATCACTTGATACTGGAAACAATGGCTTATTGTGCTTAGCTTAACTTGGCTTGGATGGTTTCTAGCTTGAGAAGCGTAACTCTATAACTTGGTTGAGTACTTCAAACCTCTGTGGGGGCTGCTCCTAGAGTGTGTTGCTGCTTGTTAGGAATTTAAGAGAGCTTGGAGTGCTTCAGGAATGATATTTGCTATTAGTGCTCTTGAAAGTGCTAGAGGAGTAAATGAGCACACTCTTCAATGTGCCAGGTGAGTAAATGAGTGCATTTGAATTTGCTTATAGAGGGGTTCATAGGTATAATTTTGCATTAAGGACGACCCATGCGAAAAGCAACGACCCATAGAAAAATATCAAATTGAGAACGTGATTGCTGGGTGGCTGGGGACGAAACTGCCAGTTTTGTATCAAATTGTTAGACAGGGTGTGGTCCCTATTTGGTGGTCCCGTATGGGCAGGGAATGAGGTGCTAGAAAATTTTGGTTACGACACTTGGAGGTGATAGATTGTTGTGGATTGATGCAAACATTACTATGAACAAGTCATGCATGGGACAAAGGATATGCAACTAATCTCGAACTGTGCGTGCAATCATGATTTAGGGATAAAGCCAATGTTGTCATAGTCAGGTGATAAATTACCAAATTTAGGTGTCTACAATTAGCAATTCAAAATTGAACTTGTAATAAAAGAGAGCTTTATAGAAATTTCCTACTAAAACAAACGAATTCCATAGAAAATATGGAAAAGTGAGCCAAGATCAAGTGTTGTTCATTGATATTAATTGAAAAATTTCTATGTTCGCTATTTCCTCTTGAGGAAAGTGTACTTTTTGTAGCAAGGAAATGTGGGCCAAGATTAAGTGTTCATTAATATCGATTTGAGAATTTTTTATGTTCACTAAGGATAGGCAACTAATCTCGAACCGTGCGTGCAAAGTCATGATTTAGGGATAAAGCCAATGTTGTCATTGCCAGGTGATAAATTACCAAATTTAGGTGTATACAATAACCAATTCAAAATTGAACTTGTAAAAAAAGAGAGTTATATAGAAAATTCCCACAGGAAAAAATGAATTCCATAGAAAAGAAGGAAAAGTGAGCCAAGATCAAGTGTTGTTCATTAATATTAATTGAGAAATTTCTATGTTTGTTATTTGCTCTCGAGGAAAGTGTACTTTTGTAACAAGGAAATGTGGGCCAAGATTAAGTGTTCATTAATATCAATTGAGAAATTTCTATGTTCACAATTAAGCTATTGAGGAAAGTGTACTTTTTCTAAACACAAGGGTCCCATCTCTTAGTACAATTAGGGGATGAATACAAGATGTGTAGAGTTAAAGGAAGTGACTCCAACACATGTTGGATAATAGTCTTAAAATATATTTTCAAATGATAAAAGCTTTGGCGATCACCTTCCTAAAGTAGAAAGTGGGGTCCACTATGTAGATGAATACAAGCTCATTATCTCCCCATATAATTTTGAATAAAGGAGGGAGCAATATGAACCTTGGAAGAGTTCATTGGGAGGGGTAGCATGGTTTATTTGTGAAGAAAGTTTTATTTGAGGACATTGAAAGCTGTTTGAGGTGAGCAAAGGGTCATCCAACCTCAAGGGTTGTCTAGAAGGTTTTTTATGCGGATGGTTTGTCTCTTCAAGGCAGGCCATGACATGATTGACAACCTCCACCTGTTTGGGATCAAGTCTCCACTTGTTAGAGAGGCATATGAAGGTTTTCAGGTCTGTTTGAGGACAAGTTCTGTCATTCTGGGAAAGGATGACTTGTCTAGGCGAGGCCATGATAGACAACACCACACCAATCTAGGACCAACTACCCACCCATCTAGAACCAAGCCCTCAACCATTCGAAACCAACACCCCACATGTCTAGAAGGAGACACTTGTCTAGGACAAGGGAATTGTTTGGGAGCATTGTCCTATAAGGCATCCACCCTTGTCGAAGTAAGGAGGGCTTGTCAAGGCTCAAGCACCCACCCATATGTACATGATCCTCATTCCATGAGAAATTGTAGCCCTTGAGAGCAATTCAAACCATCTAGAGGAGTCTTTTTAAGGCCAAAAATATTGTTGTCTATTTGAGGCATATATTCCACAGTCGTCTAACACTCTAGGGTCCACCAGGAAGTTGTTTTGAGCCAAAAGTTTGTCTCTATGGGGGAGGTCATGACATGACCGACAATGCCTCCCAGCTGCCACCCGTCTAGGAACAAATCTCCACTTGTTAGAGAGGAATCCCAAGATTCGAGGTTTGTCTGAGGACAAGGTGATGTAGTCAAGGATGAGGTTTCCAATCAAGGACTGCCTAATACTTGCAGCTTAGTTTACCTTCTTTCAACTGAAATTCACACACACAAGTTACACCAACCATTTGAATTGTAGTTGCTATCCAAGATCTTTTAAGCACATCAACTAATCACATTACCAAGAACAAATTTCTGATACGGTTTGACTATTCATTCAAAGTTTCAAATTTACCAGTCTCCCCTATGTTGGTTACAAATTAAACTTGCAATTTTGAACGCTTCTTGCATAAATGACAAAACAACTTGGTATATTGTCAAGTGAAGTATTAGCAACATTAGCAAACAAACAACTCACACCTCCATGATCAAGACAACGAAATTTCAATCAAGAAAGAAGTCATACAATGTGTGTTTTACAACCCTTAAGACAAATCCACTTGTGATTAGTTGTGTACGAACAGAACGGATTCTCAGCAGGTCTCACATTCAAAGGAAATGGACAGCAACAACAATTATGCTCCTTTATGGTCCTTCCGGATGCTGTACAGTCAAGAAACACAATTCAAGCATTTTATCAAAACAAATTTATTTTCGTTTTTGAAGTTTGATTTGTCAATAAAATGAAAAACCTAGGTGGGGTATGACCTCCGTTACTCCTGGACCTGCTCCAAACTCCATATCATTTAATTTGCAAAATTTGCTCTGTTTTCCTAAGCAAAGCCAGCACACTGAGAATATGAGATACTCTCTTGGTTTGATGCATCTTACGTGTTCTCTAGGCTAGGTCCACACCTTCATGTTGATAGCTCCCGTTTGGTCCGAGACCTTGCCAACTGCTCCAACCTTCACACCCTGCTCCAAATGCTCTGTTTTCATTAAAAATTGCATTTTCTTCAAGCTGCGGGAATGATCATGAGTTTTCTGATAATCTTATGGGTTTCCTCACACCCCTTTTCCACCAGATATCCCCTACTGCAACTGATTCACCACTTAAAATATGCGTTTTGCTTCCAAATGTGGCTTGTGAATGCAAAAATCCCACTTTTTTTCATGCTGTCTGTTTTTTATGCATTTTCAGGTTTTAATCATGTGTTTGGTCTCCTAATATATCATCCTTACGACCTTCTACGCTTGATAAGTTCCGCATAGCCTCTAAACTGTTCCCAACATGCACATGGCTTCCAATTACATCCCGAAACAAGGAAAACTACATTTTGCTTCTTGGAATTCATTTATTTTCTCCTTATTGCTCTGCAATCTGCATCTCTTTTGATGCCCTTGGAATCCCAACATGCCTTTCTCTCTTTCCTTGCCACATTTTCTTTGACTTCCTGCATTAACTCTTTCAAAAACGGCTCACAAGGAATAAAAACAGATTTATTCATGGAGATCATCCTGGAAAATATGGCCTTCTGAATTTACTGAAGCTATGGGCCTCAACACAAACATGGCTGGACCTATTCACACCCTCTCAAACTCTGACCCAACACTTAATGTTCTTTGTTTGGAGGTAAAACTAGCGAAATTTGAGGCAGACATCTTTAACTCCAAGTTTGATGGCACACTCATGTTAAAGAACGAAAATCCACATTGAGTATGCCTTGGTTCGCTTTGGAGGTTCTCAGAACCCTATAACCTTGACCTTTCCACTATGAGCCATGTAAGAGCAAACATGCCTATGTCACCATTTCAGAACTGAAATTGCTCATACAACCTCAAGAAGCATTGGTTATAGCAGCATGATGTTCTGTATCCTATTGTGATGACTTTCTCAAAGTTTGAAGATGGAGGTGAAACACTAGTATCCATTCACCACTAATTGAAAAATGCAACACATGTTTTTGTTGATACAAGATAGCTGGTCCATACTGAAGACGCTCTTGCATTAGACACCCATGTAGATGAAAAGGTGAGCTCCTGCTCACATGGTGGTCATGAATGATAAATCCTTGTTTTGATTTTTTGCGGCTTCCAATTTCTCCTCAATAGTATTTTTCTCCGATTGTGTATGTTATGCTTCTATAGCCAATGGAATGCTTCTTGATCCAATACAAAGATGATTCTTGGCCTTCTATGCAGATAGTCAATTGGCTGGCCTGAATAAAACACACTTTTTGTTAAGCACATGATTATACTGAGAGGGGGGAGTGAATCAGTATAATATATTCTTTTTATTTTTCAACCACTTAATCTTAGATTCCCAATTTATAATTTCAAAGCAATAAGAGAACGCAACACAAAGTAATGCAAGAAGACACCAGATTTACGTGGAAACCCTTTCGGGAAAAACCATGTAGAAAAGCTTTCTTAATATATTTCTCAAATGTTTGTAGGCACCAACCTATTGGAGACACCAATCCCCAAATTACAATTTTGTAGGCACCTACCTACTAGAGCACCAACCCCTTTCGCCAAGCACCGACTCAGCAAGAGATACCAATCTCTTTGAATATGAAGGCACCAACATCCTTACGAAACTTCCTTACCACCTTTGAACTGGTGCTGTCACAATGAATGATGAAAACTCTTCTTTTCAATTTTAGATCTTCTACTCTAAAAAATCTGCTCTTATGCTTTTTCTATCTTCTTCTCTTTCCCTTAAGATATTCAACTCGAATGCTTGAAAATAAATATTAAATGATATTTTCCTTATATAGCCATTCGCAACCTTTCGAAAAGGCATCTTTTCGTCCAACCGACACACCCTTTCATTTAATTTAATCAACCATCTTTTATTCTAACAGTGCAAATACATATGTCGACCATAACTATATTAAATGCTTCTCGTTAATTAAATAACTATAGAAACAGTTAATACTGCCTCCTCAAATGCTAGCACCACCCTCTATGCAAGATCATGGGGCCTTCCAAGGGCAAATTGTGGCTCCAAAGGCAAATCACAAGTCCTTGGGACTTCCGCCATTTTTGTTCATGACTGCCGTTTTTTCTTTACTGATTTCTGACTGTTTGTCTTTCGTTCATACGCTTATTTCCCTTCAATAGAACGCTGCCAAATGTTGATTATAAACAACTGATTTGTCCTTCATGAATGTTGATCATTTTCTGCAACATATTGCTGATTATATCCTTCAATAAACACTTATATCTTCCTTTTGTTGATTGTTGTTGTAATGTCCCCTTTTTCGGGACATTATTAATATTTATTTTTCATTTGCATTGTAACCCCTTGGCATGCCTAGCACTACAAGTGGGAGTCTCTTTAGTTAGTTTAAATGTGCACATAGGTTAGTTACTTTTATATTATTTAATTAGAAAAATAAATAAAGTGCACATAGTCCTTAGCATATTAAATGTTTTAACGAGAGTTATTGTAATGGGAGGGAAAATTAGGTAAATGTCGGGCCATTATTGGCTATTGCAACCCTGTAATTGCAAATTTAAAAGGGAGGTTGTATTTTCTAGCACTCCAAGTGGGTCGATCCCTTTTGGGAAGTCTAGTTTAAGGGATGTGCACATAGGTCATTTCACCCTTATGTTGATTTGATCAAAAAAATAAATAAAGTCTCGCACATAGTCTTGGTATTAAATGGATGTTATGCCCTAGCTGTTCATTGTGCTCTCTCTCTCTCTCAAAAGGGAAATGTCGGTCTCATTCGATTTGGATATTGAAGTAAATCTAGATTCTATGATAAGGGAGGTTGCATTTCCTTAGTGGGTTATGTTGCATGATCATTTGATGTGGCTCCATTGATTGGGAAAGTGTTCCTAACCCTATGCGCATGGGATTTATGGTGCAAATTCTTGCATTTATTGTCTGCATTCATTTGGGTGTATACTTGTTGAAGTTATTCAAGATTTTCTGTGTTCCATTGCAATTAATGTTCATAATTGTGTTGGAGTATGATTTGATGCCTAAATGTGCTAGGCGACATACTTTTTACGGCAAAATGTTAGGGGTGATTCGTGTTTGCTGTGCGAAAATCTAATTTTGGAATATTATTCTTGTAATTATTGTGGCCCAAGCGATCCAAAGTTTGAAGGTTTTTGCTTGGGTTGGTTTGGAGCGGAAAATAATTATAGAAGTTGCAGCAGTCTAAAAATTCAGATTATTAATATGTTTGTGACACATTCTTGATGCTTATAGATTTGTGATTTCAGTTCAGATATGTTCTTGGCAAATCAAAACGAAGCTATTAGAGGGTGAAAACAGTTGAGGGAAGTGTTGGTTATTAATTTAATAAATTGTCTGCTAACCCTAGCGTCTAGATCTAAACAGTTTGGATGCTATTTTGAGGGGTGATTTGCAGTGCCTTCTACTTATCCAAAAATTGTAATCCTATAGTTTAATTGGAAAGGTAAAAATCTCAATATTTATTTGTGCACTTTGTCTCATGTGAATATGAAAGAGTATTGGACGGTGGACGTTATAAATTTTGGAAATTTTCAGCTGTCTACAAGCCTAATTTATTTATTAATTACTGCTGTATATAAAAATCAGAATTAAGAAGTAATAAAAATCCTGACTCGTTCTCCGCTAATCTAATCTCACCACCTTGACTCACTTCCAACCCCATTTGGGTTGTAATTGAAGCTTGACATTGGGCTATTTTAGGTTGAACTCAAAAGGATCAAATCCTTCTCGACTTGATTTTTTAAATTATTTGTTGCATAGTTGGACAATTTGTCCCTAAAAAGGGGACATCACAAAGGCCTATGTTCACATGCTCAGAAAAAATAGAGAGACTTTCTTATGCACTAACGTTCCTAGTCGGTAACAACTTAAAATTCTCTTATCGTGGCTCTAAACATTGTTGGCTTCTCTTTCCGTATATCAAAGGAGACACAAGGTAACATCCATGGAAGTCCATCTAGCATCCTTTAGGAAAAAAATGACAATGTTTGAAGTAATCTCTCCATTAATGGTCATTGATGCCAAGACTGTGTAAGTGAGAATTTACTCCCTGAGGCTTATAACTGTAATGCCAGAATGAATGAAAGACATGTGGCTAGTTACAGCAACAAGGTAAAACTATTAAGTTTGTGTATCAACTTTTTGGCTTCTCTTTACTGGACAGTCAGCTAGCATTCATAGGGAAGACTCACTGAGTCTTTAATAGCGGGTTTGGCTAATGTTAGCTTGGCCTTAGCTGGATGTGCTTAGTAAACAAATTAGTTTCCTTGGAATGACATGAGTGGAAGTTGGATAGGTTACTCCCAATTTCTGACTTAGTATACTCGGAAAGAGGTCATTGTCTTGCTAGCCAAGAGGCTTAGCCTGAAAATGTTTGGACCCAATCATATCCTTATATTGCTGGCGATGTAGAACACATCAAAAGAGCATGTTCTTAACATCATTAGCTCTCTGGTCAAGAAGTGATATCAAATTGGAAACAAAACACCCCCAAAACTCCCTGAATGACCTAGACATGGTTCTATCTATGCATGCGTTGAAGAGGCATATAAAAATATCTGTATAAACAAATATATAGAGATATTGGATAATCATATTATATACCCCGAGCAAATCCTGAAGGGTATACTTCATCCAAGCAGACAAATGTGTGCAATAGTGAGCAGTAATGAACTATATATTCTGAAACCAACAAAAGCTAGTAATTGGCTAGACCTTCAACTTGCTTATAGCGTGAAATCATTTGGCAGTCATGCAGGTAAATCTCCAAAGCATTTGCCACCAATGAGGCTCCCATGTGAAGTAATATGTCAAACTCTTTAACATGCTAGTTTCTATTTGTGGGCTGCTCCAATGGAACCAAGGCAAGAGACCCTGATAAAGAAATGCGATACCCAGTTAGTTTCAATGGTATGTGTAGCAATGTAAGCATACTATTAAAGAAAGGACATCCATTTTCCTGAAGACCATTTTAGATTCAAACACTGACAGCCTTAAAGACGCGGTCAACATGTTCATCCCAGTCAATAGATTTCAGAGTTGATTGCATGCAGATAGAAAGAACAGGATAAATGTTTTGAACAGTAAGGAAAATTTTAAGCATAAGGGAACTGTCACATCTAGTTGGTACAATAGAAAGACTAAAGTATATGACCATGGCATCTTAGACATTACAACTCCTGAACAAGAATGCACCGTTGACACAGAAGTTCTCCGGAAATTTTGATCCTGTTGTATTACAACAATGACACCAAATAGCTATAAAGGGTTTCAACTTACTATAAGTCTACTACATTGTAGTATGGTTAGCTAAGAACATTTCCATGGATGAAAAGGCAGAATTAAGTTCATCCTCTGTTTCAGATTCTAATAAAGATCAAGGATGTTGTCAAGAAAGTGAAGACAATAAATGGACATTTCGGAATGCTGAAGCAAACTGAAAAACAAAAGACTAATATGTTGCAATATACAATCTTAGAGGGAGTCTTTGCATGACATGCATGATTTGCAACCATGCAAATACAAGTTTCAAGTTTGTTAAGCATGGAAAGTAGCTCCAAGCAAGTTGACTTCTTCAAGTAATGGCTTTTAAATTGATCAAATATGCTTTAAAGTCTCATGTTTCAATTCATTCAAGCTCATAAAACGTTGTTGGACGAAGCTAAGAGAAAGAAGAACAAAGTAGGAAATAGCAATGATTAGACGTAATATGATGCAACATAGCCAAAATGGTTCCAAATGTTTTGGCAGATATTACTGCATTTTGCAACCACTCAACTAACAGTTCTCATCAGTTACCACATAAAAGTCACCCAACTGGATCTGCAAATGGCTGATTGTAAAATAAAAAATGAGGTAGATGGCTCTTTAGACAAATACAAAGCCAAATTAGTCACTTGAAGCTTTTGCAGTTATTCTCCAGGACAGGGATCATTGCAATATTTGTCAGAAAGTTTTGTTCCTATTGCAAAGACTGATCACCATTAAAATTGATCTAATCGCATATCCAAACAAATTTCAAGTGGAAGTTCTGGAAAGCACTCCGAGTTTGAAGGAAAGTACTATCTACATTCAATGGTAAGTAGACTCTTACCTTAAAGAACCCTGGGACCAGATAGCTCAAGAGCCTGAAAGCCAATTCAAAACTGCACTGAACTTCTAAAACGCTAGAATCAACAATCACATACAACAAGAGGATGAACATTAACCAAAAAAAGCTCAGATCTGTTCCAAATCACATCGACTGTTGTGTAGATTTGATCAGATTAAAGCAGTGATAGCTGCATGACATGCTGTCTGGAAACATTGACTTCTAGCAAATTTGGAAGCTATCCATGAAAAAAAAAATCTTGCCCTTTCAGCCTTCTTTGCCATAGCTGAAGAAGAAAATCTAAAAATAGCCTGGATCCTAAAAATTAGATCCATCCCAAAATTAAATCGGAATCCTTGATATAATTGGTGCAGATCCCAGGGATTTGCGCTCTTAAATTCGACAAAGTCAAACATTACAAAAGCAAATTGCATAGATTTAAGGAACTCCCTTTCTCTAAAACTGGAAAACAAACGTACATAATGAAGTGACCTGCTAAATCATTCAACAGCCAAGACGATAGGACTACCAGAGCATTAAGACTATGATTTCTCTATGACTGTATACTCTGCATATAAATTGCCCGCTGCCCCTAAGTTTCACATGTGCACCCTGTTGAAGGCATGCAAAACTAATGTACAATATCTTCAACTTCTCCTGGGCACTTACTACCAGGACATGTCTTCACCAATTAACAAGGCTTTGTTCGAAACATCCTCGAACTCTAGGCGCCTTAGCTTTGAGGCTTTCCGTCAAAATGTGTAATGTCACTTTTTTGGGGACTGCTTAGGAAATCGTCCTGCAAAGCTTGGCACAATCCACAATTTTCAGATTATGATAAAGTTGTTAGTGTCTGAAATAAGATATATAAAAACATCTTCAACCGCTGCCAGCAAACACCATGCTTCTAGGGCAGCGACCCTGGGGCCTTCTGGGGTTTCTAATACCCACTTTTGTGCCACTCACAAAATCCTTGGCAATCACCTATCTTAATAAACAATGATGTTTACTCCATAGTTACCAGGTTCATAAATCCGATTAAATTCGGAAGGGCAAAAAAATCCAAAAATTCGGAGTTTTCAAAAAAATTCGAAAAAATATGGAAAAATCAACACACTTCCAGAATATATATACTTATATTATTATAAATTTATATTATTGTATACTTATATCATTATATATAGACAAATCATACAAAAAAGCATCCATCTACCATAATCATCATCATCATAATGATTCTTTCAAAAGATTGCAAGAAGTTGCTTGGTCCAAAAAGGTGCAAAAATGGATTTTATGAAAATAAGAAAAATATTGCCATCAATGCGTAGAGCTCGAGAAAATATGCACTTTTAGTCACAAGATTTCATCCTGAAATCTGCGACTACCACTATCCGAATGAAAGTTATGGCACTTGCAAGTTAATGCTACTACATTTTGTGGACCCTTTATTGCCTGGCGCCAAAGTTCTTGTATTGCGTCAAGATAAAAGAGCCATATCAAGCCTTTTTCGCCAAATACCCAGGCCCAAAATTGTTATATTCTGTCGTCAATTAATTTGTCTGCGAGAAATTTGGTATTTCAATTATTTTGAGCCCCGTTTCAGGCTATTTGGCAACTCTGTTTTAACTCTGTTTATGATCAAACATTGGGCATTATTTTGTGCATGCTACCATAAGGGTTGCCATTGGAATAAATTTTGTGCTTTATTTATTTTTAGCATGCTACCTTCAGTTCACTTTGGCTTGTCTTCATGCATTGACTTTTTCTAGAACTTCTATTGCATGGCAAGCCAAAATTGGGTGAATAAACATTAATAAATATTATTAAATGCCTTGTTATTCACCCAAGGTGGGTCACACTTTTTGGCAAGGGTGAATTCTAAAAATAAGAAGTCAACTTCTGATGGGAATTTTCACCCTTCACTGCAGCTCTAAAAATCCCTTCTTCCACTTAAGTGATTTGACTTTCATAAGGTGGGAATTTTTACCTTGCCAGGCAGGTAAGAAATTCCCACCGGTGCTTTAAATGATTTTTCTTTTATAGTGAAAATTTTTACCCTGCAAGGCAGGTAAGAAATTATTGTCCTGCCTACCACCTCTAATATTCCCATTGCAGCTTAAGTGACTTTGACTTCAAGGGAAAAATTACCCTGCTAGGCAGATAAGAAATTCCCGCCTTGCCTGCCACTCACCAAAATTACCACTGGCAGCTTAAAGTCTTCCTTCAAAAAAATGCAACTTGCATGAAAGATAGCTCTTTTCCAAAAGTGCGACTTGCATTGTGAAAAAATTGCGTGAGACACCTTAGGGCAGCATGGAAACTTTAAAATTGTGAATAGCACAAAAACAACATTTCTTTCCTTTTTTGGATTTTTGGTGAAGAAAACACGAGGGAATAAAATTTGCCATTTTTGGAAAGTGTTCGGGAAGATGTAGCAGCATGTGTCGTAACTTTCATTATGTGGCTCCGTTTTAGGAGTCATTTTCTCCAAAAGTGCATATCTTCTCGAGCTTTACGCATTGATGGCAATATTTTTCTTATTTTCAGTAAAATCTATGTATTCCAAAAAATGCGACTTGCCTAGGAGAGGCTTTTTGTGCATGAATCCATCTTTTTTGACAAGAAGCTTGCTTTCTGGAGGTTGATTCCTTCTGGTGCGGTGGCCATAGATGATCTCCAGATATTCTAGGAAAGAAAACAGACTGTATTGATGAAGGAATTGACCTAGGGGAATTTCACAGAGAAACTGAGGGTTAAAAGCATGGGCAGAAAAATGCATAAGAAATAAATAAAAGTAAAAAAGGTTTCCAGAAGTTGCAGACAATGCCCTGAATTCAGTCCTGGTGAAAACCCTAATGAGACGAGTGAATACTGACATGAAAAATCGTAACAGGACTCAATCGAAGCACAATTTACTTCAAACGAGGCACTCTTTATTTAATAAATAATTAAATAAAAATTTCCCGCAGAAAAAACTTGATGAAGGGATAAAACGAGTTTGGGCATTTGGGTATTTGTCGAAATTAGCTCATATGATACACTAGGAATATCCTAACATAATACAAACATCTTATGGCAATAAAAATACAAAAAGACCCGTTATTTTAAAAAGAACGAAATTTTTTCAAATGGGTAGTCCCAGATTTCAGGGTGAAATATGGGGACACCATGTAGTCAAGGAGTTATGCTTTTCTCAAATACCAAAAGACTAAACGAATTCCAGTCCAAGGAAGAATAGAGAATCTATGTGTAAAAGTGAAATCAATGATCCTAGCACAACTGAGTCATGCATGTATTCTAAATTTGAAATATTACCTGGAGCACGGATAAGGCATAATCCAAAGTCCCTCTTAAATATCTGAAGATTCTTAGGTACTGATCCAAAGCAGGAAAGACTTCCCTATGGTGTAGGAAAACGTGCACCATGCATAATTTTAAGCATAAATTATTCAAAGATTGCAGCGTTTCATCCATAGTTAAGTTGCCAATCATTGATCTGTAGAGTGTTTGATATGAATTAGGAGATTTGTCATCTTTACTCAACTTATTCCCTGTAACCGTGATTGCTAATAGGTGCACAATCCTCCATTTCAAATTTCTTCAACATCTCTTTTACATACTTGGTTTGGGAAATAAATATTCCTATGCTAGACTGAGATATTTGCAAACCAAGGAAAAATGACAACTCACACCAACATAGACATTTCAAACTCCTTTTACATATCTTCAGATTATTTTGGATATTTTCTCATTATCTCCTCTAAAAATGATTTCATCCACATATACTACAAAAATCAATTGATTTTCACCTCCAGTCTTGATGTAGAGGTTGCTATTAAAAAATTCTCTTTTAAATCCTTATTCTTGTAGATATTTTTGTCAAGCCTTAAATACCACGCTCTAGAGGCTTGCTTTAAACCATAAAATTTGTTCATAAATTTGCACACATGGTATTTGTTTTCTAATAGGAGGAAGCCTTCTATTTGTTCAATATATACTTCTTCTTCTAACTTTCCATTTATAAAAGTATACTTTACATCCATTTGATAAACTTCGAAATATTTGAAAACAACATATGCAAGAAACATTATGATGGATTATAGTCTTGCAACATGAGCAAACATTTCTTAAAATCAATACCTTCCACTTGAGGATACCCTTTGCAACTAACCTTATGTTTTTTCCATGTCACTTGGCCATCTTCATTCAATTTATTTCTAAGTACCCACTAGGTGCCGATTACATTCTGATCCTTGGGTCTAGGTATAAGTTCCCATGTTTTATTCTTCTCAATCGAATCCAACTCTTCTTCCATTTCCTTTATCCAATGCATGTCATGAATGGATTCTGGAAAAATATTAGGCTCTGTCTTAGAAATAAAAGGAGAAATTTACTTATTTAGGTGTACTCATAATTCTTCTCCTATTTTGTACACCAACATCAATGTTGCCAATAATTTGAATCTTAGATTGATTCTTTTAAACAAATTGTGATGGTGCCTTCATATCCTTCCACTCCATTTCATTTAGATTTTCTACTTCCTCTTCATTTTATTTTATGAAATCAAGTATATTTTATGGTTCTTTTGAATGTTATTTCTTCCTTTTGATTCATGATTTCATCCACTCTAACACTGACACTTTCTACAATTGTTTGTAACCTTTTGCTATCACATTTATAGGCTTTACTTTTTGTGTAATAACCAAGAAATATTCCTTCAACATCTCCTAAATCAAATTTTCCAAAGTTTTCTTCATTTCTATTAATGAAACATCTACTCCCTAAACACCTTAAAATACTTGACAGATTGGTCTTCCCTTCCATAACTCGTACGAAGTTTTATCATAAGTTACTCTGATTTTTCCTCTATTCAAGATATAGACTGTTATACTAACCGCTTCTCTCCAAAACTTTTTGATAGCTTAGACTCATTTAACATCATTCCATCCATTTCTTAGACAATTTGCTTTTTCCTTTCTACCACTCCATTTTGTTATGGAGTTCTTACAACTGAGTATTGTCTTTTTATTCCATGTTCTTCACAAAATTCAATGAATTCATTTGAAGTGAACTCACCTCCTTGATCTAATCTGAAGCATTTGATCTTCAACCCAGTTTAATTTTCAAATAAGGCTTTAAACACTATAAATTTCCCAAATTCCTTAGATTTTTCTTTTAGAAATGCAACCCACGTCATTTTGGTATAATCATCAATGATTAACATGAAATAATCTCACCTTGTATGATTTATGTTTTTGTTGGTCCGCAAAGTCCGTATGAACCATCTTGGTGGCTTGGTGGTTGAATGTTCTTTCATTCTTAATCTTGCTCTTATTTTCTTTGAACATGTTGGCATTGCTTGCAAACGAGTGCTTGAAGGTTTTTTTTATCTTGGGACATGTCTCGTTGGGGATTTACTTGTTGACGATTTTTACAAGGTTATCAAATTTTATATGACCCATCCTTCTATGTCATATCCAACTTTCTTTTTGAAAAAGTAACATTTATCTTTTTCACATCAATGAGCATGTATAGATTTTTGTTGTTTAAATTTTGGTGACATGTAACAATTTTATGGGTGTTTGTTTCATTCATGTAACCTAACTTTAACTGAAGTCACATCATTTTATGCATATAAATTTACAGTAGGGTCCTTGATCACACATTTGGATTACCTTAAAATAATATTAGAGCAAAGCCTTCAACAGGTATATAACATTTTATGTTTTTGTTTTTCCATTGTCTAGTTAAAGTTTTTTTTCTCGCTATTTAGATTCTATTTAGCATTTTTTAGGGGCAAAGTTCATTTAGCATTTCATCTATAATTCACAATGAATCAAAATTATAGTTTTAGGATTTAAAAAATGCTAGTTGCATATGGTCTTGACCATTGTACTATAAATGTACCAATGTTGCCCTTTTTCGTACATTAATTACATTTGTACTAGCATGGAATTTATATTTATATTTCCCAACTTCCTCTTGCTAAGGGTTGTTCTTTGTAGGTTTCTTTTTCGTACATTCTGAATGATATTATCTTTTATATCCTATCTTACGATTCATAACACACTTCTAAAAAACATGCTATATATCCATAATTTTACATATATAGCATACAAAACATTCTGCATTATAGTAGATAAGGGTTTGAAAATTTGAATTGTAGTTTCATATTTGAAACTCCATGGGCAATTTGATTTTGCTCCTTAACTTTAAAAAAAAATTCATTCAATTACATCTATAATCAATCTATCTTATGGTTGTTAAAGATAATTACATTGCAGCAATCAATCAACCATGGAAGGAACTTCCAAAACTGAGTCATGAATCATATGTCTTAGAATAAATAAGGAGAGGGTTGAAATTATTCTCTCTATTGCCTTTTTGAGATAGGTGGCTTGGAAGTCTTTGTGATGTCCTCTTCTTTCACGATGGAGAAGGGACACAAAATTGTAGGTTCCTGTAGAACTTCTACATATCCCTTCAGCCCTTTTCTACGTGTACCAATTCCCCTGTAAAATGTTGAAGCCTTCTCAACCATCTTCTAAGCCAATAAGCCACTTGTTGAATAATGACCTTTGACGCCCTAGAATCTCATCTATAACCTCAACACTCTTCTCAAATCTTAAGTTGTTCATCAATTTAGCGTTTTCCTTTTCTAAGTCCTTTATCAAAGAAATGATCTTAAAGTCACACTTCTTGCAATCTTATTCTTTCATCTTTAGCTGAATTATTAAATCTTCCTCAATTATTGTTTCTTCTTTGATCTGGGTTTTCAATCAATGACCATTTTCTCCAAATCTTCCAAGAAGTTTGTGGTATCCTTGCCTCAAAACTCCATTCTCTGCTTCATATTTTTGGAGCTATAGTAATTGTTTCTGATTCTCTTTTTGAGTGCTTTATCTCACTTAAATCACAGATAATTTCTTCTTCAAATTTACCTCACAGCCTTCTTCCAATCTTCATCTTGTTCCATGTTATATTTTTTTTGTGGAAGCATTATCTTCTATAGCCGTAATAATATTTCTTCATTATTTTTATCAGATTCACTTACCCCACTTTCTTCAGATGAGTTTCTTCCTTCTTTAATGGTAAGGAGGCTTCATTCCTCATTTCATATGTCGTAAGTAGTCCATGTAGTTTGTCCATGTTCAACTTAATAGGTCCTTCATCTCTTCAATGGGAAGAAACATTCGCAAGGTTAATCTATTAATGGTAGGGATGAAGGTGCTCAATTTAATGTCACCCTGTTTGTTCAAAATTTCTCAGTCCGCATGGTTTGACGGAGTTTAGACATCCTCCATGTAATGGATCATTGAAAACTTTCTCCTTTATTTTTTTGTTGAGCAAGTCATTGTCCCTGGGTCAGGGTCAAGAGTCTTGGTATTTTTTATAGTCTTCTCTCCACGAGGAAAAAATTTGTTGTTGGGCATCTTCCATGACTATGTCTCCTTTGTAAATTGTCAACATCTGTGGCTTATGGTCTTTGCATAATTGGATGTGCGTGGTGGGTCTATTTGCATATTTTTATGCATTATGTGAAGGGCGTAAAAATAAGGTAAATGCCTAAGACCTAAAAAGACATGTGGAGGGCCCAGCACTAGTGATTTGAGGTCAGGGATGTCAGGAGTTCATTTGCAGTTGCATCTAAGAGGACACATGGAGGGCACTTGCGTTTATTTGAAGAAGGACCTATGGATTTGACCCTTGGAGTTGCACCGAAGGAACACGTATTTTACTGTTTGCCCATGCTCAAACTTGAGTTCAAACGGCTAGTGCAAATTGGTCAGACCCTAGACACGTTGGATAGGTGCTTGTTTGAGAGTCCTTCTTTTGAGCTTCATACTAAAAGAGCACTGAAGAAAAACATTTTGAGGTTTCCATATGAAATACCCATACTTAGACATTTTCAGTGGCAGATCATAACTCTGTCAAGTTCTGGACATGTGGAGGGCAATGCTTGTTGAGGATGGCTTTGGGTCTCATTTGGAGTTGGGCCGAAGACACACGTGGAGGATTCCGTTGGCTCTGCCCATACTTAGAAATTTTATAGTGGAATATGTAAAATTTTCAGCTGGATACGTGGAGGGCCCGCGCTTGTTTATGCGCCTCTAGGTCTCATCTTTGGATCGCCAAAGACACACATGGAGGATTCTGCTGGCTCTGCCCATACTTAGATTTTTATGTGGTGATGAAACCTCTATGAAGGTCTTGGAAAAATGTAGGGCCCGTGCTCATTTGAGGTCTCACCTCTGGACTTCACCTTTGCAGCTGTGCCAAGACGACATGTGGAGGCTTCCATAGATCCTCTTCATACTTGGTCGACTCGGACTCACATCATAGATAAACAAAGGGGAATCCCAACAATGCCATAGTTGAAGGAAGGGAGGCCATATTACTGAGTGAAGTGAAATTTAAATTATTCTGGAGCTAATTTTTTGAACTTGAGAAGGAACAAACTGAAGGTGTTTGATTTATGTGATATGATCCATGCGGGGACACTCATTTCTGAGAGACACAAATGCATGTTTCTATTCCTCAAGGTGTATTCTCAAAGGTGAAAAGGATTTCTTGTCAAATCAATCTATATGGAGCCACCTGAGAATTATTAAATAGGGGATTTATTGCATGATAGAATAAAAGAATAATTAAAAAGACTATCAAAATATTTGACAGGGTGTCCCAATCATATCTGATGAAAGTAGGAAGTGAGAATGGCTCACAACTTTTCCACCTGGCAAAAACAGAAATGAATATTCTTCTTTAAAGATTCGTGTTTTTTGGGGGGAAAAATAGGATGAGTGAGCAAGTGAAATTGTATAAATGCAATGAGAATGCTCTTATAGGAGGGGGTTAGGAGGTTAACTTTTCTGAGAAATTTTGAGAGAAACCATTTTTCCCGAGAGACCGTCTGAGAAATCTATTTATTTTCTTGTGTTTTAGATTTAATCATGTCAAGATGGTTGCAAGTGTAAAACCATTGACAAGCTTTGATATTTTAAAAGAAACTCTCCCCTGCTGATGAATATAATGAACCTTGAAATGAATTTGTGTTGATCATGAGCATAATTATGTTTGCTTCTATTTCAGAATGTTTTCAGATAGTTTTTCTTGTTCTTGTTGTAATCTTATGTTGAAATCCCTCTAAATCACACAAGATCTTATCCATGTGGTAGTATTCTGGCATTTGCAATTTCATTGTGAGAAGAGCTTTCCTCTTATAATGAGATAAACAATTTAAAATCACTTTGCTTCCACTAGGTTTGACAAATATTGTTTGTAAGCCTATGAGTGGATCTTAGGCATGATGAATCAGGGACTTCCAATGTTTAATTGAGTCTTTAACATAAGCCTTTGTGTTGAATTCTTGAAGAGTGTGTGAAATCGTGCATCTCTGGGCCTCTATTGATACACACCTTCTGGTTGAAGGGATATTTTGGCTATTCTGAAGCATTTTTTCTACGAGTTTTCCAATATTTGTAAATGTTCTCAAAGATTTGGTATAATCAACTTTATCCTGCTTAAACTTCCCACCAAAAACTTCTCAAATGATAAATCCTACATGAACTACCCCTATTTATACTATGTATCCACAAAGGTTTGACAAATTCCACTGCCAAAATATGAAGGAACAATCAGGTTTCAATTACTATCTTTAGTAACCCAAACCTTGTCCAGGAAACATCTCCACTCTCTAGAGTGATAACTCGTGAGAGTTAGATTGTGTTATATTGATCATATTTTCTCAAGGTTCTCATGAAAATTGTGCAAACGAGGATCTCTTAAAATCCTTCACCAACACAGGTTACAGAATGGGTCATCTCACCCTAGTTGAAGGCACAACCTAAAGTAGCAAGGGTAGATCAAAACCTCAATAAGGTGCTAACCATTTTTCCAACACCTGAGTGACAAAGAGTAAGCTGAATCCCCTCCCTGGATACAAAATGACTTATATCATGATTCATCTGTCTCTAAGCATCCTGATTGTTTCGTGATGTTTCTCAACCCTTGCAGGGGAATCAATTTGGATACGAATAGGGATCTTAGTACCTTTTGGACAATCATTGACTCTTCTACGTTTTCTCCAAGCCCTCGAATGATACTAATAATTTCATCAACACGAAGAAGATATCCCACAATATTTTCTTCATCCTTCATCTCAATACTCTCAAACTACCTCCTATGTGTTTGAAGATTTTATTTTCTCACCTTATTATCACCCTCATAGATATTCTTAAGACTCTCCCAAATATATTTCATGGATTCACAATGCATGTCCTTAAAAAACTCAGCATCTAAAAGATCACATAAGATTATGTTAATAGATTTTGCATTATTTTCACTTGCCTTATTTCCTTCTTGATCTGCTGGTAGAGTTTTAGGGGTTGTATAACCGTCTTAAAATAATTTCCAAATATCAAAACCAAGAGCCATTAGATATGTCTTCATCCTTATACTCCAAAATGCATAATTCATTCCATCGAACAAAGGTACCTTATTTTTGGAGAAACCTTCTAGTAATGAGTAACTAACCATGTGTGTCTTTGAGATCTACCTTTTAACAATTAGGTTATTCCTGAAGGAACCCACTCAGATATAAAATGTTAAACACATGATTATACTGAGACATGGGATGAATTAATATAATGTATTCTTTTTATTTTCAACCACTTAATCTTAGATTCACAATTTAGATATTCAAATAAATCAAAGAACATAGCACAAAGTAATGCAAGAAGACACTAATTTTATGTGGAAACCCTTTTGGGAAAAACCACGAGGAAGATATTTCTTAATATATTTGTAAAAACAATTTAGGCACCAACCTACTAGAGACACCAATCCCCAAATTACAATTTTTTAGACACCAACCTACTAGAGCACCAATCCCTTTCGCCAAGCACCAACTCAGCAATAGACACCAATCTCTTTGAATATGAAGGCACCAACCGCCTTATGAAACTTCCTTACCACCTTTGAACTTTTGCTATCTCAATGAATGATGGAAACTCTTCTTTTCAACTTTAGATCTGTTACTCTAAAAATATGCTCTTATGCTTCTTCTCTTTCCCTTAAGATATTCAACTTGAATGCTTGAAAATAAATCTCAAATGATCTTCCTTATATAGCCATTTGTACCCTTTTGAAAAGGCATCTTTTCTTCCAACCGAAACACCCTTTCATTTAATTTAATTAACCATATTTTGTTTTAACAATGCAAATACATATGTCAGCCATAAATATATTAAATGTTTCCCATTAATTAAATAAATATACAAACAATTAATTTTACTTCCTCAAATGATAGTGCCACCCTCTATGCAAGATCATGGCTCCAAAGGAAAATCACAAGTCCTTGGGAGTTTTGTCATTTCTGATCATGACTGTTATTTTTTTGTTGATTGTTGACTATTTGTCTTCTGTTCATACGTGTATTTCCCTTCGATAGAATGTTGCCTAATGCTGATTATAAACAAATGATTTGTCCTTCATGAATGTGGATCATTTTCTGTTACATATTTTTGAATATATCCTTAAATAAACATTGATATCTTCATTCTATTTATTTTTATTCACATATCGATCATATATTTGAATTTCTTATGAAAAAAGGATCGATTTCATATACTTAAACTTCTCTTATCATGGCTCTAAACACTGCTGGTTATTTCCGTTAGTTTCTGACATTTCCGTTACTTTTTGACAAGCTTCCGTTCAAAAGTCCAACTACTCCTTTGACATCAATGACAATATTTCCAACACTTTCCTTCGAAGATTTGATCATACTTTTGAGCTTCAAATTGATTAGCCATTACCTTTATTGCTGCCTCTATAAGAAATTTTGTATCTTCCTCCTTTGCAGATTTCATTGCAGTGTTAGATAGATTCTCAGCCTCTGATCTTATGGTGTATGACAGATATATTTCAGTCCTCGTGATTGCATCAAAAAGCTCATACAAATCACTCCGGAAAGCCTTTTCTGTTGGCTGGTCAAACAAAGGATTGCCTTGGATTGAATTGTAGAGCTGCTCCTGTTTCTTTCTCAGTTTTACTTTTTCTTCTTGTATGATCAACATTAGAAGCTTGCTACATGCTTAGCTTTTGAAATCTTCATTCCTCGCAAGCTGTCCGTCAAACGTTTCTACTGATTTCTCTCTCACCCTCATGCTTTAGCCTTTAGGATACTGTCTTGCTGTCCTTTTCAGCTGAATCAAACAACTCTTCTTTCATCCTCATCCCTCCTTTCAAAATCCACTTGTTAGTGAACATAATAAGATGGCTCTTACACTCCTTTACTCCAGTCTCCTCCATCACATGGAGTAATCTTCAACCTTTTGCCATCCTTTGCGACTGTCACAATATTCTCTTCCATTGTACGTTATGTCGAATTTCCATGGTCTTCCTAACAGAATATGAGAAGCATCAATGGACAATACATCACATAAAACTTGATCCCTAAATCTACTGATCTTAACAACTTTAGATTGGTTCCAGTGTTCCATGGGGAATCCCCCACACCCCCCGCACCCCTCCCCAACAAAAAACTAATGTTTCCAAGGATGAGGACGTCCCCAGACTTGGGGACGTCTGGGAGGTGTCCACCACCACCATCAGCTCACAGGTGATGTGCCCCAAAGTCTGAAACATCCCCAACCTGCAGTGGACAGTGAGGAGACTTGGGGACGTCTTGGGGACCTTGCCAAGTCCCTCGATTGTTCTCGAGACCTACAGGCATCCCCAGTGGCACAAAACACAGCTGACTTTTTATATTTAAAAACTCATTTTTAAAGATGCTTGTGCCCCCAACCCTAACTCTAATAGTTTATGGGCCCCACCAACACATTAGGCACTCAAAAAAACTATAACTGAACCAAACATCCTCAATCCAAATCACAAAAACATTGAGCAAGGCTGCAAGTGCAAGAGTGAGAGCAAGCAAGGCTGCAAGAGTGAGAGGTTGAAATTTTGGAATCATGTGATAAAAATCACTCATGCCGTTGATGTATTTATGACATTCATCTATTCTATCTCTATGCCTTTGCAATTAAAAAGCAAATAGGTTATGTTGCAAAGTTGTTCATTAGTTCGAAGAGTTTGAGAGAACCTTCGCTAAATACAGTCAAGGAGGTCAACCATACATATGTTATGGTCTGCTTACTTATGCCATGACATAACCATGCATTTCACATCTTCCAATCATCGATATTCTGTGAGAACACATTCGTTTGAGGAATTTAGATGAGAAATTAAAGTTTCCTCAATGACCAAGAAAGTCAAACATGCATCTGTATCTTTCATTTATATCCTTCCACATCATCATTGCTGTTACCATCCATTGCTAATTTGCAGATGTTTCTTCGACCTGGTTCATTTGAGTCCAACATTCCCAAAACGTTCAAGACATCTGACAAGCGATTAGAGCACTGTCCCATTACAACAAGACTTGCCATTGGCCAATTGTATTTGAAATTTGAATGTAATCATCATTTTGATAATAAATTATGATTTAAATGTTAATATATCGATCTTTAGCATTTTCATTGTTCAATGCAATGTGTTTAGTATTTCAAAGTTTCATTTGTTATTCCTTATACATATTTTGTAACTTAATTTTCAAGTACAATATTTATTAGCACCACTATCTCCACGCTGACCCCAAACCTAGGCCCTTGGTCCCTCCATCCCCAGACCCGCCCCCCTGCCCCCTGTTCCAAGACTCCATGGAACTATGTTTGGCTCCATACAGTTATCTCATTCCCTTCTACTTACCAAGACACTTGATATGGCTCTGGGTCTGGTGTACATTTCAAATTTAATCTATCTATAACTATACTGGACACTAAATTTTCAGTACTACAATTGTCAACAATAACATGATGGCACTTACCTGTCATTTTGCACTTGGTTGTGAAAATATGGTCTTATGGCATGTTTCCTCTTGCTTTTTGGTTGTCTTCAAGCTCTGCCTTTTCAACAAGTTCATTCTTGGCCCCTTGGCTGTAAGCAAAACTTCAATTATCACTGGATCGTCATCTTCCTTGTCGTGTATTGCTGATTGATTATAGGACTGCTCTGCTGTCCCTGAATTTCTATCCGAGTTGTTTTGGCCTCTTTTTGAGAACATTCGAATGCTCAATGACCATACATGCTACATTCAAAACAATGCCCAAGAAATTTCCTGCTTTCTTGATCTGCATCGTAGTCTTGATTCTATGAGTCACCAAACTCCTCATTCTCTTCCTCATTTGGCTCATATGGGGAAGCGCTGTTCTCTTCTTTCAACTGCAACACTTGACCTTTCAATTCTCCTTGTGTGTCTCTTTTCTTCATCACACAACTCCTACCTTTGATGGGATTAGTTGTATTTTATTCATCTTTTCTTCAGCTTTCAATGCAAACTGATATGCCTCTTCAATTGTATGCCACCTCACCATGCTTAGGTCATCTTGAATGCTCAATCTCAGACCTTTGATGCACCTGGTTACCTTCTCTTGATCTATCTCACCATGAGAAGCTATTATGGTTAGCTTGTAGAATTTTTTGGTATAGTTCTTCATTGACAACTGTCTATGCCTAGACAGCACGGATAAGGGTACGGGTACGGTACGCTTTTGGGTACGTTATATATATATATATATATATATATATATATATATATATATATATATATATGTATATGTATATAAATTATAAATTTAAAGAAGCATTTGCATACTTATTGAAATCTAATTCTCATACATTGCATACTTATTGAAATTTAATACTCATAGAGTCATACAACTTAAAATCATTCATAGAACATGAAAACAAAATTGAAATTTCCAATACTTTGAGAATTGAGACTTGAGTTTGTATTGATTCATAATGACATAATGTTCAAAACATGATAGTAAATAACATAATACATTCAAGTTCTCAACTTCTAGAGCATATCATCTAGATGATTGTCAAAATCATCTTCATGGATGCCACTTGCAGCTCCACTCCTACTAGCTCCACTTTCGAACCCTTGTGAAGGGCTCCCTGGAAGTTCCTCATCAATGCCAAGAAGTGAAACACTGGCCAAACAAGCAATAGAAGCTTCAAAGTCTGTGTTTTTCAGGTTGGAGGTCCCAAAGCTTGTTAGGACCACTAGTATACTCT
The DNA here is from genome assembly GCA_019776745.2 of Taxus chinensis. Lineage (NCBI taxonomy): Eukaryota > Viridiplantae > Streptophyta > Pinopsida > Cupressales > Taxaceae > Taxus > Taxus chinensis. Next base: position 379,934,442 of record CM034156.1, on the reverse strand, counting down.
TGCGTCATGTGGGTTTGTAATGTCCCCAATTCCAAGCAGTTGGCCTAAGGGCCCTATTTTGGTCTTAGCCCTGGTCATTCCCAAGGGACTAACAACTTTGGAGGTTATTGGGGATGGTTGTCTGATTTCCTACTATGTTTTTGTTATATTTTGTGCGTTGGGAGGGTCTAATGGGCCCTTTGTGTTCTATTTTGTCGTTGGGATCACTTAAGTGGACACTTTTGATGTTATGTTTTTTCGTTGGGGCCACTTAAAGTCCCTTTTTGGTGATTTGAGGGGATATGTATTGCATTAAATGTTATATTTCTTCATTGGGGCTCATAAAAAGCTATATAAGGAGATGGAGGGTGTAGTGGGAGATCACTCATGCATACACTTATATTTCTTTCATGTGCAACTGCTGTTTGCAACTTTTTAGCTCGTGGAGTAAGATCCCACGGGAACCCTAGCTTCAGTGGTGAAAGATCCATCCCTAGCTAGCAGGGCATTCTTCGGTAGTGAAAGATCTACCCTAGCTTGTCATTTGGAGTGGATTTCAGGGCTGTTTTACAGAGGTATTTTCAGGATTTTCAGAATTAGGGTTTGAGGGTTTTTGAGAGTTTTTGTGGAGATTTTCAGTTGGATTTTGGATCAGACCTACGGCAGCCATAGAGGAAGGGTTCGGCATCATCTATAAAGAGTTTCACAAGGGTTTTGACCATTTACCAAATGGGGCGACTTGTTTGGAAAATTGCAGCCCTAATTTCTAGGGTTTCTAATTGGCCGTTTTCAGATCTGAAGGTTGGAAAATCATCTACTATATTTATATATGTTATTTCCCAAGTTTCATATTTTTTGCACTTGTAATCGGAAAGATATGAATTTTAGAAGTTTGGAGCTGAATTGATGCCCTAAATGTGTTGGGCGACCTACTTTTTAGGGCAAAATTAGGGTTTTGTGTTTGCTGTGCGAAAACTAATTTTGGAATATTATTCTTCATATTTTTGTGGCCCAAGATCCAAAATTTCAGCTCATTTGGACTTCTTTAGCAAAAGATATTAATTTTAGAAGTTTTCGGCTATTTTAGGCACGCTGTAAATTTCTGGCAGCGTTATATTGACTGAAAAATTCTAAAAATATTTCCCTTGTGTTCTTTATATTATTATCTAGTTCTCTTTAAAATTTCAAGTGATTTGAGCGGATATTTTGGGAGTTATTCATATTTTACTGTTCGCTGCCCTAGCTGTAATTTTCTGCATAAAATCAGAAAAAAAAAATCAGATTTAGTATTTGCTGCAAATTTCTGTATTTTGTCAATTTTTTGTAAGATCCCAACAAGGGATATTTCAGTGGTATCAGAGCTGTTGTTTCTCCAGCCTGTTGGGGTTGAAAGATGGGAGACAGAGACAGAGACAATGAAGAGTTGGGTGTAGATCTGATGAAACGACTATTCACCAATATGGTGAAGCAGCAGGAGACTACCAACCTTTATTTGAGCCAGCTCACTGAGAGGTTAGCACAGGGTAGGATCGAGGCTCATGCGGAGAAAGGAGAAGCTAGCAATATGGGACAACATGGTAATAGAGGTGAGAGTGGACATTCGGGACAAGGGTCCCCTCATGCTTCTACTAGGCCCTTGGGACTCCAAGAGCCTTCTTTCTTGAAGGATCTGGAAATTTCGCAGACACGACAGCCTGCAGACGTTGTGGATGAGGAATCTTGTTAGGAGAAGTACCTGACATTGAGCGAGGGTTTCCGGGACAACATGCCATTTCAGGAGTATTGTAAAATGAAGATTGGCAGCAGACCCAGGAGAGATTACCAGATACCGGTACCTGAGTTTTAGAGGAGATTGGGACAAATCTCTATTCCACACTTCGATGGCTCTAAGAAGTGTACCGCGCAGTCTTGGATTCAGAAGTTGAAGACTTACTTCGACTTGAATCCCATGCGTGAAGAGGATGCTATTAAGTTTGCTATCCTACACCTCGAGGGAGATGCTCATGACTAGTGGCATCATGGATTGATCACACAGGGGCACATGCATATCACTACTTATGCAGATTTTACACAGAGGTTGATGAGCAGGTTCGACAGGAGGGACCCAGATAGGCACTTCAGGGAGTTGACTCACTTGAGGCAGACAGGTTCTCTAGATCAGTACATTGCAGATTTTCAGAGGTTATCAGTTATGGTATCTGATGTTTCAGAGATGAGGTTGACTTCACTCTTCATGGCAGGGTTGACTGATGCCTTAGCAGGGTTTGTGAAGGCATTTGAGCCTTCTTCTTTGCATGAGGCTATTAGGAGATCTTGAGACTTGGAGTTATCCACTCGAAAGTCGAGGGTTCCACCTCGCGTTCAACAAAGAGAACCTCCATCTGGATCAGACGAACTTCAGCAGAGGGAGCCTCTACCGAGGCAGGAGGTGGCGCCTCAACTCATCTCTGTCCTCTCGAGAAATGAATGGCTTCTTAGAAAGAAATTATGTTTCGATTGCTGCACACCTTGGGTTCCAGGACATGATTGCAGAGGTAGAGGGAAGGCCCAATTCATTGAGGTCTTCGAGGAGAGTGAGGATGACAGAGGTGAGGAGTTGGAGACTCACGAGATGGATGATGGGAATGGAGTTGCGATGGATAGTGCTAATGCGGAGCAGGAGGAGACTTTCCCTCGGGAGATTATAGCCACATTGTCTAGTACTCCGATGTACAAGGCATTTAGGATTAGGGGAGTTATGCAGGGCCAACGAGTTATGGTACTCATTGACAGTGGGGCTACCCACAACTTTATTGATGCATCATTGGTGGAGAGACAAGGTTTACAAACGAAGGACTTTGAGGGCTTCAACATTGTTGTAGCCAATGGGGAGTATATGAGATGCACACGGAGAGTTCCACAATTGAGCATCACCATGGGTAACTACACAGTTACCAATGATTTCCACGTTGGTATGGGAGTGACCCACATAGTGTTGGGAGTGCAGTGGCTTCACTCTCTTGGTGAGTTTCGGACTAACTTCCAGACGATGGAGCTAAAGTTTAAGTTTGAAAGCAGGAATGTGATTTTGAGGGGATTATCGGCAGGAGCACCTAGGGTGGTTGCAGCTGAGGGGATGGAGAGGACTTTCCAGCATAATGAGGGGTTTTATTATTGCGGATCGATGTGGAGTATGATGGATGCGGGTGTGACCAATAGTGTTGCACATAAGGCAGTTACAGAGATCGGGATTACAGGTTTAGATCATCCGAGTTTATCATTATGTTGGTTGTCTGAGGTTTCGGTAGACTGGAGATCTCATTTGCTTGTTGAGTACTCCAAGAACCGACACACTTGTGAGATTCTGGATGGTCACATACAGGATGACAACTACAGATTGGAGGATGAGATGATCTTCTATCAGGACTGCTTGTACCTCGTGTCGGATTCATGGTTGAGGATGGAGATACTGCGACATGTGCATTATTCTTCCATGTCTGGACACTTGAGCTTTGATGAGACCTTCAACTTCATATGGGAAAGGGTCAGATGGCATGGGTTGAGGGAGGATATCCTCAACTTTGTGCAGCGATGTGTAGTTTGTCATGGTGACAAATCGGAGTATGCATGTTCCTTATTTCTGGAGTTGATAGGGGATAACACTCCTATATGTTTTAATGCTTATGAGGATGACGAGCATGTGCTAGCTAGCCGAGGGACGGAGTCGACAGGAGATGCAGTGAGTGATCACATGATAGTTTTGCAGTGGCAAGGATTGGACAGATTGACAGTTTCAGTATGGGTACCAGTAGAGAATCGATGTGGGCATTATTCTACTTCAAGGACAACATTGTTATCTACACTGCATGGAGAGCATGATGACTATATGTGGTGTTTTGGTCACTTCAGATCACATCGATCTTCGGTTGACTGCAGGGTGAGATGGAGGCACTTACTTTGTGGTATTCAGTTTCTACAGCACAGGAGGATAATGCTTGGGGTCAAGCATTTTTCGGGAGGGGAGGATTGTAATGTCCCCAATTCCAAGTAGTTGGCCTAACGGCCCTATTTTGGTCTTAGCCCTGGTCATTCCCAAGGGACTAACGACTTTGGAGGTTATTGGGGATGGTTGTCTGATTTCCTACTATGTTTTTGTTATATTTTGGGCGTTGGGAGGGTCTAATGGGCCCTTTGTGTTCTATTTTGTCATTGGGATCACTTAAGTGGACACTTTTGATGTTATGTTTCTTCGTTGGGGCCACTTAAAGTCCCTTTTTGGCGATTTGAGGGGATATGTATTGCATTAAATGTTATATTTCTTCATTGGGGCTCATAAAAAGCTATATAAGGAGATGGAGGGGGTGTAGTGGGAGATCACTCATGCATACACTTATATTTCTTTCATGTACAACTGCTGTTTGCAACTTTTTAGCTCGTGGAGTAAGATCCCACGGGAACCCTAGCTTCAGTGGTGAAAGATCCATCCCTAGCTAGCAGGGCATTCTTCGGTAGTGAAAGATCTACCCTAGCTTGTCATTTGGAGTGGATTTTAGGGCTGTTTTACAGAGGTATTTTCAAAATTTTCAGAATTAGGGTTTGAGGGTTTTTGAGAGTTTTTGTGGAGATTTTCAGCTGGATTTTGGATCAGACCTACGGCAGCCATAGAGGAAGGGTTCGGCATCATCTATAAAGAGTTTCACAAGGGTTTTGACCATTTACCAAATGGGGCGACTTGTTTGGAAAATTGCAGCCCTAATTTCTAGGGTTTCTAATTGGCCGTTTTCAGATCTGAAGGTTGGAAAATCATCTACTATATTTATATATGTTATTTCCCATGTTTCATATTTTTTGCACTTGTAATCGGAAAGATATGAATTTTAGAAGTTTGGAGCTGAATTGATGCCCTAAATGTGTTGGGCGACCTACTTTTTAGGGCAAAATTAGGGTTTTGTGTTTGCTGTGCGAAAACTAATTTTGGAATATTATTCTTCATATTTTTGTGGCCCAAGATCCAAAATTTCAGCTCATTTGGACTTCTTTAGCAAAAGATATTAATTTTAGAAGTTTTCGGCTATTTTAGGCACGCTGTAAATTTCTGGCAGCGTTATATTGACTAAAAAATTCCAAAAATATTTCCCTTGTGTTCTTTATATTATTATCTAGTTCTCTTTAAAATTTCAAGTGATTTGAGCGGATATTTTGGGAGTTATTCATATTTTACTGTTCGCTGCCCTAGCTGTAATTTTCCGCATAAAATCAGAAAAAAAAACAGATTTAGTATTTGCTGCAAATTTCTGTATTTTGTCAATTTTTTGTAAGATCCCAACAAGGGATATTTCAGGGTTAAGAGGCGTAAGTTGGAATGAACGTATACTAGATCTTCAGCCTTCTTCGATGCCAACATGGCACATTTGGCTGAATGAATGAAGCCATAAGTACTCCAGTTGCGCTCTGCAAAAGAATTACTAGCCACGTGTCACAAAAAACAAAGTATTAATATTATAAATTATTAATTAAAAAAAAGAATGATATCATTTTGAATTTTAATTCGTAATTGGTAATTAAAATATCAAATAACAAGTTACACACTTTATACCTGTGAGAGCAATTTGATCGTAATTGGTCGTAAGAACTTGGCATCATGGCCATGACAAGTCCACCACGTGATTGGATCCATGGTGGGTTTGTCACCAATAGCCGCTATCTCTCCCATGCTACCTTGTCCATTTACAAATATCAACATCTCCTGGCGGACTGCAAGTGATGTAGCTGGATTAGGAAACAACCTCCTGAATGCTGACCTCATCCCTTTTGCAACCTCATGGTCATCATATGGTCGTTGTCTACTAGCTCTCCCAACTATTTCACTGCTTTAATATTTGGGATTTAAAGCATAAGCAAGGAGATGCAATGGGGTGGTCATTTGGCTCCACCTTTTCACGATCACAGTTTTAACTTCACTGTAAAAATTTTCCTTAGGGTCCTGCTCTTTCGCCTATATGATATCATGGATTTTTTCAAGCATGGAGTCAATGCCATCATATATTTCTACAATGCAAGCATTATCTTTGTCAACAAATCGTATCATACTCAAAATAGGCTCTGTGAAACTCAACAAATATTCAATTTTTCCCCACCAATGCTCATTTAGGATCCATGATTTTATTTTTTGGGCCTTTTCTGTGTTAGATTGCCTCCAGATGGTCCAAACATTATCAATCACCATCATGCTTCAAGCACGTCTCACCTTCACAAGTCATCTCAAGACGAGTGTGTGAGAGACAAACCTAGCCTCAGTAACCTATTAAAAAAGAATGGAAACAATTCAATAACAACACAATTTGAAATTGATTTAAAAATTTAAAATCAAATATTAAATTTAAAATGAATTGTTCCTTTACCTTCAATAACTCCAACTTTGAAAATCTTCTGAATATGGCTTGCGACATGTGATGGTTGGTGACAAACATCTGAATCTCGTTTGCCTCCGTTTATATTTGCTCAATCCAAGCAATTTTCCCAATCTTCTGCATCATTAGATTCAAGGAGTGTATTGCACATGGTGTCCAAATATGTGCTCATACCTACCCTCTACTATCAATCCTGCTGCCTTGCAATTTTTGGCGTTGTCCGTGATGACTTGGACAAAAATGTGTGGACCCACTGACTCAATAGTCTCAATGAGAATATTTGCAATGAATTGGGCATCTTTTACTTCCCCCTCACAATCAACAGCCTTTAGAAACATTGGCCCTTTAGGGCATACTGCAATAATGTTGATGAGAGGTCTGTTTTTGGAGTCTTTCCATCCATCTGATATAATAGAGACTCCTGAATCAATCCAAGAATCTCTAATTGGCTGTAGAGATGTCTGAATGTGTTGCACTTCTCTTGCCAAAAGTGAAGTGTGAAGCTTATTATAGCTAGGGCTTGTATACCCCTGTGATGCCTCATTAATGCCTCTCACCATCTGCTGCCAATAAGGTGATCTCAAGACATTGAATGGTAGTCTGCATGCAAATATACACCGAGACACCAACCGAGACACCAATTCATTTGCAATATCCCTCTTCTCGATGTTAAATGCTTTTTATAATGGGCCTTTTGTTCTTTTGCTTGATGGCCCTAGGGTATTTGCATCAAAAGGGTCTGTTGGACCACGATTGTCGTTAGACCAAAACCCATAGGTGTTAGTCTCCGTTACAATCCCCAGAGTTAGGATCTACGAGAGGTGGTTAGTCCATGTCACGAAACTCACGGGGAGCACTGGACACACATGCCAACAATCTCCCCCTCAGCGTTACCTGAGTGAGTTTCGAACTCGAGACCTGTCGCTCTGATACCATTTGTTGGACCACGATTGTCGTTAGACCAAAACCCATAGGTGTTAGTCTCCGCTACAATTGCCAGAGTTAGGATCTACGAGAGGCGGTTAGTCCATGTCACGAAACTCACAGGGAGCGTTGGACACACATGCCAACAGGCTCATCATCTGGAATAGTTTCAGCACGAGTCTCAATGAAAGGATGAAATGATGGTGTTGATGTTGGTGGTTTTCCCATGGTCCTCTGCTGTAAAGAAACAGTTCTAGAGTCAGCTCTTGCTGCTTCAATGTTTGCTTCCTCTTGCTCTTTAAGGTACATGACTATGGTTTTCTTTTCCACCTTCTTACACGGTCTAATACCCGTCCCCGATGCCCCAATCAGATGAGCTCTCAAACGGGTATATGAGGATTTAAATGTGGCGGCACAATGGGGACATGTTTAAACACTGACACCACCACCGGCAACAAGCATTACCACTTCCACATGTCTCCATAAAGGATAATTTGGATCCATTTTCATTGCCATACCACCCAAAACATTTCCCCCCTCTTACCCCACTGAAGCTGAACTGGATGCCATGATTGTAGGATTAATTTGTTTAACTTTTAATCTACAATAAGGGATATTTTTAAAAACATTGCTAAATATTAAAATAATTTAATTAAAAACAAGAAATACAAATTAGAAAATTAATTTGTTAACCCAAACACATTATTTTTCTGATTCTGATCACTAAGTACGCAATAAATGGTGCGAGATGAGAGCATACACAAAGGGTCGACGTTTAAATTTTTAACAAATTCAATTTAAAAATTTAAAATAAAAAAAATGAATACATAACTAATTAAAAAAATTAAAGAGTTAGTCCTATACGTCAAGTCTCTGATTTTGATCACCAAGTTCGCCATAAATGGTGCGAGGTGAGAGCATACACAGAGGGTAGACGTTTATTTAAATAAAACTTCACTAATAAACTTAAAATACGGAAAAATTAATTAATATATTATATTTTAATAGCTATAAAATAAATAAATAATTAAATATTAGAAATAAATTTAGATCATGATCAATAATCATGAATGATGTGTTTGAAACACATCATTCATGATATTGATCATTGATCATATTCATATAGAAAACATTGCTCAAAAGATTTAAAAAAAAATGCCTGGATGCATGAAAAATACCTGTAAAAATCCTCCTTGATGTTTGTAGACTTGCTTCTCCTTCTCTTTTTCTCCTTCAAGCTCAATCACTCTCTCCTCCAAGCTCTCTTTCTCTCCTCCAAGATCTTTCTTTCTCCTTCAACCTCTCTTTCTCTCTCTCCTTCAAGCTCAAGCAAAATAACAAATATTGAGTGTGAAGAAAAAGTGAAGGGATTGGGTGTTTATATAAGTGTTTGGGGGGGTAGTTTAGGGTTAGGTTAGATATAGGAACTTTTAAAATTAAAAAAATGCATTTTTAAATTTTTTTTATGAGTTTTGATTTAATAAAGATGTTTTTTAAAGCAGGTACATCCGGAAACGTACCCACATGCACAGGGTATGGTTTGAGTACTATTTTTACCGTACCCTGTGCTTGTGGGTACGTTTCCGGATGTACCCACAGTGTACCCAGTCCCGTACCAGTACCTGGTACGTTCCCAGGCTAGTACGGGGACCTTCAAAACGTTTCCGTGCAGTCTAGGTCTATGCCTCAAATTTTGCATTTTTTAGTGTTAACTACTAATCCAAAGGACAAAACTTCAACTTTAGCTTGGCGACCATTCTGTCCCATCTTTTTAAATTGGCTCACCTCTTCTATTTCATTCTATTGTAGTTCCTTCCACCAAAGTGGGGTGTGAGGCACCTTCACTCTTCTTGGGTCCTTAACCTCTGAAACTGAAACTACTCCTCAATCTTGGTAACTTAATCTATCAATTCTTCAGGGATCAAGGTTCCTGAGAAGCTTGGAACTTCCATTGTCATTCCTCTTCTAATTCTTGAGATATCTCTAATGAGCCTATATCTTAACTGCCTCTAATTGTTGTAAACTTGCTTGCTTTGGTTCCTTATCTTATCTTGGCTCTTCCTGAGTATTAATCACATTTTCATTCATTTTAAAGCCCCTTTTATGTCTCTTTCAACAACATTCAACCTTGTTTGTATGTTTCTCAACAAAGCTACAACCACTTTCCAATCTTCTTGACATGTTGGCAGCCACTGTTTCTCTTCTCGGAGACATCTTGACTCACACTAAACACTCAGGCCCACTAATGGAAATCTTGCATAAGCCACCTCTTCTCATACCACTCTTTTAATTCTTTGTTCTCTACCCACCTACACAAGATGAAGAACACTCTAGGCACCCTCCACCTTATGTTCACTCAATGGAGGACGTTTCTACTTTCTCAACACCTTCTATCAGACACTCTTTTGCTGGAAGATGTCTTGTCACTTGTTTATACACCTGCAGGATACTCATTCTTTGATACCAAATGATGCAGTCAAGGATGGGGTTTCCAATTAAGGAGACGTGAGTTATACAAACCATTTGAGTTAGAGATGCTATCGAGAATAATTTTAATCACATCAAGTAATCACCTTACCAAGAAAGGAGTTCTGGCACCATTTGAATATTCACTAAAAGTTTCAAATTTAATAGTCTCGCCTATGCTGGCTACAAAATAAACTTGCAATTTCGAATGCTTCTTGCATAAATGACAAACCAATATGGCATATTGTTGAGTAAAGTATTACCAACATTTGCAAACAAGCAACTCACACCTCCAAGATTAAGAAGGACATTTTAAGAAAGAAAACAGTCATACAATGTGTCTTTTACACCCCTTCAGTTCGCTGCTTTCTTGACAACTCCAATCTTCACACCTCCATTTCCCCAAGAACCACCCTAAACTTCATATCCTTGAATATGCAAAAATCTCTCTGTATGCCTAAAACCGGCCTATGTACAGAGAATATGAGGTGAGCACTTTGTTTGATGATTCATACACATTCTCAAGGTCCACACTTTCCTATTGATAATTCCCATTGGTTTGGTACTTCCCCAACAGCTGCAATCTTCACTCCCCTTGTTCCAACTGCCTTGTTTATAATTAAATGTATTTTTGTTCAAGCTGCTGGAATGATCATGAGTTTTTTGAGTTTGATCATCTTATAGGTCTCCTCACACCCCTTTTATCACTATATATACCTACTGCAATTGATTCACAACTTAAAACAGGCATTTTTGCTTCCAAATGTGGCTTATGGATGCAAAAATCCCGTTTTGATTTATGCTGCCCATTTTTAACACATTTTCAGGTTATAATCACGTTTTTGGTCTCCGAACAGATCCTCCTTACTAACCTCTACCCTTGATAATTTTCCCAGTGCCTCTAAGTCTAAACTGCTCCTAAGATATGTATGGCCTAATGGCCCACAACAAGTAAGAATGGTTTTTGCTTCTTGGATTTGCTGATTTTCTCCTTTTTTCTGTTTGACCCGTGTCTCTTTATATTTGTGTATTTTTTGTTGGTCTGAGCTCCCAATAGGTCTTAGCATCATTCCCCATTTGTCAACAGCTCTACCCTTGTTAAGTATCTCAGAGACTCTAAACTGCTCGCAACATGCAATGATCTCCAACAAGAAAAAACGGATTTTGCTTCTTTGATTTCATTACTTTATCCTTTCTTCTGTGTGACCGGTTTCTCTTTGTATTTGTATGTTTTTTGATGCTCATTGACTCCCAATGTCTCAGTATCTTTCCCCCCTTTCCCTGCAACGTTTTATTTTCCTTTTGTGCATCAATTCTTTCAAAAATGGATCACAAGGAATGAAGATGAATTTATTCATGGAGCTCATCATGAAAAATAAGGCTCTTTTGAATTTAATGGGGCTCTTGGATTCAACATCATTATGGTGGACAAATTCACATTGTCACAAATGTTGACCCAACATCCCATGTGCACAATGCTCCCAAAATGCCTTGTTGGGAAGCAAAACTAGTGAAATTGGAGGTAGACATCTTTAACTCCAATTTTGATGATGCGCACATGTTAAAGGGCTAAAACCCGAGTACATTGACTATGTCTTCAATATGCCTTGAAGGTTCCCCGACCTCCGTATCCTTGACTTGGCCACTATGTGCCATGTGAGCACAAGCATGGCTACATTGCCCTTTTGGAATTGAGATTGCTCATACAACCTCAAGAAGCATTGATGATGGTAGAATGATGTTCTTTATCCTAACATGGTGGCTTCCTCGTATTTCAAGATGAATGTCAAACACCGGCATCCGTGCACTACTTATTGACAAATACGAACATGTTTTTGTTAATGTTGGATAGGTTTTCCATGTTGAGGATGTTCTTGCCTCACAAGGGTTGTCCTTTTGGGGGTGGATGACTTGTTTAGGTGATGCCATGAGTCGCTAGATAACCCCACACTAGTTTAGGACTACATACCCACCCATCCAAAACCAAGCTCCCAACCATTCAAAACCAACACCCCACATCTAGAAGGGGACACTTGTTTAGGATAAGGGGATTGTCTGGGATTGTTGTCCAAAGGGATCCACCCCGTAAAAAGCAAGGAGCTTGTCTTGGTTTAAGAATTTGCCCCTCTGTACATGACCTCCACTTATTGGTGAGAAATTTTAGCCCTTCAGAGTAATGCAAACCATTCAAAGGAGTCTTTCCAAGGCCAACAAAATAGTCCTTTGTTTGAGGCAAATATTCCATTATCAGAGCAAGCCATTTTGGGTTTGAATTTAGCACCTATATTTCAAGTGCAATATTTTTGGGAGGAGTTTGGCCTTTTAGTTGATTTTGGTGTAAATTAAAGAAAAATAAAAAGTGTTGGACCACATTTTCATACAAAAGATGTTTTATGGTGGAAGATATTTTAACAACTCCATCAATATTTTCTCTTAGACCGTGTTGAGCATTTGAGTCAGAGCACTATGAGTCAAAGCATGATACTCAAAATAGGGATGATTTGAGTCAAAGGACAAGACCAACAGGGAGATTGGGGTTGATAATTAGAAAGATTTCATCAAGGCAGGTGGCACCATCAAGTGCCAAGTTGGGATTGACCACGTACAAACACTCAAGCATGTAAAGGAACTATTAGGGGTAGTGTTTTAAAAACAGGCCGAACCGGAACCGGAACTGGCTGATTTGACAAGTTCAATAATACATGGAAGAAACCAGTAGAAAAACGGGCTCGAGGACCAGTTCTGTACTTAACCGGTATTGAACCATTCCAAACTGGTAGGAACAAGTCTGTCCCGAAATAAACAACAATTTGTTTCAAACACTTTTATTTAAAATTCAACTTTCTAGTTGGCTTTATTCTAGTTGATGATCAATGATTTGATCATTGATATCAGATATGTAGTATATTGTTTTTTGGACTCTAGGAGTCTAGAGGTCATTTAGAGCCTCATTGCTTATGTATTTTGTTTCGGATATGTATTGCACTTGGTCTCATTTTGCTATATTTACCCTTACATGTTATATACATCAGAATTTTTTGCATATTTTGTCTCAAATTGTATGGAATCATGGTTTGGAATCTTTATAATATATTGTTTTCATTAAAATGTAATATTTTATGTATTTTTTAGTAAACTGGTTCATAAATTTTAAACCAGCCCGTTTTTAGTCCAGTTTCGGATTCGAGTCTAGTCAGACCCTCGGATGGTTCCAGTTCTGGTTTCGATTCCGACTTTTAAAACATTGATTAGGGGTGCCACCCTTCAGAACTATGTTAGGGGCCAAGGGCACTGATAGGGAGCAACATATGGTACTTATCTCATTGTTGTTTCAGATGAAGAAGAGAAATACCAATGAATGGGCAGATTTGCACTTGAAGTTTTCCAAGTTGCATGCACAACTTGAGGCTGAAATGAGAAAATACATGGCACAATGGGAAATAGAGAAAAAACTTTGATGATCATGAGAAGAAATCATACATTGCACAAGGTAGATGAGTGCTCCAAGACTACCTAAGGAACACTAATTTTTGATGTGCATCAGTCCACATTGTAGATAAGATATATTAATGTCCAACGAATGACCACAAAAGTAGGTTAATGGGACAGCTGCCCAAACAATATACAAAGTACGTGCGGGGAAAACTCAAAACGAGTTCCCAGAAGAAAGGAAAAGAATCAAAACGAACAATTAAAAACCCCCAAATCCAAACCCCCACAAGGAGGGGCAATGAAGCAAACGGGGGGGAAAGAAGGGAGAAGCAGAGAAGGGAATGAAGGAGGGTGGAAACAAGGACCAAAAGTCTACTCGGAAATGGTAGCCACACCCCTCCTAACATTTGAGGTTGATGAGAAGAAGCTCTTGATGGAATGACAATCCGAAGAGGGGGGCGAGGACCCCCTTCCCTGCTGAGATCTGAGACTAAACGATGGCCAAGGTGACAAGTGGAGCTGGGCTATCCTCTAGAACGAGTGTGCGGCCGAGCCTGCTAGTGGTAACTGAGGGAGATGTGAAGGTCCAACCAGGGACAAACTGATCTATGCCCTATAACTGAGTCAGAATGGCTCTGCTGTTTAGTCCCTCCAACTGCAGGAAGAGCCGGAAAGAAGGTTGTAATCTGTCTCCTAGGAATGACTCTCGGAGGGGGATGAAGAATTTGGTCTCAGAGCAGTAGAGAATCACAAATGTAAATGGAAAGACACCGCTGGTCAATATATCTGAAGAAAAGCAGGAGAGTTTGAACCCCTCTGAAGAGGCAATGAAATCGTCCTCTGATCTCATAGTATAAGGGGCAGCGAAAGATAAAATGAGTCTCAATCTCCACCTCCTGTAGGCTACAGAGCCTACAAATCCTGTCATCTCGGTCAATGTGGTGATCAGTCTCGCACTGAAGCCTATGGGAGCCAACCCGAAACTGACCCAGAGGAATGTAGAGAGCATGCATCCAGTGGTGAAAGGTATACTGAGGGCGGATGATGAGCCCATCTCTGATCTCAAGAAAATGTTCTGCATAAAAGGACATCTCAGGGTACAAACCTCCATGGGGGTTCACCCAAATAGTCTGAATATAGCACCTATAGATATTCTCCCGGATGGACTTGTTCAACACTCGCTTAGTGAGCAAGAGATGACTGGGAGCATTCAGGGAATACTGAAAAGGGGGGAGATGATCAATCTGGATACCAACCGAATCCAATAAAGCAGAAGTTTCAGAAAACCAACAACAGTCCATATCCTGGGCAATACTCAAAGAGGAACAATAAGCGAGATACGGGTACTTGTCACACCCATCGGAGAAATTGCCAAACCTCCTGATACAGTGAAGAAAGGATGATATGTCAAATATGGTCTCTAGGCGGAAAGGACTAGCCCAAAACTCTTCTAAGATAATATGCTGGGGAACTGTCTACTTGCATCTCTGATAAAGCGGCGAAGGAGGAGAGTGTGAATCCTTTCGGCAGAAGCCCAATCGGTGTCTAAGAGGGAGGGCCCCCAGACAACTGAACCATAGAGAACGATCGGCCAAATGAGGGAGTTCATAAGTGACATCTTGGAAGAGATGTCTTGAAAGTGGTGCCGAAAACATTGTCTCTCGAGAATGGCTAGAGACCGATATCCTTTATTCACCCTCGGCTGAAGAGCATGCCTCATACTGAATCTCGGCCCTGAGAACTGGACTCCTAAATAAGTGTATGTATTAGTGATTTCAACCTCATGCCCCCTGAAAAAGAAATGGAGGTGTGAAGTCTTCAACCCGTTGAAGACCATGACCTTGGTCTTACCTAGATTGATAAACAAATGCCGAAGATCACAAAATAGAGCAAGTGCATCAAGTTGTCTTTGAAGCCCCTCTAGAGAAGAGGTGAGTAAAACATTATCATCGGCAAATAGGAGAATAGAAATCATAACGTGGTGAAGAAGGCACACATCCCCTTCCTGAATGTGATCTCGAAGAAAAGATTCCAACTCATCAATGTAAATGCCAAAGAGAGTAGGAGACAGGGGGAGCTGTGTTTGACCCCAATGGTGCTTCTGATGAAATCAGACATTCCGTGTGCAGTACGAAGACGACCAAGGACGGACTCATAGAGGTGCATGATGGCAGTAATAAGTAACTCAGAAATACTGATGTCTCTGAGTCTTTGAAAGAGGACTATGCAAGGTACGGATTCAAAAGCTTTTCGAAATTCTACAAAACAACGATAAACTTTCGAAGAGCGGTGACGGGCCTCCTCAATAATGGCTTGAAGGGTGAAGATGTGGTCGATGGTGTGGTAACTGGGGCGAAAACCAGTCTGACCTCTGGCTTTGAGCTGTCGCTGCTCCAAAACATCGGACAATAACTTGTGGAGAACCGTAGCACAGAGTTTGGAGAAAGAGTGACCCACCATAATAGTCCTATAGAGTGCCAGACTGATGGTTGAGCAAGTGAATGATTAGAGTATTTTAGGGGGCAATATATCAATTGGATTACCTTTTCTTGCACTGTCATGGAGATGTTAGCAACTTAGCATATAGCAAGAGATTGGATCTCGAGGACAAATGCCACATAGCCACTTAATAGGTTAACTACGAAAAACATAAGAACAGATAATGGCCAGAGGCATTAAAAAACCAACTCAACGAAAAAAATGAGGAAGAAGAATATAGAGCTGTCGAGTGCTAGGAACTAGGAAGATCGAAGTAAGAGATAGAAGTTTCTTTAACAAAGCAATAAAGTTTGAGATTTAGTTGGCTGAAGTTTAGCATAGGGAAGTGTTGTACCCAATTTTTTTTCATTGCTAAATATCCCAAAAAATGTCTCCAATATGTTTGCCATGGAAAAATACACATTTTTGTCTAAAGGATCATGTCTGCAATTGAGTTTCTGGTCTCCAAAAAGCCAAGCACATTTTTGAAGGTGAAGAGGAAGTACAAGACTTTTACCTGGGTGGTCAAAATGTGCCTTGTGCACTTTGGTTGCTTTTAAAGCTCAGTTGGCAATGCGAACTAGAAGGGATGAAGGACGATGCATGCCTACATGGCAGTGTGGGAAATGCCCCTTAGACGCACCTCTTACAACCCATGCAGTTGGAAAGAGAAAAGGAAGCAAGTAGAAAGAAAGGAAGCGAGGCACCTAAAGCTCATGCAGAAGTTGTGGAAGTGTGGTAGAAGAGCACCTGGTGGCAAGAACGCACAAGGCACTAAGGACAATGGAGAATGATTGCTAGAAGCACGAAGAAAGGGAAGTCATGTCAGACACACCGGGAGGCTCACTCATAGGACATTGCAAGAATTGCAAGGGTTACAAGAAGCACCAAGGGGCAAAGCGTGCTAGACATAGTTTTCGGGCCAAGTTAGAAACAGTGCATGGGAAACAGAACCGCATAGACTAACAAAAGCAAAATAAAAGGGTTTTGTCATGGTGTTCTAAAGGCTATAGGAAGCTCAAATTATGCTTGGCTTTGGGGGTTCCATCCCTCAACCTCTGCTCTAATGTAAGTGCCACAGACTCTACCCTCGAACCCCGTGAAGGTATTCTTGGACCTTGCTATGGGCTGCCACCCTTGGACCTTGCTAGGGGCTGTCACTCCTAGACCTCCATGTTTGAATTTAAAATAAAAAAATAAATATTGGGGAAAACTGCTTTGTCTAAGAAGGCAATAAATATGTAGATCATTCATGGCAACACCTCTAGGGAAGAAGATTATTATGGGCACTCTCACCAAGCTTCAGGCATTAAAAACTAATAAGGTGAAAGAAATGAACAAAGGTGGGGCTTAAGAGCAAGCTGGTCCAAAGTAACCTGCAGTGGCACTTTGTGTTTGAATAGGACCTCCTACGGCTATCTGTTCTAATTTCAAGTTACTTCTTGGAAATAGCTCAACTTAGAGTGACATCTAGTTTGAGTAATATTTGAACAATTTGTGTAAAAGGTTAATCAAAGGATGTAAAGAGGAATGTGAAGAGAAATTCAAGGAGGGTTTACATTCCCTTACTATAAATAGGAGAAGTAACCATTGTTTAAGGATTTTTTCTGTTGTCCGATATTTTGTTTGAGAGGAAGAAGTACAAGCTACTATGTTCGTGTTCAATAAGAAATACAAAGAGATTTGCAGAATGTTGTGTCTTGGAATTTCTTTGGTGATAACATTGATTCATATGTTAAATATATTACTTTATTTCCTTTCTTGAACATAAGATTCCAACATTAAATTGTCAATATTCTTATCGTTTGCTTCCCTGCACAGAGGTAAACTCTGCGTTTATATATTCACATGTGCATCTTCTTTCATTTTCTCTCTGCCAACCCTCTCCCAATCGTTCTCCGTTTTCGTTTCTATTTTCTTTTTTGTGCTTTCCGGTTGAAAGTAATCAAAAACCCCAAAAAACACATATCTTATGAGGGAGCTGTCCCTCTCAAATGCAGAGGAAAATTGCCTGCTCCAATGGTGATTTATCCAATGCTGTAGAATGATATTACTGCTCAGTGGGTGAATCAATGAAATAAGCAAAAAACTGCAGCGACATAAAATTCTGCCAACAGGATGCAAAGGTTGAAAAGAAGTCAAAGGCTAAGGAATGAAGAGCTCTCAAGGCAACATGTTAGTAAAGGATTGAAAATCTTGAGACAGGTTAAAAATTGGTGATGGAATTCTTAGCAAGGAAGGTGTTGAGGGAGAGCAAGGGAAAGCCTTAGTATCAACATTGCATTCCGAGACTCCTAGAACTTGGCCATCATCTATGATTCTATTCCACTCCTACAACCTAGCGTTCGAGAGCCAAGAGACCAAATCTAGCTCCACTTCATCTCCCAATATCAATTGGTGGCCGTCATGGTGGAAGACTAATCTTAAAAGGGGGATACATGTAATAGGCCATTATGATCATTGTATATAGTCATGAATGAAAGAATAAAGTTGGAATAACATAGTTTTATGTTACAAGATGATGTACTTATGAATTAATTAATATTTCGTTGAGAATGTGGTTTTGAAGGGCGGAAGTTGTCACAACTCCTCCCAATGCATTAGACTCAACATGGCTTAGATTTCCATCAATGTCCATTGTAGACGAGATTGTCCTGTACATCATGAAGTGTAATGGAAAAGACTATTCTCATTCGATCTTAGTTTTTTGTGATGTGATGTTTCTCTATACTAAGTGTGTTCTTTCATAGGATTTTCTGAATGTTAAGATGACCTGCGCATATCAAATTGCAGTCAATCATATCCAACTTCAGCTTCAAACAAATGACATATGTCATATATTGTTAGGGATCGCATTCCATGTACTTTCATGTAGACATGGAAAGAAAATACTTTCTGTATCGTCAGTGTGCAACGCAATGCTACTAAAGCACTATTAGGTTGTGATGATCTATCATCCTAGTGAAACCTTAGGGTGAGGAAAGGAGTATGACTATCGCCAAACCTATTGTGGATCATTTTTGGTAAGCACCATTTTATGTTCTTCCTCATCAGTTTCTTGGAGCTTGAGCTTATTCATGACTTTAACCAGGTCTGTCGTATGGTTGTATTTGATTCCTAGCTCATAATTTATTCAAGGGTCGTGGAACTGTGTTTCCCTTTGAAGAGAGTTTAAGGACTGTCGGGACATTATCTTGGGAGAATTTAATGGGGCCACTAGGCTTAATGACTTTGGCACCAACATTTACGCAATGGGATTAAATGGGTTAATCCACTTAGAGAGCTCGTACGCTGGAATCAAGGGAACATCATTATGTCTATATACCAAATCAGGGCATTATAGACATTGTAACGACCATCCCAGGTGTAATGTCCCTTTCAGGCTCAAATTTGAGGAATTTGGATTTTCCCCAAAACCCTAATGGAACATTTCCGGAAATGATGACAGCCACATGTAAGAAAACTGATTTTGATGACAGGAAACTGATTTTAGGCAAGAATTATGGCAGTGACCTGTTTCAGGTCCACCAAACCCTAACCAACCTAGGTTAAACTCAGATTTTAGCCTTTTCTACAAACAAATTTTCAAAAATACATCATCAACATGAAATCCTTGATGAAATCATACCAAATAAATGCTTCAACAATAAATCACTGACTGCTGGAATTAATTATTGCTCAAAAACAGCTGAAAATTCAAACCTCCATATTTTCATAAATACTTGGAGATAAAATGGCAGCTGTCAAACAAAATTAGAATCAGATTTTTCCAACCACCAAAACCTCCTTAAAAGTGATCCCGAAATATCCAAATGGGTTGCCCAAGCTAAAAATGAGTGTGGCAACCCCCTGAAAGCATGCTGTAGCTGGAATTTATGCCCTAGCATTGATGGAAACCCGTGTTATTCTGAAATTCTGAATTTGAAGCTCACTTGTGACTCCCATATAAAGCCACCAATGCAACAAATGAGTTTTTTCATCTGCAAGTGTTGCGACTATTGAGGGTTTTCTTCCCGAACAGGATCCAATAAGGGTTTTCATCCGCAAAGGCTGAAAAGGAGAGCCCAATGCTCCAATTTCCAAGAGAGAATTATTAAAATTCACCAGACATTACAATAAGCCCCAACATTTGCCTTTATAGCCTTTTCTTTCTTTTTCCTTGTGAAGCACACCATATGGGACCCTTTATTTCTATTTTAACATTTACTTTTCCCCTTTTCAGTTCTCTTTTTGGGTCGCTCCACTTGGGCATTTAAAAATAATTAATTAAGTGCAGTTTTCCCTCTTTTTAATAATTTAATTAAAGTGCCAACAATTAAAATTACTTCAGCACTAAAAAATTAAAAATTAAATTATTAATTTACTTTCTTCCTTTCCCCCCTTTTAATCGACTGAAAATAATGAAAATAGGCTAAGGGTCTTCTTTATGCTTAAGTATTTAAAAATATATTTTATTTTTAATAAGAATATTATTAAGTTGCAGCTAAATAGAGAGTTGTCTGGGTTCAGCTTAAAAATATTATTAAGTATTTCTAATTTAGAAAAGGAGACATTACACCAGGGAAAGGTCTAGGGCTTCATAATGACAATGCAAGATAAAATCCTAGTGCAAGAAAAGCAGATGATTGACTTCCTATATGATGCATATATTTTGTTAGAAGCAGAATAGAATGATACCTCATCATGAACACTATTTCTGTCTTCTACAATATAAGTTAGCAGTTACACCTTAAAAGGATGAACAATTTCCAAAATATGAAGAAGTCCTGATGTATTTAACGTCCTTATCTTTCTACAAAACTGGCATAATTATATATCAAAGGAACACAAAATCACCTTAGAGATAGATCTCCTTAATTTTTTTGTTTCTATAGCCCAGGGCACATTTTGTGTCCAAAACAAATTAAAATGTGTGGAAATTCGCACTATTGTTGGGTATATACCTCTTTATTCCTTTGTCTCGTTTCTGGGTTAAGTTGGCCTTACCCTCTCCATTTGGGAACAAACTTCTTAGGTACAGATCAGCCTACATGCTTGGTTTTAGTTTATAAACAAACATGGGAAAGTCATACATTGCAAAAGTATAAAGTTGCAACTAATGCATACAGCAACTTATAGTTCAAGATTATAAGCTTATAAGCCCAGAAAAATGACATAACATGCATTCAAAGCTATGTCCTATGAAATCTCGAAATGGAGATGCCAAGTGATGGTGGGATGAGTTTCTGCTACGGAAAACGTTTTACCTGGATTTTGGGGATGGCAATGTGGATAAACTCTAGACATGTTAAGAACATAAAGCCATCCATTACAAACATTATAAATAAACATGAGAAAGGAAAACTTGTATCTATAGAAGTTACAGATGATGAAGGCTGTGGCTAAAGCTTTGAGCACCTACGGAGGATTAATTCTAGCCAAATAGACAAGGTACCCTCCTTCCAGCATAAAATATCCTGTCTCATGTCACAAATCTAAAACCATGTTTCTCTTGTTTGCACAACTGGGGTGTGATGTGTGTCAAATGGCCCATCTTACAATTAAAATTTAAATCAATGGGAAACTGAATTCTTAAGATCAATAATATCGAAGTTAGTATTTTGTTGTGGTTAATGTTTTGTGATGACTACCAAACTTCAGCTGAGAAGGGTCGGTCCATGGAAATACAAGCTATAATGTTACAGGAGCATCTTTCAATCAGCATGTACAAAATCATTACGAATTTTTCCCTTAAGTTGATTTCCCTTAATGGGTTATTCTTTGAACCAACAATAGCTTGAATACTTCATTTATGCATGTATATTTCTTGACTGTGTTCTATTTTTAGTCTTTTCAATTGATCACTGCTAATTTATAAGATAGATTGGGTTTGCAACGTTTTATGAAGTATTGCCAACTAATGTTTGGGCTTCCTGCAGGGTCTAGTTGCATTTTCCCAGCTCGGACTAATGATCAGGTGGTGGTCTCTGGGAGGAGCATGGTGGGAGAAACTTACCAGGAGTGCTGTACCTGTGCAATGCACAAAACTAATTCTTGTTCCTCCATGGGCAGGCTTTTCTCCCAACTCTTCGAGGGCAAGTATAATGGGAAGTATTTTGGGATGCAATAGTCCAGACGAGTCAGAAGTATGCTCTTCATTCTTTGACACCTGAACTGCCATTTATTTTATATGCGTTCATTAATAATATGCTTTACCTTTACCTAGTCTGTCTAGAGTTGTTTGAAGCAGTCTCATCTGATATCAAATTCATCAAAGCATGTTGAAAGCACCAAATGCATAACAGTAATCTACTCTTCTTCAGAGATGTCCTTGTGGTTCTTGATATTGGATGTGCACTTGTGCAAATATATTTATGGCTTAAGTATTGTGTAGCTGGACAGGGTGACCTGTCACGTGGGAGAAGTCTGGAGTGGTCCACTAATTCTGTACAATCAGCCATTCTCGTGTTGATGCAAATGCATTAATCATAAATCCTTATAATGGGAAGAGGAGTGTCTTCTCCACGTTGTGGCACACTTTCTTTTAATTAAAGTATACTCAACCGTATTGCAAGTTTAGAAAATGAATTTCAACATTGTGGCCAAAGACCAACTTTTTTCTTTTGGCATTTAATTGGTAATGACTGTATAGACTCAACTATATGTCTTTTCTAAAATATATCGATCATTTAACAATATGCATTAAATACAACATTTTACATGTAAAGCAATGGAGTTATTTGAAGTGTGCATTCTTTGTTAAATTATATCATTAAGGTCACATTAAGCAGTTTACTGATAACGAAAAAACATATAGCCTTTAATGGTGCTGAATAGCTGACCATTCGCTCCCTTATCCCACATCAAGGTACTAGATGGGGGCATAGCTCTCCCCTATTACAGAAGAACTAGTAGCAAAACTGTAGCAAAACACAAGAAAGGCACCACTCGTAGAAGGAAGATTTACAAAGAATATAATCTATTTGCTCAAAAGCGAAGGTCCTATCATAGATATCTTAGTGATAGATGAAATCCATTGACAAATGATGTCTTTCAAAGAGGTATCCCCTATTATCAAGTTTATGGGTTTCTACATTTGGTCAAAGTGACTCTAAAACTGGATAATGAAAATATAGTTGAATTTAAAAGGCAAGTTAGAGATAATAATTGTACCAGCAGGATACTAAAGACAGTTGGTTTGCTTTGCAATGAAACCAAGGGATAGTCTTCTAAGGGGAACCATAGCTCATTAACAGAGCTGAACTATTCACAAAATACTGAACAACAGGATTCAATTCCCTAAAGGAGCTTACCTTAGTGGCACCAGTCTGGATCAAATTCTTTGTTTCCAATGGAGATTAGAAACTATACAGCCCATAAAGTGATAAAAATCATCTGGGGACTTTATCGGTACATCAGATCTTACAATGGATCATACTCTAACCAATTATGCCAGAATATGCATCAACAGACTTGGAAAAACCTCTTCTTGAAAAAATAAAATGT
This sequence comes from Taxus chinensis, assembly GCA_019776745.2. Lineage (NCBI taxonomy): Eukaryota > Viridiplantae > Streptophyta > Pinopsida > Cupressales > Taxaceae > Taxus > Taxus chinensis. The sequence goes on along the minus strand of CM034156.1, from coordinate 379,911,289 downwards.
AGAATGATGGGGCACATATGGGAACAGCCAGCGGAGCACAAGACATTCCATTCGAGTGCAAAAGCTGCCATAAATATGGCCATCTACAGACAGGTTATCCAAAAGCCCCCAGCTAAAACAGCACAAACAGAAGGTATGCAGAATGTAATTCAGAATAATGATTGAAAAAAAAGATGTGGCAAGTCTTGCCTCACAAGTATTGGAAACTTCATCCAAACTAATATGGGGTGCAAATGGAAGTACTGAAAAACACAAGGCACGGTTGATTGCTAAAGGATTCTCAGAGGCCAAAGGAGTTGGTTTTTCTGAGGCCTTTGCACTGATGGCAAATATGGATTCAATTCACGTTGTTCTTTCCATGGCTGCTTCACACAGATGGGAGGTCCATGTAAAATGTCCCTTTCCGGCCTGAAACTGAAAAATAAGGGAAATGGCACGAACCCAAATCAAAGCAAACTGAAATTTATAACAGCCAACTGAATTTTTGGACAGCAAGATAGAGTAGTCTGTAATCTTATGACAGCAAGAAGAAAATTGTAATAATTCACCACCAATATCACTTTACACCATCCAAAGCATGTAGGAAACTTTATAAATATCTTAGAACAAGTACAAGCCAAGAAATGAGTTTTTAAACCCCCATCTGGAGTATATTTAATTAAATTTGCAACAACAGCGAATCCACTTACAAAAATGGCTGGAAGTTGAGATTCCAAGGCCAAAATCCGATCCGTTAAATGCAACCAGCCTCAGAAATTATGAACAATCCAAATATCAACAAAGAATGAAGTGCCGTGCTCTAGATATCATCAAGATCATCCACTATGCAAGTCGCAACCCTAGGAGAGGGTTTACAATAAACTAGAAATGGCAAGCTTCCAAAGAAAATCTGAGTGTAGCTCAAGTATGACCTCCGTATGAGATCACCAATGAAGAAATGAGGGGTTTCGTCCTCAAATCAAGTGCAAAGAGGGTTTTTTTCCTCAATTGCAAGAGAGAGAGCAATTTCGTGCTCCAACTCAAAATAAAAGAATTCCAAATTAAGTGCCCCTTTTTCCAAGCCAAATGACCCCTTTATATAGCTAAAGGTGGTACCAAAATCAAAAGGATGATCCCCCCCAAAGAGGACCAACCTCTTTGTAGAAATACAAGTTTATTTTTATTTTTCAAGTTGGTATTTGCTCTTTTTTGAACCAACTTAACTTTTCTAAGTTAATTAGAAAATTGCTTGAAAATAATATAAAGACAAAAACAACTAACAATCATGACGTTAAATACTTCCCTTGCTCTTCCCCTTTAAGCCCATGGGAAGTGGAATGGGCCCAAGATTTTCAAAATGAATTAGCTCGGAGAAGGGGACATTACAGTCCATCAAATGGACGCAAAGAGTTTATTTCTTGCATGGTGGTCTATAGGAGAAAATATACATAGAATGATGCAGGAGCATTTGGGGTGACTGGAAATCTTTTATCAACCAGAATGATATAGCAGTGCATGTCCTCGTCGACAAGTCAGTGTTTATCTTTGTTGCAATGTGAATTTGATCAGGTGGTGTCTAGGGGGAGCATTTACACTTAAGCAAACATCATGGAGCAGGAAGGATTTGGTGTCAGTCATCAAATAAGGATCAAATTGAGTGTCCCATAATAGATGACAAAATTTCCAATTAATGCAGGGGACAGTTATGAAACCACCAGTCTTTAAGCAGAGTTGCTTTAGCTGCCTCGATGGTGTTAGAATATGCAGAGAGAAAGAATGAAGAATAGAACGTACGAAGATGAAATGAAGAGAAGGCGGATTGCACACATTTGAGATTGTGTGTCCATCTATTTATTATAAACGAAGAAGTTACAAAACGGTTGATGTAGTTACAACCGGTTACAACCAACTTGTAGTTAGGCACCTTATAAATAAGTCTTATATTCTCATACCCCCTCTTAAGACTTATTCTACATAAAGCAAAAAAAACAAACAATCTAACAAGACTAGAACAAAACAGAGCTACGCAATCTTCAGACACTTTCACTTTGAAAGCAATGCTATGATAAGGTAGGGGTCCATCAAGCTACTTCATGACCTTCATAAAGGTGTAGCTCCCGAGCTGAATTCCTGAGTTCCTAGATTCCACCTCTCCAAACTCCCGAATCACAAATCTCCCGAATTATTGGACAACCATCCATACTGAGCCATCCACAAGCTCCATAAAGTTGTCTCATGACCCTCGTGAGGGTATAATTCCCAAGATCCACAGTCTCCCGAACTATCTGAGCAACCATCCATACCGAGCTTCATCTACCTTGTATCCTTTCTTGCCTTCAAAGTTTAGAGCAACTTTATATTGCGTATTCGTCACTGTCCTCACTACCTTCTGCATCTGGTTGGTCTTCAACCATGGCTATACTGGCTATATTTGATATGTTTTTACCCTTGAGCACATCATTGGCTCGAACATGACAATCCCACAAATTTGTATTCATAAGTTGCATTTGTATTTTCACTTTCCATGTATGAAAAGTTAGACCATAATATTTTTGATTCTTCTACTTGAATTTCCATAAAATAAAATAAATACTACTGCATATGAGTAAATAGAGAGTAAAATACCAATTTCAAGTATTCCCTTCGCTGCAGCTGTGATACACACTATTCTGTGCCCTACAAGATAGAACAAACAACCTGAAATTTCATTGTGCCCTCGCAATCCGTGACTTGTTCTTTGTTAGTGGCAGTAATGCGACTGTATTCTACCCGCTTTCATGTATTTTCTGTGGCTATTTTCATACTCAGAAATCGCGACTGTGTTTTTTCTGATTCACTGGTTTTTCGTGCTCTATAAAACCCTTCCGTGACTAGATTTATGACTGTAAAAAGAGACTGTTGCAGGCCCTTGATTTAAGAGGCTTTTGCAACTTCGTTTGCTCCTTTCGCGACTCAGTTTTTCTCACCTGAAACTCTTCTCGCGACTATCAGAAACTCTCTTGCGATTTCCGTTGATTTGTTTGCCACCTTTGTGAAAAGAATTTTTCCCTGTGCCCTAGCTGGTAATCGCGGCTACGTTTTCTTCCCTCATGTATTGGTATATATTTTGCTCTTCGATTTTCGAAAAACCTCGCAAATATGTGAACTCAAAAATGCAAATGAAAATCTTCATGAACATGCCCTAATGTGACTATCACGAAAATGTCTTTCTTCCCTTCTCTCTCTTTACTTGCACCGCGCTCTGATACCAATGTTAGAATATGCAGAGAGAGAAAGAATGAAGAATAGAATGTACAAAGATGAAATGAAGAGAAGGCGGATTGCACACATTTGAGATTGTGTGTCCATCTATTTATTATAAACGAAGAAGTTACAAAACGGTTGATGTAGTTACAACCGGTTACAACCAACTTGTAGTTAGTCACCTTATAAATAAGTCTTATATTCTCATAGATGGTTGCAACCGCCGATCTTCCTTAAGCGGCAGTTTCATCCATGGATTTTGAGTATTTTTCAAGAATTTGAGGAATTCGAAGAGGCACTGTAGAGGTTAGAGAGGATAGGGAAAATATTTGACATATTGGAGAGAGAGTGAGAGGTGCTTGTTTGGAGTTTAGAGAGTTGAGAGAGAATGGAATCAAGTCCACGAGGTACTGCCATTGTAACGTCTTCTTCATGTTTGTAAATTTCATCTCCCTGCCCAAAAAGCACATGTAAAAACACTTGCATCTAGATCTCTGAGAATTTCTGATAATGATCACTTGGATCATAAAATCAGGCACCTTTCGTCTGTCCTTAGGAAAAATGAGTATAATAATAAATAGATTAATAATGCCTTTCCAAATGGTTAAAATTCTTCAACCAAAAACCGATCAACTGGATGATAAGCGAAAGGCCTTCTTACCCTATATAAAAACCACAACTGAATTTTTTTCCAAAATATTTATAAAAAAAAGGAATCGTAACTACATTCTTACCTTCCAATATCTCGAGAAACAGTCTTAGATCTCTAAAAGATAAACTTGAACCTAAACTAAATAGTAGTGTATACATGCTTGAATGCTCGTGTGGCAAACCTTTAGTGAAACCGGTAGATCAATCCAAACAAGGATTAAGGAACATGAAAAGGATATCGGGTATGATAGGATTGCTCAATTTGGTTAGTTGAACACTCACTCAAAACCAAACATTCCATTTGCATTAATTCGGCTAAGGTCCTTGTCTCTGAAGATCCCTACATAAAAAGGCACTTTCGAGAAGCCATTGAAATCATGCATCATAGCAAAAATCTTAATAGAGATCATAGCTGGTTTATTAGCCATTGTGCTTAACCTTTCCAAATAAATTATAAATGTAAACTTTATTCTTATTTGCTTCTCCTTGGTAATTATACTTTAAAAAAATTTATTCATCTCCTGTTATTATTATTGTCCCCAATGTCTCATCTTATCTATTTTTTTAACCCTTACATTCTTCTAATTCTAAGATTGAGTTAAAACAAAAATCTCTAACAATTAATATCAATAATTGTTAATACTCTTTTGACTTCTTCCAATGTTTGTGCAGCCAAATCAACTCATTCTCTTCTCTCTCTTATTCCTTTATATTTAAATTAAATAAAAATCGGCAATCCAATACCATATTCTAATCCTTTTCTCCATGAGGATAGGTTCAAAAGTGTGACCCGTAACATCTGGCCCCAATAAAAAAGAACACAGATCATTCCAGATATATACAATTACAATGTCTACCTGTGGAAATCTCAAAGAGTTGAGCACATGCTTAAGAGGATTTTGGATCTTCAATGGCCATAAATTTGTTCAACACCACACTACCATCTACCGCTGACCTCCATTTATTCCCCCAAGCTAAATTCCTACCATTCATATTTTCATATGTACATTCTGGCGAAATCTTTTTCAGTAGTAACTACTAAATGACAAGTTCCCTTGGAGGGCACTTCGATTTGAGGCTTGATGGTGGGGAGAAATGTTTGGAGTACCTGGATGCTAGACTGCAAACTATCAAACAACTTGGCATAAGCCATAGTCTCTCCCTTGAAGAAGTGAGGATGCTTATGCATGGACTATTCAAGGAAATCCAAGGCCTGAACAATAGGATGAATAGGTTGGAGACAATGACATCAAGAGGATTTTCCCGATGCTCACACTTCACAGTCTGGAAAACATAAGCCCTCTGTGCATCACCTGTTGTTGAAGAATTTCCTGCTTCCTTCGGCTAGGAGATGAGAACTCATAATATCAATGTCAAAAAGGTTGAAGATAATAGAATAGAAGATGGAGATTCTAGAGCAGCAAGTTCTCAAGCTCAGAGTGCTCTTTTCCATGGACCAGGTTACTAAGATCTTACTGTTTCTTTTTCTTTCTATCAGTCATTTCAAGTTTATCAGTGTAAGTAGCAATATATTGTAATTCTGACAATGTTGAGACTTGAGAGTGTTAGTCTGTTAAATGCCTTTCAAAAATTTGCCTCTCTGGCATTCATGATAAGATCTTTTTGGACGTTGGTACAGATACTGTTATGATTTGGTACAGGGAGTACAGTAGACGAGCCAATAGTTTGCTGCAACTGTTTTTTTAAAACAACGTGTGTGTGCGTGTCTTAAGCTTATGTGATCTCTGTTTAGCTAACATAAGGATGCTTTCTATTTTAAGCAAAAGTGGAAACAATAAAAGTTACACTCTTTAAGTCTCAAAACATTATATTTCACAGAGTAGCATTTTGTTCATCCTGTTCAAACTGTGCAAAAAGTGCAGATGTAAAGATATGTGCAAGACTGGCTGATATCCTTGGATTTTACTACTGCTTCAAAAGTTGATATTTTTTATTCTTGCATAATTCAGGTGCAAATTCCAATCACAGATGGGGAGTTATGTCAACTAATTTGATGCAATTTCTTTTTCTTAATATTAAAGTGTTATTAAATATCCTTTGCATTTGTTGCGTCTTTTAGTTTCCAATCAACTGTGAAATGCGGAGTAAAAAAATGCCTGGATAAGGCCTTCCCATCTCCTTTTTCCCACACAATAGTAAACACATTTTGATGGTAAAGTATATTGATTCCTGTATGTAAGAACATAGAGCATGCATAGAATTGCAATTATTATTGTTTTCTAACATGAAACCATGGATTATTTATAATTTGGTACATGTTTATTATTTTGTAGAACCATGAAAGGGGAATGCCCGATGAAGGATGGACAGCATCTAAAGCACATAACTTTGATCTCTCATACCGATTACAATGGAAATCTGTAAAAAATGTGGTGCTTGTGCAACATGGTCAAGAATTGGGAATGTTTCAACTTTAAGATGACGTATAGCATTTGTTATAACAGGAGAGTTCTTTCCTGTAAGGGAATCAAGTCATTCTAATTGAACATTGTTGATAGTGAGGGACATCCAAAGCTCAAGAAAAAAGATCTGATTGCACCTCTTGGAGTCTGGAAATGAGAGAACCATACCTATCCTTCGATATTGGTGGTTTGGTGCACGCGATAATGTGTGTATGGACAACACTTACAAGTGCATCTCTAGCATGGAGTCTTAATCACTGGTATTGCATGAAGACAGCTTGTGATCATCTTTAATATTGGCATAAAAGCTTGGAATTTGTACGTAACCTATACCACTTATGTCACATTTTAATGACATTTTTCAGTTCTATATTGCCCTTCATGAGGGTATTTAAGGGAAACATTTTACTTATAAAAATCATATACCTATAACATCATGTACACACTCAATTCAAAATATTTCATTATGATTGTATTGATTAAAAAAAAGTCTAATTACACCTATAGGAGTTATACTAGAGGGATCTTCATAACCACAATTCTTATACTTGAACATTAATGTGGCTGATGGAAAAATTGCAAGCACATGTAAGGCATACAAAAAGTGTGTAAGAATTTTATCTAACTAATCGAATTTCAGTACATTACACATCTTGAGTGAACTTCAAAAAAGTGTGTAAGAATTTCATCCAACTAAATAAATTGTGTTGTGTTAAATAAATTGAATTGTGTTGACCTTCCATGGAAAAAAGAGTTTACATCAACAATGCAATACATCTTCCCATAAACATTGGATTCAAATCTAATCAGACCTAAATAAGTGAAATTGGATTTAATTACATTAAAGATTATTTGTGTAGGAATGACAAAATGGGATGTTAGGAAAAAATGATTTGTTGCAATTCTAGAGACATTCATAATAAACAAACAACATAGTGCATGCCCAAACCATGAGGCGAACAAGATAAAAACAAATCAATACATACAAAGAACCTTTCCTAGAACTATTTAAGTGCACTCTTCGGGGACTGTTAGAGTATAATTATTGTATGCATGTAGAGAATGTTGATAGAATATCCTCTTTTTGTTTTGGGTAATATAGACTTTGGGATAAAAAAGTGGCCGTTCTAAAGATGCACACAAGAGGGTTGTAGGTTGCTAAAGACACTGATCTAGAAAGGTGATGGTGCACACTATGAAAAATATAGGGTTCCAAATCCTAAATCTAGGATGGGGGAGCAGCATCTAACAAGGTGTCGATTATAGATTGATTGTAACAAGATATAGATAATTAAGCTAAGATTGCAAATGTGGATTGTAAGAATCGATGGGTTGTAAAACCTAAAGGGGCAGATTGTTAGGTGAAGATAGATGGTAATGCAATATATTAAGAATATGCTACTCTAATCTAACATATCAATGGCCAATCAAACAATCAATCAAATCTAAAATAACACAAAAGAATGAGAGGTTAGAGAGACTTTTTTGATGCAGATGACATTGGTGCATTAATTTATGCATAGGGTTAGCAACACCTTATATGAGAGTTAATGCGGGGTATCACAAATGAATGGAGGAAGACTTAGAAAAATCATCATTTGAAGGCTCCAAAAACTTCGAAGGATGGAAAGATCATGGGAATTGCAACTCTTATGCTTTGGTAATTCTAAGTACCCAATACTGCAAGTGTAAATGTAAAATTATAAACAAAACTAACTTCAAAACGTTTAAGTCCTAAAGAGCATACTTGTGAGTGCATGCAAACTGGATGAAGAATGATGAGGTGATGGTAGAAACATTCAAATGTCGCATAAATATATGAATCATGATTAAACATTTCAGTTTCATTTAGTCAACGGTTGATACAACAAAAATAAAAGTTAGACACCATCGACCATGGTCGATGTTGTCGGCTTGAGGTAATGTGCCATCACAAGGTCCTAGAAAGAATTTTTCGAGGATGGAGGAAGGCTTTGGAGTTGTTGAAAGGTGATATGATAGAGGTATAAGTGTGTTGTAAGTAGATGTGGAGGCGATTATAAGATGATTATAAGGTGATGTCGCAGGGAGATTGTAAATTTATGACAAGTATCTAAGATGTCATAACATAGACTACACATCAAGGTTCTCTCACAAGTATCACTTCTAACCAACCCAATGTAATCATTTCCGGTTACCTTTCCTTTTGACAATATCCATGCGGACATCGCTCTAGGGAAGCCAATGCACCAATAGTGCTTGCAAAGAGTAAAAGTTGGTAAGAGTGAAAAATTACGTGTATACATATTCGCTAATCAAAGATCATTGCTTGTCACACAAGTGTACATGAGATTGTATTTGGGAAAATAAAATGCAACACCAAAATCAAAATGACTGAAGTGAATGAGCAGTTACACTTGATAAAAGCATGATCTTAAATGAAACATATTTATTTTATACTTACCTTCTTACAATTGTGTTTGCATAGTGAATCACTATAATGTAGGTGTTATGTTAACCCAAGTAATACACAATTGAAAAGAAACGCTAGAAGATGAATTAGGTAAATGAGAAATAAACCTTAGGATAAGAGGGAGCTCATGGAAGGATGATAAGATGATATTATATAAGAAGGTAGATGACTAAGATAGGTCTTAAAATGAATAAAAAAGGATATAAAGATGATATGGGGAGCATCGATAGGAAAAAACATCTCTAGCATGCTTGAAGGGAGGAGAAATACGGGGAAATTATGATAAAAAAGGTTAAACGCTAAACAAATGTAGTTAAGGGTTACGATCAAGCATAATAGGTGATTTATTATTTCTTTTGGAAGTATACACACAATATATTGTTGGACTCATTGTGAGAATATGGTCGTGAAAATTCTTCTTGAATAGAAATTGGAGTTACGATTGTAAAGATATTGCGATTTTACAAAATTTAGATGTCACGAGAGAACATTTGAAAATTTAATTTGAAAACCCACGGATAGTACGTTGACCTAAGCATCTATCACTTTGCAATTATTGATTTAAAGATTTTGGAACTTGAGATTGATTGATTTAGATGAAATTAGAGATGATGTGCTGAGGTGAATCCACAAGTAGATTTTATTTTAAATTTGGAAAGGTGGTTAGCGAAAAGTGAAAATAAGTTTAGACACAAATCCAAATAGTAGAATTTTACCCAAAAGATGTTAAAATGTAGGAATCAATAAACTTTAGGTGGGTTTGGGAGCATTTGGCATTATGAGGTCACTAGGTTAGGTTTGTACTTGTTTGAATTGAAAAGGGCACGCAACCTTATGCCAAATAGCTTCAACCATGTTGGACCAAAAAAAGGTGTGAGAGGGTCAATGCTATTAGGATGCCCCAACATGATTGATGTAAATTTGAACAAAATGTTGATGTCATCTTGGTGCAATGTTCGATGTCTTCTGTCGAGTGGGAAAAGGAAATAGGGTTGATGCCATAAGAAATGAATGGTTTTCTTTTTGTAGATCAAATGCAATGATGTTACATGGTTGATGGCGTATGAATGAGAGGTTTTTAACTTAGAGTTTGATGTTATGATTAATCTATCGTATTTTTTCCTGATTGACCCTGGTGGGTGAATGTTGCTTGTTGTTTCGTACGTTGAGAGACACATCTGACTATGGAAAACAATTGTTGGCACATGATACCCTAATTTATTGAGATTACTATTGGAGTAGGAAAAATCACAATTAGTGGCCCCGATATTTAAGGGTATTATGTAGATGGGTCGCATCCCCTTGGATGCAAACTTACTACATATGTTCATAGTCGTTGGAAGATCCAATCCAACATTTTTAGATGATGGGTTGGTGGGGACATGATACAGACTACTTTCACATTGGAAGATGTACATGCTATACTAGGATTACCTATTGGTGGAGAGTGTAGGTTTTACGATGTCCTCAAGACAAATGCAGAGAGGAGGGAGCTAACATAGTGGACCATATGGGTGGATTGGTGCAATCTGAGATCATTAATAGTTTTCCTTAGGACAATGTACAACTCAATAATTTTGGATATCTAGAAGGTGATTTTAAGGATGGTGGTGGTAAGTTTTGTGCCACGTCAAATGGAGGTGTTCCACATTTTGGTATAGTGGCATGTTGAAAAACATTAGAATGGGGCACAATGTATAGATGTGGCACATGAATATGGGTGCAAATTGCATATGATTTGTATAAGATGAGAGTGAGGTAGTAGCCAGAGATTGGGCTAGTGATCCTATTGTTTGCATGGTTATATGAGATATTTTCAATGTATCTGCCCATAGGGACTCCACTGCTAATAGTAACAAATATACCTAGACTTGTATAGTGGGAGAGAGGCTCGACAACCAAAATTCAGGTAGGATATCCAAGACTATAAATAGTGCAAAGGGGCAAGATAGTGTGGAGACCCTTTATGGGCACTGTGGACAGGTGGCCATCATGGTCTATTATAGTGGTCTCACGAGGCATCACATATGTTATATGGCATTACTTGTGGTGGGTAAGGTGACACTCAGTTGATATAGTGCCACAATAGTTTGGATTTCCTTAACCCATGGTCTTATAATAGATTCCACCATACAATCTATGACACACTAGAGAGTTGAAAGGGAGAGGTAGACATGAAACTGATCTTGTGGTCTTACCTTTGAGATCACCGAGCCAACAATAACAACCACATGGTCAGGGTCATAGGAAGAGGAGATTGGATGTCAACACAATAATAGGGTTGCAAATACAGGAGATAGAGAGTAGTCCTGAGCCAAATGCCCGCTATTCCAGGAGATGCCCTAGCTCAGGCAGACCTTGGGAGACCCTAACATTAACATCATGATTGGAAATTGTGGAGACCAAGGGGTGTATATCTCTCGTAAATGGGGGTTAAGATCTATGACATTCTAGATAGATATCTAGAGAGAAAAACTTGACATAGAGGATGGAATTGGTGATAGTCGTCCAAAGAGATACATGGTAGCACTTAGTAGAAGTCAGGAGGTGATGATGATGATGAATAAATTATGCTAGGAAAGCAAGCTAACGTGGCATTGTAGAAGACCACTTAGTACACAAGGTATGATAATGTGTAAGAGTGTGCTAAGTTATTTCCTTTCCTAGAGTAGATATGCATTCTTAGGAAGTATGATGATTATATACTAGGTTGTATGGATGTTAATGTTGTCAATGTGTGATTTTTGTAAAAGAGCCAATGGCCGATTGGCAAATGCTTATAGAGGGCTCATATCATGAGATCCTAGATGAAGTTTTCTGTTGGAGAAAGATGAAATTGATTCCCAGTCTAGTGGCATCATTGATAAGAGAGCATGTAGGAGCTTTTAGGCTAGTTGGAGAGACAACACTAGAGTTAGAGCAATAGGAGGCCACCCTTGTAGCCACATAACAAGGAGATATGGGGGATTATTATGTATTCTAGGGGATATGCAAAGATCATTAGCTGTAAATTAGATTGAAATATGGGTTGATACACGTGCAACAATTAAAAAACATGAGCTAGAAACAACTAACACACAATTAATATTTCAGGTTGCTCAAGCAAAGGGTGAGGCATAGGGAGCTAGATCTAGAGTATTATCCTTATTTTTCTCTATTTAAGTTGGTATTCAGACTCTATTAGCTCTTTGTGCAACACCTCCTCTGAGGGGCGAAGGTAGTTTATGAGAGATATAGGCATGTATATATAATTGTATTATGTACGCATTTTTGAGAAAACATTGTGTGTATGCAGGTGTGTGTGCCATAATTTTGGTTCATTGTGTACGTCTTATATGACTGTATGTTGTGGGATTTACTTATGTTTTATCTATGTTTTTATTCTATACTTGCACTACTATGATGCCATCTGTTGCTAATAAAATGAAAAGACAAAAGATAAAATACATTATAAAATGGACATCTAATGAAAACGATAGAAAAATATGTAAGTTAAAAGATGTGCTTATAGGAAGGTAATATGATATCTAATAAAATATAAGAAAACAATCAATGAAATCATAAGATATGCTAAAGGATTATAAGACAATACAATTTAAAATATAAATCAAATAAATTAGAATGCGTGACAATGATTTTAAGACATTTAATAAAATCTAAGAAATTACATGACATATCAATGATTGTAAGACACTTAAATAAAATCTTAAAAAGTTATCAAAAAATAATAAAATGTGTAAGCAAGGTTGTAATAAATAGCAAATGAAATCAATAAGGTTGCACTAAATATCAAATGAAATCTAAGACACGGGTAGGGCATGTGCATGGAAATGGGGTACCAAAAATGGCCAAAACATTTGTGATAGGAATATTGAACATAACATGCTCATATTAAACCCTAAACCCGATGGAACCATAACCCAAACATGTTAAAACATGAACACGTTTTTACTACATAAAAATTCCTTTTCATTGAGAGAACAATGCAAGTGCATTTTGTTTTCTTTGTCTTGCAAACCACTCGCAACCAAATCTATGTTTGCAAAAAAAACATAAGAATCTCTAATGTACGCCCCGTTTTCTCACGTGTTTTAAGACAATATTGTAAAAAACATTGAATACAATGTCAAGATGTGTTTTACATTTGTGTCGATGTATTTCTTTCTAAATTTTGATTAGTTTAAGGTTTTGATCATTAATTTCTACTATTAGCGTCTTTATTTTTTTTCCAAAACACATGTATTTTTTTTCTATGTAATTTTTGATCCGTCCATTTAATTTATTTTTAAAAATACATTGATATGATCTATGTTCCATTATACACACCTTACAAAAAATTGATTTTTGATCATGTTTCTAAAAAATAGGGGGTGTACATATGGCTATTTTGTTTTTGGGATGTATCCTCTTTGACAATTAGTAAAAACTAATATACTAATTGAAAAAATATGAAAAAAATAGTGGGACCTAATACATGATAATAGATAAATTTCTACTAAAGGGATTTGTAAAATATTTTATGGAACTCAAAAAATGGGGTAGGGAGGGGAGGGGAGGGGAGGGCGCACATGCGGCACTATGTTATAATTTTGATACAAAAATAGGACCACTTTGTGTGTGCACCACATTTGTCCTCTTAATCTCAACCATTTAAAAAATGTTAGTAGTTTAGAAACTAGATTCCGATCACCATGATATTGTTCTTATCAAATTGTCACATTTTGAGCATAAGCCTGCCAAATTCCTTGATGAAGTTCATTTTTTCTAATTTTAGGAAAAAAGTTTCCATTTTTTAGTTTAGATTCAAAAATAGGACCAAATAGGACTATGTTATAATTTTGATACAAAAATAGGACCACTTTATGTGCGCACCACATTTGACCTCTTAATCTCGATCCAATTTTTCAAAAAAAGTTAGTAGTTTAGAAACTAGATTATGATCACTATGATATTGTTCTTATCAAATTGTTACATTTTGAGCATAATCATGCTAAATTCCTTGATGAAGTTCATTTTTTCTAATTTTAGGAAAAAAGATTTCACTTTTGACCCCCCTTTGGTCCCCCATTTCAATGCATATAATTGAAAAAGAAATCATAAGATATAACAAAAAAGATGATAGTAAATATCAAATGTACTTTTAACAAAGGAGAAAAAATAAAAGACTTGTTAAGAAGTATTAAAATGAAAAGGATCACACTCAATGCTTGTGTTGGCTTTTCTCAAGAGATAAAATACTACCATATAATATCATAACTAAAATGAAAAAATATAGAGTGGATGCAATCAAATATATATTTTTGAGAAAGGTTACAATCATACTCAAAAATCTACGACAACGTTGTTGGGGTCGTAACAATAGAATAACGTGTGGTAAGATAATATAATGTTAAAGGAGTATAAACTCATGGTCAACTACTAGTAATATCCATCAATGGGAATAGAGGGAGTGAATCTATAAGAGGAAAATGTTAGGTGCCATGAGGGTAATACAGGTTCCTTAGTGGATATAAGACACTCTAATCAATAGGACATGACAAAAGGTTTTTTTCATGTAAGTGAAAAGGAACCCGATAATTAGGTGGATTTGAATAAGGTTAACCGGTAAAGTATAAAGATAGATCCCAAGATGTATATGATAGTATGTGATGGTAAATGATGTATCCTACCTTCTCACGATGTTTCCCCCCTTGCTCATGACCTCAATAAGGAGCTATAGGCATACTATGATGATTATGTATTGGTGTAAACATACATGGGTGATAAATATAAGACTCCTACCCCATTCAGAAAAATTTACTACAACGAAAAATACCTCAAGATTTGTAATGATGATAACTATGGTTTGAGAATTTTACCAATATAGGATATGCGCTAAATGATTATATCACTTTTTTGTTTGTGATAGACTTTTATTACTTATAATAATCGACTATTTCCTTTTGCTTGAATTTTCTTTGAAAATTTTCTTTAATCTTTTCTTTTTAATGTTCCTCTTCAATGCGAATTTTGAAGGGTGATCAAATGGGTATGAAAGATGACTAGCACAAGAGAGATTACACTTAATCGCTACACATGATATCCTAGAAACTATAATGCTTGAGTACCTCTAAACCTATCCTAAGGAAACAATGTAATCTTATCTCCAACCTAAATTTTCCTCAAGTGAAAGGAGTGAGATAAGTGAAAAATATGAGGATGTAAGAAAGACACAATGGTGGATAAAGTTGATGGTTGATCATAAGATAATATCACAGGTGTTTCTTATGGGATGAAGGTTAAAACATATTAACTGGGCAACATTAGAATTGTAGATTGCTAGATATGGCAACAAATATAAGTACAAACCTATGATAGGTCCAACATAAGAATAAAAGGTGATACTATCCAAGTGAAATATAAGACTATAATATAGGTAAATAATATACCAAAAGATTAAGTAAAAAAATGACATAAACAACCCAAAGGATGTCACAAGGAGTTTGCATATTATGGATATATAATATTGTGAATGGATAAACAATACTAAAAGACGAAGAAAGATACATCTAGTAAAAGTAAATGAAAAATATTTCATAAGGTGTTTGTAAATCATGGATAAACAACATACCAAAAGATCAAGGAAGACGTAAATGGTTAAAATTAAATCCTAAGGATGTCGCAATAATTATGTAAATTATAGAACCACTATGAAAAGGGGGTAACCAACATATGTGGAATAACCATACTGTAAAATAAATAAATAATATAGGATTTTGAGGGGTATCTGAGAACCTCATGTAAACTGACATGTTCTAAACTATGAATGTAAGGGTTAGTCAGAACATTAGACTAAATATCCTCTTTACACCTATGGATGCAAGAGATAGTTGAAACATCAAACTAACCAACATGTTCAAAACTATGTATGTAAAGGGTAGCCAAAATAACGGACTAATTGATTTGTTCTAAACTAGGGATTGTAAGGGGTATCTAAAACATTAAACTAACTATCATATTCTAAAGTAGAAATTGTAATTGAGTAGTAAATTTAGAAATGTAAAAGCTATTATGAAGACGAGGAAATGGGGTCAGAAAGGGCATGCAAATTAGTTATAGACATACTTAATAACCTCATCAACTTATCATTGAATGTTATACCGTGTGTTAATCATGGTGTCCTCAATGTCTTTGAGGATATGGGATACATTTTTATAGATATTCCTCCACCATACAAAAAATTGAGATACAATATATTGATACATTCCCATTATAGAGGGTGGAAGGATAGAGATGAAATAAGGAAGGACATTCACCTAAGGAGGATAAAAATGAGGATGGAATACCTCACTTGGTCTATATGATGTGTATGTAGATGGGACATCAATAGGAGGAAAAACCAAAGTAAGTAGTATAAGGGAAACCAAACTCTCAGCTTGAGGTGGAGGAGAGGGTAAATGCTACTGTTACCACCAAAATACCTGACAATTAACGGATGAATGAGAACCAACACTATGATGGGAACAAATGTGATGAGGGTAGGATAAAAAATGAGATAGTTTTTACTTTTATTCCTCAATAACTTCAAATTATAGTTTTTCATATGTTGTCAATAAGATTGAAAATCATAAACATCATGCCTCAATATCTCATGTCATGTGAAGTACAAAACACAATCATATAAAAAATACATAGTTATAATGACTGTAGATACAAGTGTTGTTGTAGAGGAAGATGCAGGAGAGTATGGGATAGTGGGGATAACCAAAAAGGGGCAAGGTGTGTTCTGGCTAAGGAAACATGTTACAAAGAGGATCAATAATTGGTAAGCTAATTAGATGAATGACCAAATATTGTGTCTTGGGTTTGGAATCACTTGGAGGAGATATAGTACTAATATGTTCGTGAGACAGTATAAAACCTAGACCATCTCCCATCAACCCATATTCTTTAGGTTCAAAGTTTTAAGGGTATGAAAGGGTAGTTATATGAATGGTATTAGTGTTGTGGTCAAAGGATGGTTCTAGGGATTCAGGAGAAGATGCAAAACCACAAGTGTCGAAAGAGGAGCGTAATAACTTTTGGTATCGAAGGATATTTGTATTCTTAGCTTGGGCGTAGCCAAAGAAGAATGGTTCATCAAGTGAGTATCCATCATCATAATCAAGGCTGCTGATATCAATGTTAAGGGTTTCAATGATTGTCTCACTAGTTGATGAAGTGGAAAACTCCTAAGTAGGAGGAAAAGATGACAATATAATGATGGGAATTGATTTAGCCTCCTTCTTAGGAGAATGGGGTTTCAAATAAGTAGGTAATTGAGAAATGATAGAATCAAGAAGATAATCTTAAAGTTAATATTGTTAGGATCATAATCATTTAAATTGAGGAAGTTAGGTGAGATATTTTTCAAAAGATTAGGGTGACTAGTATATCCACGAAGGTAGTTGACATGGTAGTTAAAGAACCAATACCCTTGGGATGGTACACAAGGTAGTTCCTTGAGAGTGGGGATATTATAAACACTATGTTGATGAAAATATTAAAATATCTATGATTTTTTTTCTCCCTAAGTGTTAAACATGAAGCCTAGATAGGGAAAATTGACGCATTAACAAGTGGATGAGATAATTGTGCACATACAATGTGTCTATGGTCGGACAAGAAGAATTTTATATGAAAGAGAAAAGTATAAGATTATAAATTTCACTCTAATGGTATAAGAAGGATGATAAGTAGCCAAATGTATCCCATGGGAGGATTTTCCTTCAGTCATACCCTTAAGACATGCTACGAGTATATTTTAGGTTGTCATTGTTATAGCCTAAGGATTTGATGAAGTGTAGATAAGTGACACATGTGCCAAGCCTCTTGTTTATGAGATCTCAATTGACTTGCATGTTTCCAATCTTGACATAAATGAAGAGAGGAGGTTCATCTATTCATAAGATAATTTTTCTCAGTATTAGAGTTAATAGGGACGTGATTATATAGATTTTGATCCATAATTAGATAATTCTCGACTGCAAACTCTTTGTATTGTGGAAATATACTCTCATCCAAACAATATAAGAGAGAGTCTTGTCCTAACGTTCGTGGTGAGGGGATATTCATATCAAAGGAAACTTCCATGATTCGATTGTGACGTTTAGGAGAAGTTTAGATTAATTCAAAGAAAGCGATTTGATTTGGAAGGTTTGAGATTTCTATAATTAGATCCCACTCTTCCAAGATAGGTGATAAAATAATGGATTTGACATGAAAGATCATAGTCCGAATTTGATTTGAAGATATTAAGAAATAAATTTGAGGAAGTTTTTTATTTCTTTTCTATAATTGCATGACATCTTATGTGCATAATGCACAATTTTCAATGTTATCAAGGACGATATATTTCTCAATAGATGACTTGGCCCTACTGGGATCAATGCTTTCAAAATGGGACACAAGGTAATTTATCAAGAGTGGGAATCTTATAAACAAAGCATTACTAAAAGTATTCAAATTTATATGGGTTCATGTCACCCTGATTTTTAACACAAAGCCTAGATAGGGAAATTTGACACATTGATAAGTGAATGAGGCAATTACGCACATACAATGTGTCCATAGCTGGAAAAATTATATGAAAGAGGAAATTTGAAGATTATAACTTTCATTCTAGCAGTGCAAGGAGGAACAATGATAGGTAGATAAATCCATCCCATTGGGGAATTTTCCTTCTATCGCAACCTTGATATGTGTTACGAGTATATTTACTATTGTCAAAGAAATATCCTAAGGATTTTATGAATTCTAAAGAACAAACACATGTCCCTAAACCCTCATCTACAAGATCTCACTTGAATTTTATGTTTTTCATCTTGATGGAGATGAAGAGAGAAGGATCATTTTCTCATAGCAATAACTCATATGGGATCATATATTTAATTGAGAATTGAATAACTATAGATTGAGTCATAGTTATATGATTTTGGATTCTAAGCTCTTCGTATTGTTAAACTATGCTCTTCTTCAAACCATGAAAGAATGATTCTTTCACCAAAGTTGGCAATGAGTGGATATTAATATTGAAAAGGGATATCTTAAGCTGATTGCGATGTTTAGGAGAAGTTTAGATTAATTTGAAGAAAGGCATTTGACTTGGAAGGTTTGAGAATTCCTTAATTGGATACAACTCCTCTAAGCTAGGTGATGAAATACATGGTTGGAAGTGAGGGATATAAGTTTGAATATAATTTGAAGAGACTGAGAAATTAGGTTAAGGGTGATTTTATTTTTTCTCTAATTATACACCATTGAATATACTAGATATACAATGGTTGATACTTCCAGCGATGATATATTTATAAAAAATCAACATTGACCCTATTGGTTTAGGATGGCTGATGGCATTGTCTTGGATAGGTTATTAAGGATTTTGATTTTTTAAGATGTTATACAAAAAGTATGACTTTTTGGATAGACTTGAACAATTTCTTAGGTCTTGTAATGGGTAGCAGGGAATGTGGTATCGATATTTTAAATCACATATCTCATGCCATTTATGCTAACCACACACTTAGTGGGTTGTATGTCAGGATTATAAGTGGCTTCTATAGCGTTAGTAGAAGAAGAATCTTGTTATTTCTCACTTTTAGGTGTATAATTTGTTTCAAATTTGGAATCATGAGGAAATAGATCGATATAGAATTTAAGGTTCTTGTTGTATCAATTCATGACATTGTGGAAGTCATGATGTTGACATTGCCATAGGCCACAAAAAATTCATCAAATATCTTGTGAACCATGCCTTTATGATTGAAGTTGGAACCGAGAAAGATAATGTAGGAGATATAGAGAAGAGCTTCAAATTTCTCATGTAAATGACCCAATTGACTTAACACCAAAAATAAAGATTCTCATTGTACCATGAGGGAATGAGGAAAGAGGTATCCACACGAACTTGATAAATTCCTAGGGAGACATTGCCTCATCTCTTTTATGGAGAAAGGTTGATCACAATTTCTATAGGAGGAAAAA
This sequence comes from Taxus chinensis, assembly GCA_019776745.2. Taxonomy (NCBI): domain Eukaryota; kingdom Viridiplantae; phylum Streptophyta; class Pinopsida; order Cupressales; family Taxaceae; genus Taxus; species Taxus chinensis. The sequence goes on along the minus strand of CM034156.1, from coordinate 379,891,540 downwards.
GAGGGATAAGGACAATTACTTACATTGGAGCTAGGAGGGGTTGAATCAAAATTATATATATTATTTTGGAAAGTGTTACTAGGAATACAAGCATACATGAAGTTTTCACCCATGACATCATGATTTTGAGGTCTCATTAGAACATGCAGGATCTTTTGATCCTATGATTAAGGTTGATATTTATTCAATTGAGATTTATAAGACATTTAGATAAGATAGTATTTCCTCTTAGATTTATTGATAGAATACTCTAAATTGATAGGAGAAAAGGAACTAACCTTGTATTGAAGGTGAGTTTCTAGTGAGTCTAGGAAGATTTGGTAAATAATATCATTAGTGAACGCTTGATTGATTCTAATACAAAGGATTTTTCATTTCTTAATTAAGGATTGGGAAATTTCATTCTCACCCTATTTACAATTAACAAAGATGTTCAAATTGTTCTTAGGTAGATTTTGAGAATATAATTCTTTGAGTAATAGATATACTAACACCTCAAGTTCAAAAATAGAGTTAGTTGGAACAATATGGTACCAATTAAAAGAATCTCTCTTAAGGGCCATAACTAAGAGCTTGGAAGTGACATATGAGTTATATTTGATCCAATCCTTGTAGACATTTTCAAAGGCCTTAATGTGAAGTTTATGGTTGTTTGAACCATTATAAGTAAGATAATGGGTGATACCTCCAATATCCATAACAACTATATAGGTATCTGTTGTCAAAATTTCACCCCCCCAGGGTAAATTTGATAACATGCATCAGGATGTCCAAATTCCAAGAAAAATGACTGACACTGAGCAAATTCAGGTTTCTAGGGTCCCTTCAGGAATCTTTCTAAACTCCCCAGGCCGAAGAAGGAAGGAGCAAGCTTAGAGAAACTGCGGAGAAGGTTGCAGAAAGCAAGTAATTTGGGCCAGAAAAAATTGTGAAAATCGGCTAAGTCCTAGTCCAGCACAAGGTGGGACAAATGGGACAAAGGTACGCGAACCGCCCAAACCGGCCGAAATGAGTCCAGTCGGCCCACAAAGCATTTGGGACAAGTGGGATGAAAGTACGCGGCGGGCGCGAAATGCCGATTCAGCCGAGAGAGAAAATCGACTAACTGCTGAGAGAGGCAGTTCGGGACGAGTGGGACAAATGGACGCGAAATGCCCGAACCGGCCGGTTCACGCGAAATCAGCACAAGGAGCCCAAAAGCAATTGGGACGCGTGGGACAAAAGGACCCGAACCGGCCGAAAGGAGTCAAGTCAGTCCGAAACAAGTGGAACAAGCGGGCCAGAAATACCCGAACCGGCCGAATCGGCCGAAATTGTCCCAAGAGGTCCAAAATCAAAAGGGACGTCCGGGACGGATGGACGCGAAGTACGCGGAAGACCCGGCAGGCCCGAGAACCATTGAGAAATTGCCACGTGTCATCAAGAGAAGCCAAAAGGTCAAAGGGCAAGGTTTGAAGCGCTGGCCCGAGCCAATAGAAATTGGACACGTGTCCAATGGAGCATAGAAGTGCGGAGCTCGGGGAGGAGTTGGAAAGTTTGGCCAAATCTAAGCCAAAAAGGGTAAAAGTGAAGGAAGACCCGGCAGGTTCGTCAACCAACCAATGCATGCCACGTATCCCTAGTGGCGGGGCGTGGGAAAAAATGTGGAAAATGTTCCAAGAGCACCAAAAGTCAAAATTCAAGAGACAGCCCGCCGAAAAGTAGAGGAGAGAGAATTATTCAGCGAATCAGAGCATGCCACGTGGCGTCCAAGTGGCAGTGCGCGGGAAAATATTTCAAAATCCGTTTTCGCCTGTTCCGTGTCCTAAATCTTCAGATTGACATATCTTTCGATCCAGAGCTCGGATTTGCACGTTCTTGATATCAACGGAAAGCTGCTGAAATTCTCTACACATTTCCAGGGTCAATCTTGCATTTTGGTGTAGTCTGGAGGGAGAAAATTGAGAAACGCCTCTGGCACGAAATAACAAGCAGAGATAATGCTTCAACAACCACTTTAATGCAGCAGACAACCCGCCGCTTCTGTTAGGCAAACCGCCGCTTTGCCAGAACCCGCCGCTTCTGCCATGATGGATGAATTAAATGCAACCTAGAGGTGGTTGGGGCAGTTCGAATTCCTCTCTCTTTTCTCTCCCATTCTTCCTATATATTGTAAGGAGGGGTTTCTTTCTGGTGTTGGACATTTCTGCTTTGCAACCCCTCCCTTCTCTCCTGCTTGCATAGAGAAGATTTGTGGAGTTTTCAAACCTCCCATATAGACTGTAACACCGTTTTTTTCCTCTCTGGCTATTGCAATGTATTTGAATCGATCCTTTGAGCAATATATATGTGTCTGTGGTTGAATTCTAAACCCTCTTACATATATTCATTACTGTCATTCTTGATCTTTCATTGCATTTTTTGCTATCTGTGCATGGTGTTGTGTTATATCTACATGGTCTGTGTTTAATGTGGCAAAGCATATGTTCTTCATTCCTCGGTGCATCACCTCTATTAGCTTAGATTTTATTTTATGCATTTCTCTCTACCTTGTCTCCTTGGTAGATTAGATTAGATTTTTTGAGAAAACCCTCTGTGTATTATCGTGTGCACCTGAACAGAGGAATAGGAACCAGCCTTTCTCTGGAGATTCCTTTCTCACTCTTCAAGTCCCACACTTGGAGAAAGGATTCAATGTTATGCAATCACACTGGATACCTAATATGATCAACCTAGAAAACTGATCAATATCAAGGGGTGCTGTGATTTTGCATCAACAGTTTTGGCACGCCCGGTGGGACCAGAGGTCTCATTTTTTATTGCAGTAAGGTTGATGTGCATCTGCTGCAATTTTCTTGCTTAAAAAGAGCTATTATTTGCATATCTGGCGACTCCAGGGGGAAGAATCAACTAAGTTTCAGCAGTCAGGCCTAAAAGCTTATGAGAAGAATCACAAGGTCAAGAGCTGGAGAAGAGGAAGTACCGTTTGAATACCTGCAACTATCTCCAAGAAGAAGGCAAAGAGGAAGAAGGATTCAAAGGTCTCCATCTCCACCAAACAGAACTCTCTCAACTCCTCCACTTGACAGGCCTTTCTTTCAATATACAAGGGTTTTAAGACCACTCAGAATGGCGCAACCAGTAAACCCCTATGTCAACTTCACAGGCAGCAGCCCACTTGCTCTCAATGCACAAAATCCAATCCCAGTTGCAGCATTGAAGAACATTCCATATTTTACTGGAGAAAACCAGACCACTCCTGGTGATCATGTCAAGGACATTGCTAACATTTGTGCAATCCATGAGATTAATGAGATGCAAGTAGCTGTCAAATTGCTGGCGTCTTCATTCAAGGGAAAAGCATTGCAATGGTTTAGGAGCCTTGAAGCTGCTTCTATCACGAATTGGAATCAGCTGTGTATTGCACTTCATAATCAATTTGGAGAGAAGGGAGACAACTTGTCTCTTTTGGAGCAGCTGACAACCATCAAGAGAGCTTCCAATGAGCAGCTGACTGACTTCAACTTCAGATTTCAAAGGTCTTGGGATAGAATTCCAATAGCAGTCAGGCCAACAGCAGAAGGTGCTTTTCTGTATTACCTTAAAGCTTTAAATTCTGATATTTCTATGTTGATTCAATCTATGGGAGGCACAACTATCCCTGCTGCTTATAGTATTGCTATTAGAGCTGAAAATTGTCTGATTCAAGCTGGAAAGCTAGCTCCTAGGCCTCCAATGCCATTATATCCAAGTTTAGAGAGCCCAAGTACTAGTCAAGCACCTGTCTTAGCTCCTATTCCCACTCCTAGGAATCAGAGTTCAAATGAAGCTTCCACTTCATCTCCAAGTGCCCCAAATGAGCTTCAAGAAGTCATGAAGCAGCTGCAAAATTTAGGTAATGAGCTGGTCACACTTAAGAGACAGCAAACTCAAGGCTTTAGACCTTCGTATCAGCCTCAAGCTCAACCTAATAGGCAGCCATATCAGCCTCAAAGGCCACCTAATCCAGCTGCAAATATGAATCAAACAAGGCCTCCTGTCAATAGACCATTCCAGCCCTATAATCCAAATGCCATATCTGCCTCTAAGGCATTAGTACCAGCACAAAACAATATTGCCCAGGAGTATGAATGGTGTTTTCCATGTAATGAGCCCCATAATCAATCCATGTGCTATAATGGTGCTTTAACCCAAGCTTTAATGGTAACAAGTGCTGGTGTGGAGGGTGAAAGTAGTCAAGAAAACAGCCAACAACAAGAAACATTCCAACAGCAACCTGCCCCAAATGACACCACATTGGTAAATTGGCAGGCAGAGGATTTCTGTGGTATGAATCAGGCAGTCTCTCAAGGTGTTGCAGCCAACACAAGGTCAAAAAAGAGAAATTTGGGTGAGGAACAGCCATTAGCCCCGGCCAATCCACAACCTTCCACAGCTCCACAAATGATTGGCAAGCAAAACCCAGTTTCAAATGCACGAGGGCAGCCAAGAACAGCCCCTTGGCCAAATCAAATGCCAGCTGTTGCTGCCCATATTCAAGGAGCAAATGTGCAAATCAAGGGACAGCAGAGAGATCCTTCATCACCATTCAGTATCATTGATCAGATGAAGAAAACAAACGTCAATATATCTATGTGGGAATCCCTATCCATCCCAGGCCAAAGAGATCTGCTGCAAGCTGCTATGAAGGACTGGCCAATTTCGAATCAGCAGGTTCAGAGGCAAGACAAAGTGCTTACAAATGCTGCCCAGCCTGAAGGAAATCATGGAGCACAACAAGGTAAAATGCTGAAGCCCCCTCCATTTTATGTTTCATTGATCATAGGAGACAAGTTGGTACATAATTGCATGATTGACTCTGGGGCAAGTAGTTCAGTAATGCCTAAATAGATAGCTGATCAGCTAGGGTTCCAGTATGAAATAACAACTAAGGGAGTAGTGCAATTAGATGGGACAGCAGTAGCCACAGTTGGAGTTATAAAAAACTTGAGTCTTACCTTGCATGCATGTCCCAACGTGGTTGTTTTGCAAGACATCTCAGTCATAGACCTTCCACCACTCTTTGCCCTATGCTTGTCAAGGGACTTTACTGCCAAGATTGGGGGGTATTTGTCCGCTGATTGGTCACACATGCTGTTCAGAACGAGGTATGGAACTAAAGCTACAATTAGATCAGAACCTATTGCAGATTTCCACATTGAACCCTATACTCCAAGTCATATTAATACCAATTGCTCAGCATTTGATCAAGAAGATCACCTCGGCACTGATGAGGCCGACACTAAGGTTGGAAGTATCCCAGATTTGACTCTTGATGAATGGGCAAGCAAGGTGCATGCTTTTGATCCTTATCAAGAAGTAGAAGAATCTGAGCTGGGGGTCTATTGTATACACGAAGAAAGTCAACCTGTTCCTAGCATCACCAAGCCAAACCACAAGTATGACAATGAGGTATGGCAACTATTTTTTGATGGATCAAGGAGTAGGCAAGGCGCAGGAGGTGGAGCCATGCTTGTTTCACCTCAAGGAGTAAGGTATTATTCAGCTTTTAGATTTCAATTTGCATGCTCCAATAACACTGCTGAATATGAAGCCTTGGTGCAAGGGATGCATTGGGCAATAAAGAGAAAAATAAAGAACTTGCAAGTTTTTGGGGACAGTGAGCTGATTGTAAATAAGGTCAAGGGACAGCATGCCGCCAAAAATGATCTACTCAGATGCTACAAGAATAGGGTGTGGGACCTCATGGAAGATTTTGAGGGTTTCGGCATCAAGGCCATTCCTAGGAAAGAGAATCAAGCTGCTGACAGGCTTGCAACAGTAGGGGCAGCCTTTGACATTGTAGAAAACATTCAACAAGAAAAGGTACAGCCAAACATCCACGTGATTGTGAGGCCTTCAGTGCCGGATAACGATGTCAGTTGGCAGGTATTTGAGAATGATCAACAAATCATCCACTTCTTGCAAGAAGAAGCTGAGTTCTCAGCTAAGAATCAAGAGAAGTTGGAACAGCAATATGGTGACCAGGTGATACAGCTGAGAACTGACAAGCTGCCCAAGGGACTTGTCACCTTGGAGTCCATTTTTAACCCCAATGATCAGTTTAGAAAGGAGAAAGCAAATATTCAGGTCAAGAGGGAAGATTCGGTATCCATCTTGGTAAAAGAGAACAGGCCATTGCAAATTGGAAAAATGACAACTGAGCAAGAGAGATATGAGTTCATACAGCTTTGTCAAGAATTCCCTGACGTGTTTGCTTGGAGCTATGAAGACTTGAAGGGTTTCAATCCTAACTTAGCTCAGCATACCATCGAGTTGGATCCAAATACTAAGCCTGTCAGGCAGAAACAGAGACCAGTCAATCCACACATGGAGCCTCTCATGAGGAAGGAGCTGGACAAGCTGATTGAGTCAGCAATTATATTCCCTATCAAGCACTCAAGCTGGGTTGCGAACTTGGTTCCGGTCAGAAAGAAAAGTGGAGAGATCAGGCTATGTGTTGACTTCCGAGACCTCAATAGGGCATCTCTCAAGGACCATTATCCACTCCCTTCCATGGAGCAAATATTGCAGGTTGTAGCTGGTGCAGAAAGGTTTTCACTACTTGATGGTTACTCAGGCTTCAATCAGATTATGGTAAAGGAGGAAGACCAGTTCAAGACAGCCTTCACAACCAAATGGGGCACATATGCTTACAAGAAGATGCCATTTGGACTGTCAAACGCCGGAGCAACATTCCAGCGAGCTATGGATATGGCATTCAAAGGCTTGATCAACAAGACAGTGCTGATATACCTAGATGATATCACTGTCTTCTCAAAGAATGCTGCAGACCATCTCTTTCACCTCAGGCAAGTTTTTCAGAGGTGTAGAAAGTTTGGAGTGTCTTTGAATCCTAAGAAGTGCATCTTTCTTGCACATGAAGGGAAACTCCTTGGCCACATTGTCTCCAAGGAAGGATTAGCAATTGATCCAGAGAGGGTTGAAGCCATAAGGGCTCTACCATTGCCAAGTCACAAGAAAGCTCTTCAGAGTTTCCTGGGAAGGATAAACTTTGTTCGAAGGTTTGTCCCAAACTTTGCAGCCCTTGTCAAGCCCATCACCAAAATGTTAAGGAAAAGCATGGCTTTCAAATGGACGGCAGAAGGCAAGGAGAGTTTTGAAGCAATCAAAGAAGCCATCTCCCAGGCACCTACTCTCATCAACCCTGACTTTTCTAAGGATTTCATCCTCTATGCATTTGGAGGTGATGACACTATTTCTACCATTCTGGTACAACAGAACAAATATAATGAGGAGCAGCCAATTGCTTTCTTCAGCCAGAGCCTAAATGACTGCGAATTAAGGTACTCTTTTATTGAAAAGCATGTGCTTGCAGTAATCAGAAGCTTGAAGAAATTCAAGCATTTAGTCTCAAATAACAAGGTCCAGTTATTGGTCTCACATGCTGGGGTTAAGGACTTCCTCCTCAACAAAGATTTGAATGAGAAAAGGGCAGGATGGATCACCCGTGTCATGGAGTATGACATTGAGATCAAGATCACCAAGCTGGTAAGAGGCAAAGGTTTGTGTGAGCAGCTTCGCTTCCAAACAACCAGACAACCCAAAAGATGAAGAAGACGCTGTCCTGCTATTACAAGAAGATCAAAAACAGGAAAATGATGATGTGTCCACCCCCTGTTGGACTCAGAATATGATACATTTCCTACAGACGGGCATGTGCCCTCTAGAAATGAGCAAAGTGAAAAGAAGGTACTTCAGATTACAAGCAATTCCTTATGTGCTTGTTGATAATGTTTTGTTTAAAAGGGACATCAACGGTGTTCTATTGAGATGCATCGGGACAGGTCAGATCGAGAGGATCTTACAAGAATTCCATGACGGGGAGGCAGGAGGCCATTTCACCCCACGAGTAACAGCTCTCAAAATCATGAAAGCTGGTTACTATTGGCCTACTGTATTCAATGATTGCTACTCATGGGTTAAGAAATGCAAGAAATGTGCATTCTTCACAGGGAAAGGAAGGTTAGCAGCACTTCCCCTTCGTCCAATTTCAGTAGATCATCCATTCATGCAATGGGGATTGGACTTCATTGGAGTCATCAATCCCAATTCGAGTCAAGGCCACAAGTGGATTCTTACAGCAACAGACTATTTCACCAAGTGGACCGAAGCAGTAGCGCTCAAAGAGGCAAGTGAGTCTAGCATACTAGACTTTTATGAAGGGATAATAACCAGATTCGGTGTGCCGGCCACCATCATATCAGATAATGCATTAGCATTCATAGGTTCAAAAATTACAGAATGGGCTGTCAAGAATGGAATCTATTTGAGCACCTCTTCAAATTATTACCCGCAGGGTAATGGACAGGCAGAGTCCACAAACAAGAATTTGCTAAAAATCATCAGAAGGACTCTGGATGAAAATCAAAGAACATGGCATACAAGGCTAAAATCAGCGTTATGGGCTGACAGAATAACACCAAAGAGGTCTACAGGTAATTCTCCCTACAAGTTGGTCTATGGGAAGGAGGCAGTATTGCCTATATCATTAGAATTGCCAGCCTTGGAGCTCATGAAGCAGCTTGAGTTATCTGAATTCGAACCAATGGAGGCCAGGTATGCAGAATTGATGGAATTAGAAGAAATCAGAGAACATGCGGTTCAGACGATTGAAAAGGATCAGGCCGTAGTAAAAAGATGGTTTGATAAGAGAGCTAGAGCAAGGACCTTCCAGGAAGGGGACCTAGTTCTGAAATGGGACGCAGATCGGGCAAAACCAGGAAGGCATTCCAAGTTTGATGCCATCTGGAGTGGTCCCTACATGGTCACGGGGTGCAAAAGTAGTAATGCCTTCCAATTGTCTGCATTGGATGGAGAGGAACTTCTGATTCCGGTTAACGGAATCCATCTTAAACATTGCTACTAAGAGAAACGTTTTGCCGTTGTAAATATTAATTTAGATTTTTCTTAATTCCTCTAAGTGCGTATGCACATTGTCCTGTTGTAGTTAGGTTTCTTTTTCCCTAAGTGCTTTGGCACAGGTTTTGCTGCTCTCAGGTTGTTTTCTACAGTTCAGAGTGTTGCTGGAGGGGAAGTTGCAGTATCAGGCTTGTTTCAGGTTAATGCTTAACTCCATGCCCAATGGACCGCTAAAAGGCCACTGATCTTCTACCTAGCAGGCAGGTAACCCCGCTGAGTCGTCAAAATTGTTGTCAAAATTTCACCCCCCAGGGTAAATTTGATAACATGCATCAGGATGTCCAAATTCCAAGAAAAATGACTGACACTGAGCAAAATCAGGTTTCTAGGGTCCCTTCAGGAATCTTTCTAAACTCCCCAGGCCGAAGAAGGAAGGAGCAAGCTTAGAGAAACTGCGGAGAAGCTTGCAGAAAGCAAGTAATTTGGGCCAGAAAAAATTGTGAAAATCGGCTAAGTCCTAGTCCAGCACAAGGTGGGACAAGTGGGACAAAGGTACGCGAACCGCCCAAACCGACCGAAATGAGTCCAGTCGGCCCACAAAGCATTTGGGACAAGTGGGACAAAAGTACGCGGCGGGCGCGAAATGCCGATTCAGCCGAGAGAGAAAATCGACTAACTGCTGAGAGGGGCAGTTCGGGACGAGTGGGACAAATGGACGCGAAATGCCCGAACCGGCCGGTTCGCGCGAAATCAGCACAAGGAGCCCAAAAGCAATTGGGACGCGTGGGACAAAAGGACCCGAACCGGCCGAAAGGAGTCAAGTCAGTCCGAAACAAGTGGAACCGGGCCAGAAATACCCGAACCGGCCGAATCGGCCGAAATTGTCCCAAGAGGTCCAAAATCAAAAGGGACGTCCGGGATGGATGGACGCGAAGTACGCGGAAGACCCGGCAGGCCCGAGAACCATTGAGAAATTGCCACGTGTCATCAAGAGAAGCCAAAAGGTCAAAGGGCAAGGTTTGAAGCGCTGGCCCGAGCCAATAGAAATTGGACACGTGTCCAATGGAGCATAGAAGTGCGGAGCTCGGGGAGGAGTTGGAAAGTTTGGCCAAATCTAAGCCAAAAAGGGTAAAAGTGAAGGAAGACCCGGCAGGTTCGTCAACCAACCAATGCATGCCACGTATCCCTAGTGGCGGGGCGTGGGAAAAAATGTGGAAAATGTTCCAAGAGCACCAAAAGTCAAAATTCAAGAGACAGCCCGCCGAAAAGCAGAGGAGAGAGAATTATTCAGCGAATCAGAGCATGCCACGTGGCGTCCAAGTGGCAGTGCGCGGGAAAATATTTCAAAATCCGTTTTCGCCTGTTCCGTGTCCTAAATCTTCAGATTGACATATCTTTCGATCCAGAGCTCGGATTTGCACGTTCTTGATATCAACGGAAAGCTGCTGAAATTCTCTACACATTTCCAGGGTCAATCTTGCATTTTGGTGTAGTCTAGAGGGAGAAAATTGAGAAACGCCTCTGGCACGAAATAACAAGCAGAGATAATGCTTCAACAACCACTTTAATGCAGCAGACAACCCGCCGCTTCTGTTAGGCAAACCGCCGCTTTGCCAGAACCCGCCGCTTCTGCCATGATGAGATGAATTAAATGCAACCTAGAGGTGGTTGGGGCAGTTCGAATTCCTCTCTCTTTTCTCTCCCATTCTTCCTATATATTGTAAGGAGGGGTTTCTTTCTGTTGTTGGACATTTCTGTTTTGCGACCCCTCCCTTCTCTCCTGCTTGCAAGAGAATTCATGGAGTTTTCAAGCCTCCCACATGGACTGTAATGTCAATTGTACCTCTTGGCCATTGCAATGTATTTGAATCGATCCTTTGAGCAATATATATGTCTGTGATTGAATTTAAATCCTCTCATGTATTCATTATTGTCATTCTGATCTCCCATTGCATTTCGGTTACCTGTGTATGATGTGGTATTGCATCTATATGGTCTGTGTTTATGTTGCAAAGCTTATGTTCTTCATTCCTCGGTGCATCACCTCCATAGTTTAGGTTTTATTATACGCATTTCTCTCTCCCTATCTCCTTGGTAGTTAGGTTAGGTTTTTTGAGTGAACCTCTGCGTTTTATTGGTGCATCTGAACAGAGGAATAGGAACCAGCCTTTCTCTGGAGAATCCTTTCTCATTTTCAAGTCCCACACTTGGAGGAAGGATTCAATGTTATGCAATCACACTGGATACCTAAGTGATCAACCTAGAAACTTGATCTGTATCCAGGGGTGCTGTGATTTTGCATCAACAGTATCCAAAGGTTATTTTTGAATACGATTCTAGCAGTACTTGTTGGTGAGTAGTAGCTTTATGGGAACTTGAAGAAGTGTGCTTTAGGAGTTATAAGATGAGGTGGGGATGTAAATTAGTTTGGAATACCTCACTGAGGTGTTGAGGTCTATTGTACATGCGAGAAAGGTTTTCTTGCATTTGAAGAAATTAGTGCCATTAAGGATGTGGCTAGCACCCACTATAGTGACTGAGGTGTGCAAGATGTTCATGGGTTGGAGCAACTTACTACTGGAGGATTTTTTTAGGACTTCTTGTGGATTGGTGCACCCTAATACACTTCCCTTTAGAGGAAAGGGAAGAAGTTTGTTGTTGTTGGATAGATGCAGGGACAAGACTTCAGGACACTGAAGGAGTGCCTCACTACAATACCCATTCTTGCAGATGTTCGGATCCACATGGTGTGTTCTTTGTTCTGCACAGATGCTTAGATATCCTCAAGCAGGGCTTGTCCAAAAAGGTGTGTTGATGTAGGAGGGAAGAGTTGTAGCATTTTGAGAGTCTCAGGAAATATCATATGTGATCACGAGATTAATTATCCTCTACCCATGAATTCTTCTAATTGGAGATTGTTGAGATTAGATCTATGCATGCTTTGGTATAGATGTAGACATATATTATTGAAATTGGATGTTAGCCATGTTGTACACTCAAAGTACAAATCATTTGAGTCTTCACCACTTGTTCATGTAGTCCAATCTAAACGATCGACAATCGGCGTTTTGATTGAGTGTTCTTTGTGAGTTAGGACATGGAGATGAGAGAATGTTGGAAGGGATTAGGAGAATATTAAGGTAAATATGATGTTCTTAGAAGATGGAGACATTTGGCTATGGCTCAACCTCAAGTGAGAATATGATTCATTTTGGGTTTACTAGAGTAGGATCCGAGTCAAGCAACTGGTCCTAATATGACAACTTCTTTATCTTATGGCAGTACGAGTAGAGATTGAGTCACAGATACCCCTTGAGGGGAATTATTGATGGATTTTCACTTAGAGGGTAGTATGGTCTTACTCATGTGAATCAGAGGATAGGATATATGTTCCAAATTATATGAAAGATTTTGAGGCTTGAAGGCAAAAAGTCTTGGTTATGAGGCACATCGTGTTTAACTAGGTCCTAATTATAGCCCATCTCGAGGTGAAGAAGATGCATGCTACCTTGAGATAGTTATACCACTGGAGCAGAATTCATCGAGACGTGGCTTAGTTTTTGTCATAGTGTTTAGAGTGCCAGAGGGGTTAAGGCCAAAAAGAATGATGTAATAGATTAAGAATTGCAACTTTATTATAATGAATGCATGACCAATAAAAAAACTTTGAGGATGGAGGAATACTTTATAGCTATTGAAAGGTGACATGAAGAAGGTATGAATGTGTTATAAGTGGATATGGAGGTTACCTAGGATAGTAATAAGGAGATGTAATAGGGATATTGTGCAAGATTACTGTAAAAGTATAAATAGTATCTAATGTGTTATAACGTGGACTATACATCAAGTCCCTCTCACTAGTAATACTACTAACCAATATATTGTAACCATTTTTATCCACCCCATATGCCAAAAATATACTTGAAGACATCAATTTGGGAAATTTGATGTGCCAATAGTGTCTCCATAGAGAAAAAGAGTGAACATTTAAGTGTATGTAGTTATATAAAATTTCACTCAATGAAAGTATGATTTAATGATTATGTTTATTAGCTTTAGGGTTAGAAAGCTTCACTTGTTCTTATTATAATCTCTATGGGGATATGATATCCTTATTTGAAACTATGATAATACAACACGACCTTGCAAGAACATAGTAAAAAAATGGGGTAGGATTTTTGAGTATTTTTTATCCTTCCATTATTACCAAGGCCATAAAAGTGACATATAATGGCTGAAACTAGCACACCAAGTACAATTCAATGTTCAGAAAGTATTCTAATGTCTTCCAAATACCTAAACCTCATTAATTTCAATATTTATGACGAATGCTTGATGAAACACATGATAAATACTTGAGAGTCTTCATATTTCCTTAAGTACTTGAATGTAGGTTTGAAATTCTTGTAATTACTTCTGGCACAAAGATTCTCTTATGTGATTTACTCATATATCAAATGGATTAAATCACCTCTGTATTTATTAAATTATTGATTTCAAATTAGGGACCTTTTTTTGTGTAGGATAAACCACAATTGGTAGGAAAAATGACAAAAAGGCCCAAAAACTTGGGAACCAAAGAAGGGTTAGAAGGGCCCACACAAGGAAAATACCCATAATTATAACTATTTGGTTTTGTGAAAAACCCAAAACATCAAGAAAATAAGGGAGATGCAAGAGGAGATAAGAGATAATATGTGGAATAAGATATAAAAATACCATAAAATAGGGAAATAAGCCACTTAGATGCTACCTTGGACCAATAATTGATAAACACACTATAGTGCCCACTTGCCTTTGACACTTTTAGATACTGATTTTGATACGTTATGTTTGTTTTAGTATGATGGTTAGATGTTAGATCATGGATTATTATTGATCTGGATTCAGTTATTATGCTTGATGATTACTAGAGACATGTCTATATGTGGTTGATGATATACTTTTAACATGGATATATTATGGATGTTGATTTGGACTTATGACATTGAATGTTTGAGTAGATCTAGTTGGAATATTATTGATGATGATATAGTTGATTTATTTAATTAAAAATGATAATGTTGAATTAATGATATTGTTGTGATTTGTGTGTTTAGATGATTATGAAATATTGTTTATATCATTTTGGATGTTTGATGCGGCCATGAGGCTGAAGGAGGTATTTGCATTTTGCAGGTTAAAAATCACAACAATGTCAGGGGATTGGAGACTAACCATATTGAAATTTTAGGTGAAATCAACAAGGTCACCATGACAACTGTGTTGCGAGTTTGTGTGTTGTGTTATGTTAGGAATTCCCATGGGGGGGATTTCCATTATATATGACCATGGGATATGTGTTTTATTTATGTGTTCCTTTTTAATTATTGTTGTATGTATTTTATTTGTAATGTGTTACTTCTTTTAATTAATTTAAATGTGATAGTTTTAATGTGAGAGTCATATAGTTAAACTTTATTTAAATTTAATTGGGACATGGAATGTAATTATTAAAGTTGTTGAGTTTAAATAATAATAATGTAAGAGATGTGTTAGAAGATGTAAGAGGTGTGTAAGTGATGTGAAAGATTGTGTAAGTCATATTTTGGAGTGTAGAACACTCCATCCTCAAAGGAACTCGAATTTGTCCTTGAGGGCTGCATTTTGAGGCTTGTGGGACAAGTTAAACTTGTCCCACACCTCTTAAAATTATCCACCAACCATACCTATGGTTTTGGAGTCAAAATTAGACTTTTTAATTGTAGTTTGAAATAACTATGTGTAAGTTTTTATTGCACTTCCCTTACAAGTTTCTAATTCAGTCCTTGCTAAAGTATGGGTTAATTTTGAGTGTGTAAGTTGATTGTCATCTCCATTTAATGTGATTAGTTGTGAAGTTGAATTTCTCTTTTTGGGGTTGAGTAAGAATGATATGGCATCCCATTTGGAATCCACATCATCATCTCTCCTCCACCTCCTTTAAAATTTGAATTCTCCTCTTGTTAATGGTTGTTGAAACTTTGTTCTTCCTCCTTGGGTCGAATTTTTATTACTGTTTGGAGACTTACTTGTGGAGGGAGTTTGGAAATTCATTTGCACGCTTGGTGTTGTTGTTTTGGATTGCATTTTGAGCATTGGAAGAGCTTGCTATTTTGGGAACAAACTCCATAATGGAGAGGTAGGATCTTGTCCTTTTAAATGTTGCTTTTCCCTTTTCTTGCATGAATGAAATGGTGAATGTGTTTGGTATTCTTAGCTAGTTGGGTAGAATGCTTAGGGGAAAGGTGTAGGAGAAGGCTATGTGGATTTCATATGGGGGCAAAAGGGATTGCCAATGGTATTGTTTTATTTTGGAGGGAGTTTTGGTTTTGGGATCCACCTTGGAAAATAAACTGCTTGCATTTCTTACTATGGGGGCAGGGGGGCGCGGGGCGGGGGGGGGGGGGGGGGGGGGCGCATAAGGGATAAACTTGGGGGGGTATAAGGAGGGGTTGGGAGATATAAGGTTTATGGGTTTGATGTGTTTATTGGTGGTATGCATTCTGGTGGATGCCCAATTCCAAATTGAGAGGCATAAGGAATTCCCCATAGTTCTTGCTCTTGATGGCTTGCTTGATCAAGCCCTTGTGTTGTGTGTATGATTATTATTGTAGTTGTGAACTGCTGTCTTTGTTTAGACCGTGTATTTTATTGTTTTATGCATGTGAAAGAATGTTGTTTGTTGTGATAGAAGCCTTGCTGCCATGTGTTGATGTTTATACTCTATTTCAACATGGTTGGGGCTCGGGGGACAATGACTTCTCCTTTCCCATTGGATGTCTTGGTTGGGTGGAGAGCGTTGCCTTTCCCCCTTCCTTGTTGTGATCAAATGAAAAGATGAAGAAATCGGCATGTTGTTGTTTTGGAGCTTGGAGAAAATACAATTTGACAGTCCCTTCCTTTGAGAAATTTCATTGTTACCTTCCCACTTGAAGTGGATGAATTGCATTATTATTTGTAATAAGAAGGCACCTTGTAATGCAAAGGAAAAGATTGAGATTCATTGGGAAATGTAAATATTTATTATTCTATTCTCTGTTATGGAAAAGAATGTCATACAGTTTGTAAATTGCATATTGAAAATCAAAGGAAGAAATAATATATTAAGTATTGTTGGAACTCAATAAAATAAATACATTCCTTTCTCAAATTTGCATTTTTGTTTTGAATTGGACTTGCTGTTTTGAAATGATATCTTTGTGTGAAAATAAAATGCGTATGAGAGGAAAGGACATCATTATGTTCCTTGTATTTGATTAAAATTTGAGATATAAAATTGTGCCTTGTTGCTCCTAAATGATAAGATAGATCAATTGAATGTCTTAGATCAGATTTGAGAATGTTTTCCCACATTTGGAAGTTGCAAATTGATTTTAAATCTATAAATAAATGATCTCTGTTACATTCCAAATCTGACATTTAAAGTTAACTAATAAATGTACAGTTCGGATTTGCAACTTAAATTAAGAAATGAAACAATGCAATTCAGATGTAATAAGTCCAAATGAACTTAATTAGAACTCTACATCTATGAAAGACATTTTAGAACTTCATGAAATCAAATACCAAACTTGCATAATCTTTTTCTCGTCAAAAGTTGTAAAATTATAAAATTACATACAACTAAAAAATTGAACCTTGAAAACACTCCTAAACATACCCAAGGTCAATCCTCTATGTTCAATCGACATGTCGAGAATAAGAAAATCAAAATCTTACAAGTTGGAAAATTGTCAATTTTGAATTTTAAACCCTGCAGATCAATTTCTTAAAATTTACCTTTGAAAATTCATCAAAATTCAAAAATTGATGATTGTTGTGTAAAGAGGACTCCGAGAGCTTTCCGGAAACTCCTTGTTTTCCCAAAACTGACTTTTCTATCAAAAGTTATGGCCATTTGAAGTTTTACTTCAAAATGACCATTCAAAAATTAATCTAACTATATAAAAACCAAAATTTAATCTTTGGAAAAATTTCCCTAAGAAGTCTGCGGCCCTGCTACCCTCACAACCAATAAGATGTTTGCACGTGGCACTTCGGAGTGTGGAATATTTTTGAAAATTTGACTTTGGGAAAATTTTCCCATTTTGCCCCGCAACCCCGCGGCCCCGTAGCCAATCACATGCTGACACGTGGCTTGGAGGGCATGCAGAATAAATTTTTAAAACTTAATCTTTTTGGCTCTTTTGGAAAAAATTCACTTTTTCCTCCGTGGACCTACACCTCCATAGCAGATGAGGTGCTGACATGTGTCCTAGTGGATGCGCGGGCCCGCGCAAGCCTTTTTGACATTAAAACTCGTTTGGTACAAAACCTTAAATCACTCCACCGCTCCGCTGACCTGCGTCCAATCACAGGACGCCATGTGGCCTTTTGAGCAAGGCCAGAGGTATGAAGGAAAATTTTCCTTCGGGAAATTTGTGTTTTGATCTTGGGAAAAATTCCCAATTTTTCCTCGTGACCCGCTGGCCCCTGTGCAATCACGTGTTGACACGTGGCAAATGGGACATTGGTGGGAGCGTGGAGATCTTTTCTCCTTTAAGATTTTAACTCATAAAATCTCAGTTTCCCTCTTTACCCCATTGGTCCATGATTCCCCCGCGACCAATGGGCACTTGACATGTGGCATGGGTTTACTCCTTGGCGGAAGCACGCGCCGAATTTCACCTTTGGGCTTTTGGCCTAAAAACTCTAATTTTCTAACTTGCTCCGCCACTCTGCTTTTCCACGCGCCAATCGGGAGGCGCCACGTGTCTTCCCCGTCAGACCCACGGGCGCACGGAGGAGTTTTACGCTCTTACACTCAAGGAAGGAAAATTCTCAATTTTCCTCCCCGCTCTGCCGACCCATTCAAGGGAAAAATTTTCTCCCTAAGCCCGTGGACTCTCCCCAAGGGAAAATTTCTCCCCAAAACTCCGTCAGGCCATAACTTGAGATTTATAAGGAGTTAGGAGGACTTATTTATATGGTTGGAAAGGTGAGAGAATTTCCTATCCAATGGGAATGATTTAGGAAAGTTTTGATGGCTCTAAGTGTGTGAAAAATCAAGTTAAACCCTGTAAGCCTATTAGGGCAGAGATGAGTGAGATTTCACTCTCCTAACCTAAATGATGAATTTAACCTCTTGTTTTCACCTTATGCCTTGTTGTTATTAGTTGCTTGAAGTAATTGTTGCAAGTCATTCTTGCTTGTTAATCTTTATTTGGTTTGTGCTAACTGTGATCTTGTAACTCTCTTTGCAAACACTCTAAATAAATAAAAAATTATTGCATAATTTTCCTAGCTAATCCTAGTTTGTTTTTTGGTCTAAAGTGGTAGTTTGAAGCGGGCATTACACACACAAGTACTATGAAACATAATATTTTAGGACTAATAGTTAATCATATACCAAATAGGTGTAGTTACAAATTTGGAGTGGATTTCCAAAGAAACGTCATGGTCATAAATAATTAAAGGTTAATGTGTGTCAATTTTTTTGAGTATAATTTAAATCACACACACACACACACACACACACACACACACACACACACACACACACACACACACACACACACATTTTTTCTGGGTATTCGAGAGGGATCAATGATTACCTAATGAACCAAAGCTATTATGGTTTCGAAATTTCAACATACTCAAAATATTTTTTGAGTTTCATTATCCAATTTATGATCTATTATGGTTTCAAAATTTCATAATAATTTTGGGTATCCAATCTTGGCTTACTCATCATACTACCAATTGTGTGTAAAAGCTTATCTTTGTGCTTATTATTCTTCCTCATTCACATTGTTCTCTTTGTTATACACATTATACCACATTATCACATTGTTCTTCCACAAAACCTAAAGATTGTACAAATTCCATGGTATTTAAATGATCTTACATATTTCTCATCAATTTGATCAAGTCCTCAAGACTTGCGCCTCCATCTACATGACCTCTTACAAAATTTATTGTGCATGCCATTGAATTTCCTCAAAAATGTGAGGTCTACGACCTTCAAAACCTTCCACACATTCTTCCCAAAAAATATTCTTGTTGGAAGATGTTCGCAAAATTTTTCTACCCACACTCATAAATGTGAAAAAATACCATTAATATCTGTCCACAATGATTTTATACCCACACTCATAAATGTGGAAAACCAATAGTACGAGTCTTGATTCAATTTTCAAGGAAAAGAAAATCTTGATTTGATTCAAAATGATGTAGACATGGTTGGGGTTCTCAGAGAAGAGTTTCCTTAAACCACACAACCAAAATATATTCATGCAAAATTATACAAAGAAGTATAAGAACACATAAGAAATTAAACAACAATAACACAAGATCAAATATATTGAGTTAACCTCAAATGAACATCACACACATACATACTGATCATTAACAATATGACATTATTAACATATTAAGTAACTAGTAGAATACCATATCTACATTTATACTAAATATAAAACTTATGAGATAAACTCTAGTTGATAAAAAATATCTTCCTGAGGAAATTATGATTTTTTATATAGGCGTGCAAGTCACCCAATACTACCTTGAAATTAGTTACTAAACTCCTAAAATTATGGAACTTTACTAATATAAGAACCAAAGGACCCATCACAAGACTTGAATCATAACCAATTGGATGGTATGAAATCTTCATACTGTCAAATTGACTTCATAGTTATTTATGCATTCAAACAGGTTCATAGTATTCTCCATCTTTAACTAGTGTTTTGAGGCTTACATTAATAATTTTCAGATTCGGTAGTGTTTTGTGGATTCAACTAGACTCATGTGGTTTCCTCTAGACTTGTGCCACCCTCCAAAAACAAAAAAAAAATGACTTCACTTTTTTTTTATACAAGATATCCTATGAACCCAGATGCTTCTGCACCACATGATGCCAAACTTGTCATATATTTTTAGAAATATGTATACTAAAGTGGCTTTATTGTTTAAAGAGGAAATCTATTTTTTTGTATTTTTATTTTATTGTAACTATTTATTGTATTGATTAGATTTACAACATTTTTTTAGTTGGTAAGACAATTGGGGGCACTAGGATGTGCAAAAATGTATACACATTATTTTCACTTACAAACGATTTCTTGTGAGAAATTCGTCGGTGCATTAAAATTATCAAGTGCATGTTGTGATGAGTACATTGGATTGGAGTGGAAAAACTTTTAGTACATCATAGGAGATCATTGTGGTACTTACCCTTCTAAGCACCACTTTATACCACCATAGTAATTCCTTATATAATCATTATATCACCTCTCTGTCTATTCAAAGTGTCATCCAATATCCTCCTTTCCCTCTTTATTCATCTACCTTTTCATGATTTCCCTTCGATTGACTTCATCAACATGGTTGATGAATTCTCACAGAACCCTATCTTAGTTGACATTATTAATTTAACTAATGACAATGTATAATAACGAGTTATGAATTTAGGATATGCGTCCATATATAGGATTCCTTATGTTCATTTCTCAAAATTACCATCAAAATTTTTCTTTCCTTCACTTGCAAATATGCCCTTAATGGTTTAAGAGGTTTAATATATTTTACTCTTGGAGTTCATCATTTGAGAATCAGGTCACTACCAGGGAAAATTTTAAGACCCCTTACCAAAATCCAACTTGTATTTTTTTGGTGAATTTCTAAAAATGGATTTCATGTTGATGGTGAATATGAGAAACATGTATATAGTAACGTAGGCAAATAAATTATCCAAGAAAATGAAGAGCGTGGAACAAATTTAAATAATAACAACAATTCTTTGTATTAATATGTTGTCTTCATATATTATATGAATCAATCATTCGTATACATATTTATAGGACGATATGCATCCTATAAAATAAGATCTTTAACAAAATACTCATAACCATTGACTTACTAATACGAGTTGTTTTAACAACTCATATAATAATATTTAACTCTATTATTTTATTATTAATGAGTTACAAAACTCATATAATAATATAATAAATTAATAATGTTTACAACAGTTAATTCCTAACATTCACCTCCTTGGTTTGAACATTATTAATTCCAAATATTCACCCCCTTCATGTGAACTAGACGAAGAACCATATTTCGAAGAAGTTGAACCACCTCTTGAAAGAACTGCTTAGACCAACTACAAACTCCATAGATGATCTCTTTACCCTCGTGAAGGCATAGTGACAAGCGAAATAATGCAGGAATATTTCCTACCTCTTTGGGTTCCCACTTCCCCTTCCTCTCAGGGAGCCCAGATTATGGATCTCCAAGATCCACAACCTAGGGACTAACTGGATAACCATCCCCGATCCTACCTCATAATATTCCCCTGCTCCCCAAAAGCAAGTCTTATGAAAACATGAATCCTTCCCAAATTCTGAAAAGGGGTTTATTTAGCACACAACACAATAGGAACATTGAAAACTAGGAATACTAAAACTAAAACATATGCTAAAAAAATGCAACCAAATCATTTGTGTAGCCACGTCGTTGGTGACTGACGAGAGGTCATTGATCAACTTCCAACCTCCGATGCCTCCATCCTCAAATGATATGCTACTAGCTTAACTGAATTTGACCATGAAGCACAATTATAACTCAGACGTTGGGGTATACCCAAAATTCTTCTGTAAGACAATTTTTTTTTTTAACACATTTTGACTCTGAATTACATAAAGATAATTATTAACAAGACAATAACTATTTAATGAATTTGATGATACAATAATTGAATCTATCTTTTGATAAATGGCGAATCTACAATGTGACCGACTCAACTTGACTTCAAGACTTAAAAGCTTTTATTAGAAGCCTAATGTACAAACATAGACTAAACTAAATGAAATGACTCATTGTTTTAAGAAAATGAACGACATGAATTAACCTTCAAACTTACTATACAACACTAATTATTGGATTTTCAGTCTAATGCAATGACAGTTATGCAGGAAAGCGATGCATATAGAGCTGAGTTTGAAATCAAAGCTACTTCTGCATATGGACTCAAAATATTCGCCTTAATAGTTGATTTGCATAGAAGACACGCAGGTGCAGGCACGTAGATCTAGACAGTTCTCCAATTAGTATTCCTCAAATTCAAAGTGGATTTTAATGGTTGTCAAGCGCGCCAATCTCCTCCAAGCAGCTTAGAAAGATGATACACATAAAATATGACAACAAGAAATATTGGTGAAACTTTCAGAGTAATGCAAATTGCTAACTCACTTTACACCGGAGATCACCAAATGTGATGCAAGCCAAATACCATGCAGAGCCAAGGCAATAGGAACCAGATCTGTACGTAATAAAAAATAATTCACCTCAAATGCCAATGCAAATACCATCTATCGTATTGAGCACGGGCAATGGTAATGGTTTAGAGCTCGTGGGTTGAGCTATTCAATGTTCTCAGGCTATGATATGAAACAGACCGTTGTTTTTAGATGGTCGGCCTCCTCAACACTTATACAGGATTTTGACTAGCCCATATGTGGTTTTAACAGTCTATGCTCCAAAATGTGCAGAACTTTGAATGCTTCTCTGAGAATATATTTTCACAGATTAATTCCCCCCATTCATAGGGGAAACATAGAGTACAACTTCCCCTTAAAAAATCAATACGCTTCCATGATAAGTAGGATCATAAACTTCTCTTCACATACCCAACCAGCAAAAATCGATCTCTGATACCATATGAAGAGCATGGAGTAGATTTAAACAATAATATTCATTCCTAGCATTAATCTGTTGTCTTCATACATTATCATCAATCATTCGTATACATATTTATAGGACAATATGCATTCTATAAAATATGATCTTTAACAAAATACTCACAACCACTGACTTAATAATACGAGTTGTTTTAACAACCCGTATAATAATATTTAATTCTATTATAGTATTATTAATGAGTTTCCAAACTCATATAGTAATATAATAAATTAATAAGGTTTACTACAATTAATTCCTAACAGAAAATGCATGTTGGGGATGGTTGTAGGGGAGCGAATGTAAAAAAGGTGCAGATGCGTCGGCTTTACGGAAGTCCAATAAGTAGGCGTCTATAAGTGTAAATGAATTTTCTATATAGAATCACTAAATGACATTTGATTGCATATATAAATGCCCTTATGCATATGCAATTGGGCATCCACGCATGTAGACGTCCATCTGCATATGCAACTAGGTGGCTATACATGTAGCCACTCATCTGCATATACTACTGGGCGGCTGCATGAAAATTAAGGTGTTTGTACATGTAGTTGCCTAGTTGCATATGCAGATGGGCACCTACGTGCATAGATTCTTGTCTACACATGAAGCCAGGAGACTGCATGTACAGACACCCAACTATTTATGTAGTTAGGCGTCTGTGCATACATCCGTTTGGTTTCATATAGATGAGCATCTACACATGTAACCACATGAATTTTGGTCTCAATACATGCATCCTCCTGGTTACGTAAACCACTTCATGCCATGTGATCTCCCTCGCGCGCGCGCACACACACACACACACAAACTTGGGACCTCATTTTCCCTCACTCTACCATGCTCCGCTCCAGTCACTACTCCCGAGCTCTAGGCTCATAAGGATATCAGACCAAACGCTAGAGTTCAGACATCTACATATGCATTCTGTAAACCAAAAATAACATGCAATCAACATCCTCTTAGTCTCAAGTTCAACCCAAACTTCAATTCTGAAACCTTATGTGCTTGAAAAATTGCCACATTGCTCAAATTGAAGGACACATTAAGTGATTAGGTAGATAAATGTTGTTTTTGAGGGATAATTTACATGCCTCAATATCACACTGATACAGGTTTTCTGCAATTTCTTTTATCTAATTATGAAAAATCCACATGTGTCTTCATAATCAAGTTGTCATCATGAAAATTTTCATTTGGAACATCTCCAGAAGATATCCACTACTTAAGAGGGCTTCTACACGTGAATGTTAACCTCATCACAACAAAATCCTTACTTTATGACTCACACAAAAAGTATCTAGAGTCCCACTTCAACGTACAAGTTGAAGGTAATAATAATATTTTTTAACATTTTTTCTTTCTATTATTATCACCATGAACTAATAACATGTTTTTTTCCTTTTGTGTAGGTATTGCTAACTCCTATAAATCAAGAAGATCATTATATGTGCAAGATGTTCCACACACATTTTTGTAGGACATGTTGTCATGCTAAATTTTTTGCATGAGAAATTGAATTTTTTTGCCATGATAGCTAAACCCACACTAAAAAATCCTCAAAATCGGTAACGTAAATCTGCCCTCTGGTCAATATATTACTATGTAAACCCCATCATGGACAAGAGGGATGTGTTAAATAGATTGTTAAAGTGTGTTTCATGTGCATGTTAATTGGTGTAAAGAAATTCATGGGTTCATTTTGATCCACTTTGAAGGAGTTGCTCGCAGAGGCCTAAAAAGGCCTATTTTTCAAGAATTTGCACCTAATAAACAACCCTTAGAGGTGAATCAAGAATATATAGTGCATTTGAGTAGTGTGTTACTAAGAAATGATATAATTGAAGGTAGTTTAGGGAAGTTATACAAGGTGAAATTGGTTTAGAAACAAGCTATGTAATATTGGACTACTTATAACATGGTGTAGGGAAATGAAAGAAATCAAAACTCTAGTAAGATTAATCTGAATGGTTCAGGAGTCTCTTATAATTTTGTGAAGTGAACAAATACTCATAAGAAAGATAAGAAGGTCTACTTCACATTTTAAAAAAATTCAGGAGATTTTATTGTCAGGATTTTGGGATATTGTCCTGATAGTGCAAGTGATGATCTCTGATCCTATGGAGATCCAAATCAGCATTCTGGTAGTTACAAAGGGATTTGGGACCTGATTCAAAAGGAAAATTGAATATAATTAAACCATCTACATTACCCATGTGATGAGTTAGACCAAAATGCAAGTTTCTCTCTAGTGGTAGTTTGACCTTTTGGCGCACAAGCTTGATCGTAATAAAAAGGGGGTAAATTTTGAATTTCAAGTAGGATTGATACCTGAAATTGGTACCATTGATATCATCTGGTATTTTATAGTCAAAATCATATGAATTTTTCCCATGAAATTCTCAGGGAAGCTTCGGGGGAAAATTCACACTCTCTGGGGTCTATTTTTGGCAATTGTTGGTGAAGGCAAGCTTATTATAAGTGTCCAAGTCACACTTTCACACCTTGGATGAAAATTTTCAAATTTACACTTGGTACAAAGGTGCATTGGGTGAAAAAAGTGCTACCCCGTGCTGAAGAGGGAAGCTAATTGAATTTTCACCACTTGAAGCTCAATCTTGAGTGTTAGGTGAGTGTTATGCACTCACATACAATCTTGGCCCCATCCTCTTGTTCCAGCACTCCCATGGTGAACCTTGAAAGCATAATTGCACCTTTTCATCTGGTACAAAAGTGCAATGGGTGTGAAAAATTGTGACCGCAAGGAGTCTACCTCATTTCCTCACTTAAGTGACAATGTTGTGCACTAGGTAAGTGTTAACCATCTCACAACTCAAACATATCCCCTCCCATGAAAAGCCTAACCCATGGCGTACCTTGAGGGCTTGATTTCACCTTTACACCTGGTTCAAAATTTTATTAGGTGTAAAAAAATTTGAACCCTTTCTTTTACACCTCCTTTTGATACTTGATCACTCAACATGCTTACTAGGGAGTTGCTTTCCACTCACACCGTTGAACCTACCTGCCCCCCTCTCCATGTGAGCTTGACCCATGACACACTATTCAAGGCTGATTTCACATTTTAAAAACTTCACCGACTACCAAATGTGGTAAGGTGTAATGGAGGCTCCCAAACCCATTTGGAAAGTATTAACCCTTTCTCAACCTGGGTTAGTGTGTGAATGTGCAAGTGGGTTAAAGGTGGGTTTGGCTTAACTCGAGTTTGTGGTTGAATATTTATATGACACTTACCCATCCTCGGAGATATTTAAAAAAAAAATTCTTCCCTCCATTTATTCTACACATATTCATGCTCTGATTTTTCTAAGAAACCATTTTCCAAAAATGATAAATTTGATAATATCTTGCTCATTTCTACTATGTTTTTCATGAAAAATTTCCCAAGCACTCCATTTGAAAACGATTTTAATAATATCCAATAAAAATCCCCATTTATCCTCTATTTTTTAAATAGAACGCACCTATACATATCTACTCAAAAAAATTTCCTTTTCAGATTCTGTGAGATCCGGAGGAGAAAATCACCTGAAAATTTGAGCAAGAACTCACGGTGAAATTCCTAATCCAACAAGACAATTTTTACTTCAATCGGAAAACCTGAAGACCAACTTATATTTTTAGTAATTTTTCCTTTGTGCCTTCCTAAAAATAGAAATTCTGATAACAAAGATCCAAGATCTTGAAACCCTCAGTGAAAACCTCAAGTTCAAGACTCCAAAACTAGAAATTGTGAAACTGGAAAAAAAAAGCTAAATTTGGCAGGTCAAGCTGAGGTGTCATTTACTAAAAATAGCAAGTGTTTGGATCACATCCAAATTTTGCACACACCCTCATCTCATCATTCAATCAATGTTCTAGGAAAATATGAAGATCAAATATATTGGATATGAGCCCTTTTCCACTTTGTCTACTAAATATCCACTGGAAGGAGACAATGATGTTGCCCACTTGGATATGGAAGAAATGAGAAATCAAATGATGAATGAAGTCAAATAACATGTAGAATAAAATATCAATTCCAATGGAATTTTTAGAGTAGGAGGTCATCCAATCTCAATCCAAAGCACCAAATTGGTCTTGGCTTGTGCTAAGCAATATGACCTTACCTCTCGAACAATCACTGCAGATGATAACTCACTGCTAGCGGTCCTGAATCCAAAAGGAATATCAAGTTGTCTATAAATACTGACTCAGAGAAACATGGTGATAATCACAAAGGAATTTTCAAATCAACAATTTCTCAAGACATACTCTTAATTGTAAGGGATTGCGATTAGCTCCTAGTTGAAACCTAGGAGAAAACCATCAAGGCTACTAAAATCATTGTCAAGGAGTGAGTTTCACGAAGCCTACTCAGACTCAATTTTCTTAATGAGTAGAGTAATGGGTGAGGAATACACCAAGGAATTCAAGGAATGGATGGTATAGTTCGTGCTAACAATCATGGAGGGAAACTACATGATAGGTTGGGGTTAGATCATCAATAACAATCTCCACCAACAACTGATGTAACTCTTCACCAGCAAGAGATTCACAATGACCTCTTATCTGGTGTATGACCTTGTATACAATAGACCATACAAATGATTTTCCATTTCCTATAATGTATCTCAAATAGATCCTACCTTTGATAAATATAAGCAGATCACCGTCAAGGAAAGTAATGTTCATTTCACAAGTAAAAGATACATTCACCATGTTAGTCATCCGACTCCTTAAAGGAAATCCTGAAAGAGGAATCTCTCCATAGGAAGCTAAGTTGATTGAGAAATTGGGATTAGAGGGTTATAATATTTAAGGATTAAGAGGATTAGTAGATATTGGATTTGGGATTTTGGATGCCCCGGTCAATGATGTATGAAAAGGGTGAGGATTTTGGATTTTGGATTAGAGGATTCCCCGGTTAATGATGTATCAAAAGGGGGAAGATTTAGGATTTTAGATTTGAAGATGGTAGATTCGATGATGTCTTAGTCAAGGGGGTAGGATTTGATGATTTGAGGATGTTATATGTTGAGATGCCCTAGTCAAGGGGTGATATTTTGAGGATTTGTAAATTATAGGATGTGGGATTATTAGATTTGAAAATGTTAGATGTTAAGATGCCCCAGTCAGGGGGTGGGGATTTTGGATGTGGAAATTGATTGGTTGATGAAAGGATTGAGTGGATAGGAGGAGGATGATAGATTTTTAGTTGGATGATGATGAGGGTTAGGTGTGAATGATGAAAAGGATAAAATATGATGATAGAAGGGGGTGTGATATCAGAAAGTTCCCACTTTTATCATCATTAGCAGTGTTATGAATCTGGCATAAAATAAGATACACCAAGGTGTAAATACCATGATGACTGAGTTGTCAAATGCCCTTGTCCTCATATCATTGGACATATTAATATGAAATATGGTCCTTATATCATTCGACCGATGAACATAAAAACATGGTCATCATATCATTGGACCATGCAAATAAAAAGAAATAAAAGTGTCATCATATCATCGACCAAAATGAAAATGTAGACAAACAAACAAACACACAAGAAAACACACACATTACATTTTTGTATTTTTTAGAATGTTTTGATTTTTGGATATTTGGATTTTGGATGTTTTGTTTTTGGATGTTTAGATTATTTTGATATTTGATGTTTGGATGTTTACATTATTGTGCTATTCGATGTTTGTATGTTTTGATTTTTGGATTTGTAGATTATTGCGATATTGGATGTTTATATTTTTTAATGTTTGGCTTTTTAGATTTTAGATTGTTATTTGAGATTTTGAGATTTTGGATTATGGGTGTTGGATGTCTAGATTTTTGGATTTGGGACATGGGTGATTGTGGAATATAGGTATGATGAAAGGATTCATGATGGGATAGCTCATGGGGGGATGAGAAGGGATGTGATTTTTTCCTATAAGTCCTAAAGTGTGTTTGGGTAGGATACAAGGGAAGGAGTGAGGGAAATGGGATAGGTTGGATAGGATAGGGTTCGGTTGATAGGTTAGGATTATATGGGATATGGGATGGGAGATAGATAGATAGGATGAGGGAAATTGGATAGTTTGGAGAGGATAGGGATTGGTTGATAAGTTAGGGTTAGAGGGGATAGATGGATGTGTTCCCCCAAGTGTAAAGTAGGGTGACCTATGTAGATGGATGGATGGATTTGATTTTCCCCCAGGTGTAGGGTAGGATGGGAAATCAGGGGTATCTAAAATGGATGATTCCCCTAAAAAATGGTAGTAAGGCTACCCACAATCATGATGATGACATGTGAAAAGGGACATGAGGAGGATTGGATGAAAAGTAAAGGATCATCATCTACCCATGGATGTTTGATCTAAGGAAAAAAAAGATGTGGATGTGACAGATGGACGGAAATTAGCATTAGTGATGAACAAAATATGATCCTAACGACACATGTTGTAAGGAAAGA
The DNA here is from genome assembly GCA_019776745.2 of Taxus chinensis. Classification (NCBI taxonomy): domain Eukaryota; kingdom Viridiplantae; phylum Streptophyta; class Pinopsida; order Cupressales; family Taxaceae; genus Taxus; species Taxus chinensis. The sequence continues at coordinate 379,862,433 of CM034156.1, read as the reverse complement.
GTAAGAATAAAATAAAAGTGTGACCAAGGTTTAAAATGTTATTCCCTTCATTTAATCAACTTCTTATTGATGTCATATCAAACTAGGGGTGTGTCTAAAGCTATATGCAACAAGAGTAATCTTATCAATCTAGTACTTGACTGTAGTTATTTTTGTATTTTCTGGGGGAATCTCTTCAATGTCTTAAGGACTTCTTTGTAAAACCTTATTTAAATCATACTATGAAAACTTGCTAAAAGTAAACACACTGAAAGCTTTGCTGAAAAGAAATGCATTGTGCAGAATGGAAACAAACACACTTGTTGTTGGAAATAAACACTCTTGCTTCTGAAAGTAAACACACTTGCTTTTGGAAATAAACACACTCAATTTAGAATGCTTGAAAATGATTGCAAGAAATATAATAATCTATCTAAACACCTACAGGAACAAGTATACAACAGAGTTTAACTGGAAGAATTAAAAAAATACAGAATTAACAAATCTAAGCTATTTGTTGAAGAAATATAAATACCAAATAAACGAATATCATGGTCCTTAGGGGAGTGGGCCCTTGCTCCTCCTCAAATCAGGATTTAACAACTCAGAATTCTCTCAAATAGGAATGACTATTTTATTGATAAAACATTCGGTATTGAAAAATGTATTGGATCTGAGTACTTAGTATATATTTCTCTTCTCTATTCTATATCTATCTTATATCATATTCTATTGTTATATCTATCTACTGTAGGTCTCATTTTATATACATTTTACAATCATAGCCATCTCAACGATTATGATGAAATTGAATCGTGCCCATAATAGATGTTGAGTTGGATTGTGGCTGATCAGACAGCTGTAAGATAACTATCCCTAGATCTACGTTCAGAAATCTTCTCATCCTTTCCTTATTGAAAGGATCATTGATGAATTTTTTTGGATGTGGTTAGAATAGATATCTTCCATCAGTCATGGAACTTTAGAGAAGTTCTAGAACCGTAGGAAATCATTAAATATCAAAACTGTGAGATTTCTGGAGCTATACCCAGGAGTTCCGGAGCTAAGTTCGAAATTTCCAGAACTAAATAGTGGAGTTCTAGAACTAAGTTCGAAAGTTCTGGAACTAGATGATGACTATGTGATGGAGTTTCGGAACTAGCTTGGAAGTTCTAGAATTAAGCTGTGTGGGAACATATGCTACCGAAAACATACTAAATGATACCTGCTTCATTTCCTCGACTGATTAGACCTTCTTTATTACAAAATTGAATTTCAAACACACACTTCATCAGGAATTTCAGATATTTTAAACATTAGAATCACAATCAATCAAAAGATAGAAAATTACATCCTAACTCATATTAGATCAACTGAAAGTCACAAAATATAATCAACCTGAATAAAAAGGAGAGTAAGATGAGATCATACATTATACATTAATTGGGCATGTTTTGGCCTCGTCATTTAAAATTACTTATTTGTAAGTCCCTTTACAAACTTCATTCTTCAAAAGTGGGGTTATATGTTCTGCATTCCATTTGATTTCTTAGATCAAATGGCTAAAACTGGATTTTCCAATGCTTAAACTTAGATGTACTGTACCCAGCTCCTACTTCTATTTTCCTCTCCCACTCTTCAAATTTAGTAGGATCTTGAGGTTCTTTGTTTTGCCAAGGAGACATGGGGGTGAGAATTAGAGGGGGCCTTGTTCACATTCCCATTCATATTTTCTCGTAGGTTTCATTGACCTGTGGAATTATTGTGCATAATTTTTTTTCCCTTTCTAAACTCCAGATCAGATTTGTAGGGGTTATTAATTCGCTTCTTCTCAAGGAAACAGTAAGGAGTTCCCACCTCTTTGAGCATCCTCCATAAATATATTCAAAATTTTCCTCCTCATACGAGGTGAAGGCGTTAATACTCTTTTGTAGAATCGCAAGATAATGTGTCTTGAATCTCTCATCAAAGGCATGAGTTCTAAAATGTATGAGGAAGGCAGAAAGTTTACCATAGTGAGATCTCATACAGAGACTAGTTGAGCTAGCTTTTAATAAAAAGTTAAATTCCCTTTCCTTCCATGCAATTTGGTTTTGCAGAACAGAGACAAATGCATTGAGCTGTCTCTCCCCCACATACAAATTGATCATAAATCTTGTGTTTTTCTCTAGCATAAAATTACAAAGATAAAATTCACATAGAAGATTTTTCTACTCAGATATGGATAGAGAATAAGTTGTCATGAATTCAGATTCATATTTTAGTTCATGTGGAAGTCCACATGCAATCCTTGATAGCTACCAGCGAATGAATTACTCTTCTAAAAACACACTATATGTAGGAGAGGGCCTCCTGTAGGCAAGCAATTTTTCACTCATAATAAAGACCATATAAATTTTTGCAAGACATTTATATTTATTTCCTTCCTCCTTATAAAAATTTTCTTCCCATTCTTTTCTTTCCTTCTTTTCTTCTTCCATCTTAGTCTTCAATTCTTCATTTGATGTTTTAGCTTCTTTGAGTTCCCTGCAACTGTCAATCCATAGTTGTTTGAGTGGAAAATAGGTTAACTCAATCTGTGTAGAGATTGTGGACACAACATTCTGTTTTCTGAAAGTTTGTCATTCTTCCTCTTTTTCTATTAGTTGTTTCTTGGTTGTTGATAATTCATCAGTCCTGACTGCAAGTTGAGTTGTTAGCTCTCCAATGAGCATTTCCCTTTATTCTAATTTGAGTTTGAGGAAATCCAATTCCTCATCCTTTTCTCTGATAATGAGCTCTTCTCTAGACAAGAATAGAGCCTATTTAACTTGATGTCTTTCTTCTTCCTCTAAAATTACATGAGGAGCTAGGAATTCTTCCTCTATCAAAGGAAATTTTCCTTTTCTTCTCTAGGATGCCAACTCTTCTTCTTCATGTGGCAATGTTGATGGTTCATCCAATTCTTGAAAATCCTACTCTTCAAGTCTCTCATCTCCTCTGTCCATATAAGCTTGGCTTGGCTCAGGAGGAGTCATGGCCATGCTGCCCAAAATATTAGTAGCTTTCATTTCCATCTTTTCCTACTCACTCCATCCATCTGGGGTTTCCCTTGACTTCTTATGAATTTTTCTTCTTTGGAGAATTTCAACATGCCCAATGGTGGATTTCCTTCTAGAGCTTCTTCTTACTATGATTTCTTTCTCTTGCATGGGTGAGCTATCACTGTCAGAGACATATATTAGCTCCCCTAAAGCTATTGCAGAAGAAGGAATTTCCTTCAAAGGTACAGAAGGCTTTGCTGTTTTGATATTTCTCAAAGACCTTATTCTTTTTGGTATATTCTCTCTTTCCCTTTCCCTCTATTCTTCTGCAGGGGCATCAATTTCTAGATTAGTTGAAGGAGAGAATGGGGATGGAATTATCCTGATAATAGTAGGGTTTTTCTTGAACTTGCCAAGAAACTTGCCCCAAATTTCTTCTCCATTTTTGTTTGACAGAAAATGGTGCTGGCATACTAAATGAATTAGCCCATGATGGCTGATTGTCCCAACACCCCATGAATACCTTTGAGCCATGGTCTGGATAGAATAAAAAGGAAACCCTGGAAGGTTTATTATGTACTCAGGTTTTGTGGCTCCATATTTTAGATATATGAGCATTTTTAAGAATAGTTTTCCCACAGACCCAAATTAACCATCACAGGTTAAATATTTCACTATCCAAAATGCTACCCTGTCAAAGGGTTTGGGAAAACTGGCCCTTCTGACCCCTTTTATGATTTTCTTTGTATTGTAGATGTATTGGGGTTCAGTTTCTCCTTCTTGTAGTAAGCCTTCAACTAGTTCTTTCAAAGTCCCTTTGGTAGGTTATGGGACATGCACATTTGGCACTCCAGAAACATTACTTATTGTATTTACAGAAAAAAGAATAAAGATATTTCTCACCTTTATCTTGGATTGCTCTAGGTTTATGATGAATTCTCTTACTAATTTGTCATTATACCTTGAAAAATTCTTCAGGAACTCTAGCCATCCTACATGCTCAAAGATAGATGCCACTTCTTCGTTTGCGAGCAGTTGGGAATCATCCTCTGGTTATGATTTCTTTTTAATCACCATATCATCTCAAGTTCTGTTTCCTTTGATTTTGTGCAAATTGGTTGTAGGCCTTCTTGTTTAGCTGTGGAACTGACGAATTTAGCTGCAGAACCCTATGTTCTTTACTGCGAAATACAAGGTTAATTTGCCATTTCTAAAAAATCACTCTACAACGTATTTCACTTGCTTCTTAAAGTAATGATTACTAAATATAACCATGCTACCACTTATTCCATCCAAATCATCTTCATGATTACACCCTTGTAATCATAATGTATAGATAGATGACTCATCACACCAACTTTTAATTAAGTCAAATCACACATGCAAACATTTAATTGAACCCTAAATAAGTTAAAAGATATAATTACCATTCTTGATGATGTAATACTTTTTCTCTGATAACTCATCATTCCTACAAGTGGAACAAAACATGGTTAGATAAGATAGTTGTAATTCAAAAGAATTTCCTTTTATTTGAACTAGCCAAAAGAAGAGGTCAACTGCCATTTGCTGGTTTTCAATTGACCTTTGAGAGAATTTTTTTTTTCTTTTTTTTTTTAATTTTTTAATTTTATTTATTTTTTTGGAAAAGAAAACACCATTTACTAGTTTTCATCTTCTTCTCTTTATTATGGATCTATCATTTGGTTATTTGATCACTTTGAAAGAACTGGGTTATTCCATATGATCAAATTATTTTTCTGCTTCAATCTTCCTCAAGAATTCATCCTTAGTGGGAGGCTTCCTATATAGTTTTAGCCTATGTCCATTGACCAAGAGTGTTATGCTGCTACCATCAATGGGAAGTAATTGAATAGAACCATTGTCAAATATCTTTTCAATCTGATAGGGTTCTAACCATCTGGTTCTCAATTTTCCTTTGAATTGTTGGTACTTAGAATCGAACAGTAATGCCCAGTCTCCTACTTTGAATTGCATTCTCTTGATATGTGTGTTATGCCATTGCTTCCTTTGCTCTTGAATTATCTCTATCTACTGAAGTGCTTCCATCCTTAATTCATCCAACTCATTGAGTTGAAGGATTCTTTCTTTTTTAGTTGCATCCAACTCAATTCCCACCTTAACTGTCGTCCATAATATCTGAAGTTCAAACTCTATAGGAAACAAGGGATTTTCCCCATAGACTAACTCATACGGTGAAAACCCTATTGTAGTTTTACAAGTTGTATTATAAGCCTAGACAACTTCAGGTAGTCTTTTTATCTAATCTTTTCTCCTAGCTTCAACTGTTTTGGTAAGGATGTTCTCCAATTCTCTGTTTGTTACTTCAACTTTTCCATTTGACTATGGATGGTAAGGAGATGAATTCCTATGATTGATTTGTTAATACCTTTTGAAATATTGGATCATATTAAACATTTATTGTGGTCCCTTATCTAAAACTATGCTCTTCGGTGCTCCAAACTTTACCATAATTATGTTCCAAAGGAAATCAAGAACTGCTTCTTCAGTGGCATTTGTCAATGCCTGCACTTCTACCCATTTTGTCACATAATCAGTACACACAAGAATATATTCCTTCCCTTGTGAAGGAGGATTAAAGGGACCAAAAAAATCCAATCCCCACCTCTCGAATGTTTTAACCACAACTTGAGGTTGAAGAGGCATTTCATTGGTGAAATTTGGTTGTCCCATCCTTTGACAAGGATGACACCTCTTGATATATCTCTTCACATCCTTGTATAGAGATGACCAATAATAACCAGTGCCAAGTATCTTATGAGCTGTTCTTTTTACTAAATAATGTCCTCCACTTGGTTCATCATGACATGCTTTGAGGACGTCAAAGATTTCATCTTCTCTTACACACTTGCGCAAAACAAAAGTAGACCCACATTTAAATAGCATTCCATTTAACCATTTGAATTTTGCACTGATTTTAATTAACTTCTTTATTTGTTTCTTAGTGAAAGGAGGGAACTTCCCTGTTGTAAGATAATTTTCCATATTAGCAAACAATGGTGTACTTGCTAAGATTGCAAACAACTGTTCATCTAGAAAGTTATCCTTGACTAGATCTTGCTCCCCTGTGGTGGTTAGTCTTGACAAAAAATCAGCTACCACATTAGATTTACCTGGATTGTCCACAATGGTAATATCAAATTCTTGCAAAATTAATAATCATCTAATTATTCTTCCTCCAACCACTGATTTGTTCATTAAATACTTAATTGTTGAATGATTTGTGTGTACAAATATCTTGTACCCTATAATGTAATGTCTGAATTTATTGATTGCATAAATCACAACAAGAAATTCTTTTTCAGTGGTGGTGTAATTCTTTTCAGTGGGAGTAAGATTCTTACTAAGATAATAAATATCATACATTTTTCTTTCCTCATCTTTATGTCCCAATACTCCACCAATGGAATAATTTGAGGCATCTGTTTGGATATGAAATGGATTTTCCCAATTAGGTCCTATCAATATTGGGGAACTGATTAATTTTTATTTAATTTATTCAAAAGCATGCTGACACTTTTCATCCCAAAGAAATTCACAGTCCCTGGTTAGCAAATTAAGCATGAGGGAAACAATTTTACTAAAATCTTTTATAAAAAACTTATAGTGCCCAACATGCCCTAGAAATGATTTGATATTTATGGGGGTCTGAGGAATAGGTAAATCTGAAATGACCCTAATTTTGTTTTGATCCACCTGAATTCCTCTTTTTAAAATATGGTGTCATAATACAATCCCCTCATCCACTATCATCAAACACTTTTCATTACTAAGAGACAAGTTGTGTTGTTCACATCTTATTAACACTCTATCCAGATTTCTCAAAGCATCTTCAAATGTATCTCCGTGTATAGTGAAGTCATCCATATATACCTCAACACAATTATTTGCTAGATCAGCAAAGATTGCAAGTACAACTCTCTGGAAAGTTGTATGAGCATTGCATAAATCAAATGGTAACACCCTATAGGCAAAGGTTCCCCATAGACATGCAAATGTAGTTTTGTCCTGATCTTCAACAACAACTTTGATCTGATTGTATCCACTAAATCCATCCAAGAAAGAAAAATACTATTTACCTGAAAGGTTATCTAGGACTTGATCTATGAATGATAAGGGAAAATAATCTCTCATTGTGGCTTTGTTCAGTTCCCTATAGTCAACAAATATTCTCCATTTTCCATTATTTTTGGGAACAATTACAAGAGGAAATACCCACTGACTATCTGAGATAGGGTAAATGAAACCTACTTGTAATAGTTTTTCAATTTCTTGTTTGACTATATCCCTTAAAGCAAGGTTAATCCTTCTTTGAGGCTGTCTAACTGGTTTAACATTTTCAGTATAAATGTGATGAGTGCAGATACTTGGGTGAATCCCCTTAATGTCTTTGTATTCCCAAGAAAAAGCTTTAGTATGATTTTTTAGAACATCAATCAATTTATCTTCTTCTTCATCCTTCAACCAGATGTTAATGTTTAAAGTTTTACCTAGTTGAATTTCAATATGCTTGGTTCCAATATGTGATGAACTGATTTGTGGTAAGGGTTTCATTAAAGTATTTAATGGACATGCATGTGGTAATAACATATGGTATGTAGCAACATCTCCAAAAGTTTTTTGAGACAAAATACTGGAAAAAGGATAGTAATGATAATTATGATACTTATCTCTTTGTAGGCCAAACTCTTTGTCACTGCTACTTTCCAGAAATTCTTCACCACTTCGTGATGTACTTGAAACTAAAGCTACTAATTCATCCTCTCCCCATGAGAAATATCGTTCCTCCGGAGTGAAATTATTTCTAATCAAAGAGAACTATTGTTGGCGTGGTTCCATAACTAAATGTGGTGGTTTCAGAACTATAGCCGTAGGTTCCGGAGCTATAGTTACAGGTTCTGGAACTAAGTTTGTAGGTTCCAGAACTATTTCTGATTGCTTCGAGGACAACTGGTGCTTATCCAACGGTGGATTAATCATCTCTTCCACTTCTCTTACATGATCCTGCAATGTGATCATATCTAAAGAAGATAAATTTTGATTATTAGTTTAAGGAGAATCAACTGACAATTGTTCATGATTGCCAGTAAAAGGTCGTGCAGTAGGATATAAGGAAATTTATTTAGAGTTCTTACCATTCGAGATTGTCATATCAGCTGACCTGCAATCAATTACAGTAGCAATTGTAGTTAACCATGGTCTACCCAAAATAATGGGATAACCCAATGTTTTGCCTTTTGGATGCAGTCTAAGGAAGTCAACTGGATATTCCCATGACTCCACCATAACTGCCACTTCTTCAATAATTCCTTCTGTTTTTGCTACAGACTAGTCTGCCATCTATAATATGGTATTAGTAGGTTGTATACATGTTAATGGTAATGATTTTAGAGTATCCACTGTCATTACATTGATATCCACTCCCAAATCTACCAAAATATTATGTATATCCTTATTTCCTATAGAGACAGAAATAACAGGACTCCTAGGATCTCCATATTTGGGAAGTAAAATTTTTCCTGCTAATAAATCCGCAAGTTGCCCATCTACTTTGATATCTTGGGGTATTGTTTCTTCCTTCTAGGATTTTTTATATATAACATTTTGATTAATTTGTTCAATTCTGGAATGTCTTTAATTGCTTGTAACAGTGGTATTTCAATATTCAATTTCCTTAGTTCCTGTACAGATTTAGACTCCTTGATTTTTATAGCTTCTTTAAATCTCTTTGAAAATGGAGTCTCAGTAGTGTTGCTATCTGGCTCCTTTTCTTTTCTTTTTATATCCTCTTTTGGAACAATAGTACTAGGAATTTCATTTTCTTCTGTCATTTCAGTGATTATAAGGGGTGGACTATTAATGATTTTGCCAAATCTAGTTTGAATATCCTTACAATCCATAACATGTAAATCAACTGATTTTTCTGGTTCTGTTCCATAAATAGGAGTTGTTTGTTTGTTTCTTGGATTTTCTACTTGATGTGCTGGTATTTGCATTTGGAATACATTCTTAGTTTGTGAATTTTGTGCAGGGATCCCATGATGGCATGTTGATTCTAATTTGGGTATGTTCTTCCTTGAGCATAATTACTAGGGTTCCATCTAGGTTGTGACCAAGCATAAGGATTTCCTTGACCATCCCAAGGTTTTTTATGTCCCTAAGCATACCAAGATTGATTTTCCCAATCTTGAGGGTTCCAAGTTGGTTGAGGTACCCAAGGTGGTTGTCCCCAATTTTGTAGTACTGACTGAGCATCCCATGGCATCATCCAGGGATTAGGGACTGATCTTGGCATAAACTGCCCTCGGTAAGGTTGTCTCTGAACAAAATTCAATTCTTCTATTGTAGATGAGGCCCTGGTTTGTTTAAGTTGATTCTTAATAACTAGAAGTAAAGAAAAAACATTAGTATCATGTTCTTTAGATTCACAAATAAGACACATTTTTGTTTTATCTAAAGGACAATCTCTTAGTGCATGCTTCTTCCTACATCTAGGACAATACATAGCCAATGGTTCAGTTTTGGCATTTTATTTAGCTTGTGATCCATCCACATTAGAGGTTAATTACACTAGAATGTCTTTTTTAAAGTTAGCTAACTCATCCATTAGTTTGTTCATATCTGGATTTAGACTTTTCACTGATTTTCCTTTTCTAGGTCCAACTCCCGTTCTGGAATAGCTTCTACAAATCTCTTTAATTACATTCATTCTTATGTAATCAATGTCTCTACCTCCTATCAAGTTAAGTTCTTCCCTAGATTTTTCATCCAAACCTTTAATAAAATTGGTTTTACTTAACTCCTCTTGAAGTAAAAATCCACATCTTTTGCTCACAAAGAGGAATCTGTCTAAATAGTCTTCTATATTTTCATCTTCCTCCTACTTGATTTTGAAGAATTATTCTTTCTTATTTCTCCCTCTACAATAATCCTGGTATTTTTCTAGGAAGGTAGTCTCCATTTGTGCCCAAGTGCTAATAGAGTTGGATGGTAATCCCATGAACCACCTCATTGCCGCATCCTTCAAAGTCGATGGAAACAACTTGAGTTTTTGATTATTTGTTTTATAATCATAGGTCTGACATAGTACCTTGAACTCAAATAGAAATTGGTCAGGATCTTTAGATGACATCCCTCTAAATGTGGGTAAATGTGTAGGTGAGATATTTTTCATTAATGTATCATCATCTTCCAATTGGATTGGATAAGTAAAGTTCCTATTAGGTACTCTCCCAACTTCTTGTGCCATTTTAAAAAATATTTTTTGAATTTTCCTCCAAATCAATTTGGTAAGTGGTATGCCTTGGGGAAGGTGAAAAATCAGGAGTAGGTGGTTGACTACTCAATTGAGAATCAAAACTCGCCTTAAATGGATCTTGAGTAATAAGCCTTATCCTAAAAGTTCCACTTCCTTCAGGTGTTTGATCTAAGATTTCCAAAGGTGGCAATTCTATTTCTTGTATGACAGGGGATGATGGTGCCTCCAATTCTTAAACAATTTCCTTACTTTGACTAGAGGTTGATATGAATTCTTGTGAAGATGTTTTTGGGAGGAATCTACCCTGTGAGTCTCTTAGTATACTCATATATGTTATGATATAGTAAGGAAGATCCTTCAACTACTAGATGTATGTTTTTTTTCTCTTGCTAACACTTATTTAGAAAGTTCCAACTAGTGTGTCCCTGAAAATGGTGCCAAAAAATGATGGGTGTCATTATTCCCTTCATTTAATCAACTTCTTGTTGATGTCATATCAAACCAGGGGTGTGTTTAAAGCTATATGCAACAAGAGTAATCTTATCGATCTAGTAGTTGATTGTAGTTATTTTTGTATTTTCTAGGGGATCTCTTTAATGTATTAAGGACTTATTGGTAAAACCTTATTTAAATCATACTATGAAAACTTGATGAAAATAAACACACTGAAAGCTTTGCTAAAAGGAAACACACTATGCAGAATGGAAACAAACACACTTGCTGTTGGAGATAAACACTCTTGCTTCTGAAAGTAAACACACTTGCTTTTGGAAATAAACACACTCAATTTAGAATGCTTAAAAATGATTACAAGAAATATAAGAATCTATCTAAACACCTATAGGAACAAGTATACTACAAAGATTTTAACTGGAAGAATTAAAATAATATAGAATTAACAGATCTAAGTTATTTGCTGAAGAAATATAAATACCAAATAAACAAATATCTTGGTCCTTGGGGGAGTGGGCACTTTCTCCTCCTTGAATCAAGATTTAACAACTGAGAATTCTCTCAAACAGGAATGGCTATTTTATTGATAAAACATTCTGATATTACAAAACATATTGGATCTAAGTACTTAGTCTCTATTTCTATTCTCTATTCTATTTCTATCTTATGTCATATTCTATTGTCTCCCTCTTTTATTTACTGTAGGTCTGATTTTTATATAAATTTTACAATCATAGTTGTCTCAATGATTCTGATGAAATCAAATCATGCCCAATAGATGCTGAGTCAGATTGTGGTTGATCAGACAATTGTAAGATAACTATCCCTAGATCTGCATTCAGAAATCTTCTCATCCTTTCTTGATTGAAAGGGTTGTTAATGAAAAATATTTGGATGTGGTTAGGATAGATAAAATTCCTTCAGATCCGAAACTTTAGAGAAGTTCCAAAACCATAGGAAATCATTAAGGATCAAAACCGTGAGAGTTCTGAAGCTATACCCATGAGTTCTGGAACTAAGTCTGAAAATTACGAAACTAAATACTAGAGTTCCAGAACTGAGTCTGAAATTTCTAGAACTTGATGATGACTATGTGATGGAGTTCCGAAACTAGCTTAGAAGTTCCAAAACTAAGCTGTGTGGGAACAGATGCTACCGAAAACATACTGAACGCTACCTACTTCATTTCCTTGACTAATTAGACTTGCTTTACTACAAAACTAACTTTCAAACACACACTTCATCAGGAATTATAGATCTTTTAACATTATAATCACAATCAATCAAAAGACAAAAAATTACATTCTAACTCATATCAGATCAAATAAAAAGTCACAAAATGCAATCAAACTTAATAAAAAGGAGAGTAAGATGAGATCATATATTATACATTAATAAGACATATTATTGCCTCATCAAACCATACATTCATTTTGATATCTTTAAGATGAGTTATTATATCATAATACCTAGTTTGATAATAGGAGAAACATAAAATGAATAACATATCTGATTCATAACATAAAGGAATGCACTAGGGTTTATACCCATGAAGAATACATATATTGAATAGAACCATATATTTCATATTGATCATAGTTCACTAACCATATTACATTCACCAAGGCCATACTAGGACAATGTATTAACATAGATAAGACTCGTGCTTCATCCTAACTATGCTTCCCATAGTACAAAAATATTTTCACAGACCCATCCCTATAGACAATCTATTACTCATATAGTCCTGTAAATGAGAACCCCAACTCTCTATAACCTTCTTATCATTCCTGCAGAGCTTCACCTTCCATTCTCTCTATTCATGCTCTCTTCCTTGATAACATCTCTCTTCTTTTATATGATCATCTCTATATAAAGTTGTATCACCCACCGTCATGCCTTTCTAGAGTATTAGATCGGTCACCAAGTGTCAAGGTGGTCCTCTAATGCAGCATGCTTATTCTCATCTAGAATCTCCACTCTCTGTAATGATATATTTTTGGATCCTTCCATCACATGGAATATTCCTTTCTTGACCACCAAGTTTCCAGGCTAGCACCTTATCCACTCCGCATGCTTAGTCAATTACATGCTTCTCTCATATGTTCCCTAGAATTCTGAATATGGCTAAGTCCTAAAACCATTTGCTTGTCCTTAAGTGTGCCTTGCATTCTACTAAACCCTTCCACAAACCTTGTCTAGTGTGCCTTTACCTTGCGTTACCTTCTTCATAATGGTCTCACACACCCACGTGCCTTATTGTACTTAGCCAATATTTTGAGGCCTAACATCCGCCCACACTAAGCTTGTTCTCCTTCCTCAGGAACACCTCTTCTTCAAAGATTAAATAATGGCAGGACTCTGAAAGGTTGGAATAGAGAATTAAGGAATGAAGAATGAGGAATGAATGAATTAAAGAATGGGGGGAACAATGAAGAATTTGTTTACTCTTGAAGGAGGAGTGGGAAATACTTCCTTATATCCATCTCAAGATTCTTCGAGGAATCTAACCCCATTCTGCACTTGGTGACAAAAAGTCACCCACTAGGGTGATCACCTCCTCAAAACTTATTTCATCCCCTTTAGCACTCATTGTATCAGTAATCCCTTCTAGTTGTTTTCATGTATCATCAAGAACATCCATCCTTTGGGTGATCTGGGGGTATAATTCCTTCAGGAAGTTTTTGATCAAGCCCCACAAGGTCTTGATGGCTTCTGATTTCTTCTCCACCTCAGAACAAATATTATCCCACTCTACTCTGTTCCACTTATTCTTCTCCTAAAACTCCTTGAGATCTACTTCATGTGTAGAAAATATAATGATTGCTACCCTATCTCTGTCAGCCCAATTATCATAAGAAGCTTTAGGAATTTGCACGGCAGCCTTTACATTAGCAAGGAGTTTGTTTATACTAAGTGATGATCTATATAACCTTTAGCTTTTCCTCTTTTTCATGGTGCTCCACCACCTCCTCTATGGATTCTAAGGAAAATGGATTCCTTTCCATTGTTAAGATGTGATTCAAATCCTCAAGGCACTGCAAGGTATATTCTTACTTTTGCTCGGGTGGTGCTAGGTCGGGATGCTTTAAGATAATAACATCTGTAATCATATCAATTATCTTGTATACTTCACACACCCTTTCCTTTTCCTCTTTCAGTTTGTGCCTTAACTGTGCGTTGATTAGATCTTCTTACTTCAAGTCCTTGCTCTTCTTGAGGAGATCCTCCTCCTCCTTCTCCTATTCCCCTTCTAGGAATCTCACCCTTTCATTCCTCCCAAAAAGTCTTGCCTCAAACTAAACTGAAACCTTGTTGAGTGCATTACAGACTTTCTCATTTGACAACTATTGAGAATTCACCAGGGGGTTTATTCCTTTTTCCTTTGGCATCTTCATTAGTGTCCCTTGGCTCACTTTGAATTTAGGCTCCTCAACATGGGACATGAATACCCCAAGATAGCCATTTCCTGGTTTGTGGGTATGCACCTTCTTCATCAAATGCAGACATTTCCCAAAGTTATTCTATTGGCACCATGCTTTGGAAATGCATGCATAGAACCTTACTTGGATCATTGATATAACTCATTCCTTTCCCTTATGCTGCCCCTCTACTCTTCCCACATATTAATGCAACCTTTAGAAATCTTAATACTAAGTTTGGGTCTTCTCCCATGCTTCTATAATCTTTTCCAATGCTATCCTCTTATATCTCCTTGAGAACTTCTTCCGCACTGCACTCTACCTCATGTTCCACTAATGTTTTGATAATTCCTGCCTCTTCTCTCTCTGTGGTCTCTTATATTTTATCCTTGGTGAGGCCAAGGGTCCTTTGATATTTTTTGTTCACCTCCTCACTAAACCCTTTTCCTTGAGCATCTGCTTCCTCCTCGCTACTCTTTTCTTCATCTCCTTCTTCTTCTAAATAATGTATATCATACACGGGATGATTATAGACTTCTTCATCCTCATCATCATCCTTCTTGATCCTATAGGCCTCCAAGCCCTTTGTTTCCTATGAGTATGCCTTTTCTGCCACTTTCTGTTTCTTCCTAACTAGTGATTCTAGTATAGGATTCTTTCTTCTCTTTTTCCTCAACATGCGACTCCTTTCTTGGAAATTATTCTTGTGTGGGAGTCTCCTCTCACTCTGGTTCCTTTTCTTCTGTGGTATTATCCCTAACTAAGGACTTGTTCTTACACACGTAAATTCTAGGATTAGCACTTGTTTTTGGCATGCCCATAAATTTTTTTATTTGTACACTTGGTGAATTCTTCTCCTATACTTCTTCTCTCTCCCTCTTCTTTGGTGCAAAATTCTTCCTTCATGCAAGATATTATGGAATGTGAGACATCATTCTTAAAGGTAGGTCTCTCTCTGTTTCCTAGAAGTTTATTCATGATGATGCAAGTATACTCTTGCTGTGAAGTCCAAATTGATAAGTTGGTAAAGCGATGTAAATTTTGATTCATCATCTAACAAAGTTCATGGGAGCACTATACTTATCCAAATATGCGCAAAAATTCTTTTGATATACAATTGATTTTTATGTAAGTGGTCAAAAGGTGGTCTTGGTCAGGACCTAGCATCAAGTCGAACCTCATGAGCCTTTTGGCCCCTCCTTAAAATAGTCATGACCCCTACCTGATGAAATATTCTGCGCAATTTAAAGGACTAAAGGCAATTTGCACCATGTGACCTTTGGTCCCATTCATTAGAGTGAATCTTCCAATGCAGAAGTGTTGGTATACAACAAACATTATTCCTCTTGGATATTCTTTCCTTGGGGACAAAGCATGGATGTACACAAATTTCTATAGGTATCCTCCACTCTGGCCATCGAAAAAAAGCATTCATACATTTTGTTGGGACCATTTCTCTAATTTGCACGTAATTCAATACAGAAGCTTTCGTTCTCATGGTCCTCTATAAGTATATCTCTCTCAAATATTTGCTCGATGGGTGATTGGATCATTTATCAGGATGCATCCCATATGAAACTTCTTTGTGCCCATCTGAGCACTCTTTAGATCTATGAGTCTGAAGATTCGCATTGGTGAGGAAGTGATTGATATTTTTCCTTAACATTATCTTGTCCACCTCCTACACGCTGAGTAAGGATATATTCTGCTATCTATAATCCAAAGGCATCCCCCAGGGTTAATTTGATAACATGGTTCCTTCTAGAATCTTTTGGCAAGTACCATTCAACCATGTGATTGTTTCAGGGCTTTTTTCCACCTTTCTTGCGTCCATTCAACTTGGTAATTGTTATCCAAATTTCACCCTGTCCGAGAGTTAATTTGATAACAGTGCATCAGGAAAGTTTTTAAAAAGTTCGGCAAGCAAGTAGATTGGGATTTAGGGGAAAATCGTGAAAATTGGCTAAGTCCTAGTCCTCAAGGCCACCTTTGGGACAGTTGGAACAATTATACATGGAAGGCACAGATCAGCCAAAAAGCCTCCAGGCGGCCCGCAACAGAAAAGGGACATCTGGGACATCGGGACGCATAGGATGCAGAAATGCCCAGATCAGCCGAAAGAGAAGAAAATTTGTCCAATAGTCCTGGGGCATCTGGGAGCAACCGAGGACGCGAAGGATGTGAAAAGGCGGAGTGACCGAGAGCAAAGGAAGCCCATTTCGAATCGGGCGAACCGGAAGAATTTGTCCAAGACAGTCACTGGGACATTTGGGACAAATGGACACAAAGGACGCAAACCAGCCGGATTCGGCTGAAATAGGAAACTTCAGCACAAGGGACAAGTTGGGACAAAGTGGACGCGCGGGACGCGGATAGCCGAAGGGGCCGAAAGCCAATCAGATCAACGCCACGTGTCATCGGCAGAAAAAGGGACGAGGAAGCCCATTTCGGGTGGATCAGGAGGATTATGTCCCACAACAGCACTGGGACATCCAAAACAAAAGGACGCGATGGTGGCACATGAAAATCTGGCTAGACTCATGGACAAATCACAGCATGACACGTGTCGCCAAGGGGGAAAGGTCCAAAAAGTCAAAGGACGAAGTTTTCGAGCACTGATCCTGAACCAATAAAAAGAGGACACGTGTCCAATGAAGGGGCCCATAGGGAAGGAGAGAGAATTACACATCCAATCAGTGCTTGACACGTGTCATCCAGGTGGCAGAGCGTGGGAAAGATTTTCAAAACACGTTTTCACCTGTTTTGTGCCCTAAATCTTCAGATCAACATATCTTTCAATCTAGAGCTCGGATTTGCACGTTCTTTATATCAACGGAAAGCTTATGAAATTCTCTACATGATTCTAGGGTTAATCTTGAATTTTGGTGTAATCTGGAGAGAGAAATTAAGAAACGACTCTGACACGTGTTCATGGCTAGAAGTGATATTTCAGCGACCAGATTTAATGCAGAATGGGTCACATTCTCCTATAATTCGGTCCAAGTGACAGGGTATGGGTTTGTAAGGTCCCCCATGATGTTTTAATGCATCTGCAGTTGAGGAGGGATGGGCTCTCATGTTTTTGTACATTTTATGTCCCCTGGGCTCGATCCTTGCACTCTAAAAGCCGGATTTGGCTCATTTCTAAAATGGGGGAACATTTTTGGGCATAACAGACTTCTTCTTTCACCTCCAGCAAGTGATTGATGCAGGGATCAGACCTCTCCAAAGATTGTAACAGTTTTCTTTTACCTCTCTGAGGGTGTAATGCGTGTTTTGACACTGAAATGATAATGCAAGCTCTGTGAATGGGTTTTAGTCCTCTGTTTGTATTATTTGCTTCATTTCAGATCCTAAATTATACCTTATCAGTCTGTGTATGTTTTATGTTGTGAACTTTGGTCTGTGTCTATTTACATGACAAGTATGTTTCACCACTACTTTTGGTGCATCACCATCTTTAGCTAGTTTCAATTTTTTGCACTTCTACCCCTGTCTCCTTGCAATTTAGAGTAGGATTAAGATCTGAACCTCTGTAGTTGTGCAAGCATTAGATCTAAATCAGAGGAGTTTGAGGAACCGGCCTCTAATCTGGAGATTCCTCTCTCAGTTTCACAAGTCCCCACACTTGGAGAGAGGTTTCCATGTTGTGAAATCACACTGGATGCTAGAGTGATCAACCTAGAAGCTTGATCTGCATCCAGGGGTGCTGTGAGTCTGCAACAATAGTTTTGGCACGCTCAGTGGGACAAGAGGTCTCATTTTTATTGCAGCAGGGTTGATGTGCATCTGCTGCATTTTTCTTGCTTAAAAAGAGCTATTATTTGCACATCTGGGGACTTCAAGGGGAAGAACCAGCTGGTTCCAAGTGCAGGCCTGAAAACTCAAGAGAAGAATCACCACAAGGTCAAGAGTTGAAGAAGAAGAAGTGCTATTTGAATACCTACAATTATCTCCAAGACGAAGGAAAAGAGGAAGAAGGATTCAAAGGTCTCCATCTCCACCAAACAGAACTCTCTCAACTCCTCCACCTGGTAGGCCTTTCATTCAGTCAACAAGGGTTTTAAGACCAATTAGAATGGTTCAGAACAGTCCCTATGTCAACTTCACAGGCAGCAGCCCACTTGCTCTCAATGCACAACATCCAGTTCCTATTGCAGCCTTGAAGAACATTCCCTACTTCACTGGAGAAAACCAGACTACTCCAGGTGATCATGTTAAAGATATTGCTAACCTTTGTGCAATCCATGAAATCAATGAAATGCAAGTGGCTGTTAAGTTACTGGCATCTTCATTCAAGGGTAAAGCATTGCAATGGTTTAGGAGCCTTGGATTTGGTTCTATCACAAACTGGAATCAGCTGTGTATTGCACTTCACGAGAAATTTGGAGAGAAGGGAGACAACTTGTCTCTTTTGGAGCAGCTGACAACCATCAAGAGAGCTCCCAATGAGCAGCTGACCGATTTCAACTTCAGATTTCAAAAGACCTGGGAGAGAATTCCAGTGGCAGTCAGGCCAACAACAAAAGGTGCTTTTCTCTACTATCTCAAAGCTCTAAATTCTGATATTTCTATGTTAATTCAGTCCATGGGAGGCACAACAATCCCTATGGCTTATAGCATTGCCATTAGGGCTGAAAATTGTTTGATCCAAGCTGGAAAACTTGCCCCTAGACCTCCCATGCCACTGTTTCCAAGTTTAGAGAATCCAAACACCAGTCAAGCACCTAATTTGGCTCCTTCTCCCACCCCTAGAAATTAGAGTTCAAATGAAGCTTCTACTTCATCCTCTAGTGCTTCAAATGAACTCCAAGAGGTCATGAAACAGTTGCAAAATTTGGGAAATGAGCTGGTTACTATCAAAAGACAGCAAGCTCAAAGTGCTAGACCGTATCAACCTCAAGCGCAATACCAGGCTAGGCCCCCATACCAACAAAATAGGTCACCAAATCAGGCTGCAAATCAAAATCAAAGCCAAGTAAGGCCTCCCACTAATAGACCATTTCAGCCCTATAACCCCAATGTCGTATCTTCTTCTAAAGCATTAGTGCCAGTCCAAAACAACATTGCTCAGGAATATGATTGGTGTTTTCCATGTAATGAGCCTCATAACCAATCCATGTGCTTCAATGGTGCTCTCAATTAAGCATTGATGGTGATAACTACTAGTGTGGAGGGTGAGGGCAGTCAAGGAAACAACCAATAACAAGAAACATTCCAACAACAATCAGCCCCAAATGACACCACATTGGTGAACTGGCAAGCAGAGGATTTCTGTGGCATGAATCAGGTAGTTTCTCAAGGTGTTGCAGCCAACACAAGGTCAAAAAGGATGAATTTGGGTGAAGAACAGCCATTAGTCCCAGCCAATCCAACCTCCCATGGTTCCACAAGTGGTTGGCAAGCAAAATCCAATTTTAAATGCACAAGGGCAGCCAAGAACAGCTCCTAGGCCAACTCAAACACCAGTTGTTATTGTCCACGCGCAAGGGGTGAATGTGCAAACCAAGGGACAAAAAAAATATACTTCATCCCCATTCAGTATCATTGGTCAGATGAAGAAGACAAACGTCAACATATCTATGTGGGAATCCCTATCCATCTTAGGCCAAAGAGATTTGCTACAAGCTGCCATGAAGAACTGGTCAACTTCTAATCAACAGGTCCAAATGTAAGAGAAGGTACTCACAAATGCTGCCCAGCCTGAAGAAAGTCATGGAGGACAGCAAGGTAAGATGTTGAAACCCCCTCCTTTCTATGTTTCATTGATCATTATAAATCAGCTAGTACATAATTGCATGATAGACTCCGGGGCAAGTAGCTCAGTAATGCCTAAACAAATAGCTGATTAGCTAGGGCTCCAGTATGAAATAACATCCAAAGGGGTAGTGCAGTTAGATGGAACAACAGTAGCAACAGTTGGAGTGATTAGAAACTTGAGTCTTACCTTGCATGCATGTCCAAATGTTATTGTTTTACAAGATGTATCAATCATAGACCTTCCACCACTCTTTTCCCTTTGCTTGTCAAGGGACTTCACAGCCAAGATTGGGGGGTATTTGTCTACTGATTGGTCACACATGCTATTCAGAACAAGATATGGAACTAAGGCCACGATCAGATCCGAACCTATTGGAAACTTCCATATTGAGCCTTACACTCCAAGTCAGATTAATGCCAATTGTTTAGCATTTGATCAAGAAGATCACCCTAGCACTGATGAAGCTGACACCAAGGTTGGAAGTATCCTGGATCTAACTCTTGATGAATGGGCAAACAAGACACATCCTTTTGATCCCTATTAAGAAGTAGAAGAATATGCGCCAGGAGTTTATTGTTTACATGAAGAGAATCAGCCTCTCCCCAGCATCACCAAGCCGGATCATAAAGACAAGAATGAAGTATGGAAATTGTTCTTTGATGGGTCAAGGAGTAGATAAGGTGCAGGAGGAGGAGCTATGCTCATCTCACTGCAAGGTATAAGGTATTACTCAGCCTTCCGTTTCTAGTTTTCCTGTTCAAACAACATGGCTAAGTATGAAGCCTTAATTCATGGACTGCACTGGGCAATGAAGAAAGGCATCACGAATTTACAAGTATTTGGTGATAGTGAGCTGATCGTAAACCAAGTCAAAGGAAAAAATGCTGCCAAAAATGATCTGTTGAAGAACTACAAAAATCAGGTATGGGATCTTATTGAAGATCTTGAAGCTTTTAGCATCAGTTCTATCCCAAGAAAAAAGAATGAAGCCGCTGACAGACTTGCAGCAATTGGGGCTGCGTTTGACATTGTAGAAAATATCAAAAGTGAAAAACCTCAGCCTCATATCAAAGTGGTTGTGAGACCAGCTGTTCCGGATAACAATACAAGTTGGCAAGTCTTCGAGAATGATCAACAGATTATTAATTTCCTGCAAGAAGAAGCTGAGTTCTCCGCCAAGAATCAAGACAAGCTGGGGCAGCAATATGGTGACCAAGTGGTGCAGCGGAGAACTAAAAAATTACCAAAATGCCTCATAACCTTGGATTCAATCTTCAACCCGAATGATCAGTTCCGGAAGGAGAAAGCGAACATTCAAGTAAAGGGTGAAGATTCAGAGCCTATTTTAGTGGAAGAAGGCAAAACATTGCAGATTGGCAAAGTAAGTACCTCACAAGAGAAATCGGATTTTGTTCAGCTTTGTCAAGAGTTCCCAGATGTCTTTGTTTGGACTTACAAAGATCTAAGAGGTTTCAACCCAAAGCTGGCACAACATACTATTGAGCTGGATCCGGAATCCAAGCCTGTCAGGCAAAAGCAAAGGCCAATGAATCCCCATATTGAACCTCTCATGAGTAAAGAGTTAAGCAAGCTTATTGAGGCCAGTATCATCTTCCCCATCAAACACTCAAGTTGGGTCACCAACTTAGTGCCAGTCAGAAAGAAGAATGGAGAGATCAGGTTGTGTGTCAACTTCAGAGACTTGAATAGAGCCTCTCTCAAGGATCATTATCCACTCGCTTCCATGGAGCAAATATTGCAGGTTGTAGCTGGTTCAGAAAGGTTTTCACTACTTGATGGCTACTCAGGCTACAATCAGATTATGGTGAGGGAGGAAGATCAGTTCAAGACAGCCTTCACAACCAAATGGGGAACATATGCCTACAAGAAGATGCCATTTGGCCTATCAAATGCTGGAGCCACTTTCCAAAGGGAAACGGATATGGAATTCAAGGGGTTGATCAATAAAATAGTTTTGATATATCTTGATGACATCACTATATTCTCCAAAAATGCAGTGGATCACCTTTTTCATCTGAGGCAGGTATTTCAGAGGTGTAGAAGATTTGGGGTATCATTGAATCCCAAAAAATGCATATTCTTGGCTCATGAGGGGAAACTCCTAGGCCATATTGTCTCGAAAGAGGGACTGCCAATTGATCCAAAGAGAGTTGAAGCCATAAGAGCACTACCATTGCCAAGCCACAAGAAGGATCTTCAAAGCTTCTTGGGAAGGATCAATTTTGTCCGCAGGTTTGTCCCAGATTTTGCAGCCCTTGTCAAGCCCATCACCAAAATGTTAAAGAAGAGCATGGCTTTTAAGTGGACGGCAGAAGGCAAGGAGAGCTTCGAAGTAATCAAAGAAGCTATCTCTCAAGCACCAACTCTCATCAACCTAGACTTCTCCAAGGATTTCATCCTCTATGCATTTGGAGGTGATGACACTATTTTTTCCATTCTGGTACAACAGAACAAAGATAATGATGAGCAGCTGATTGCCTTTTTCAGCCAGAGCCTAGATGACTGCGAGGTGAGGTACTCTTTTATTGAAAAGCATGTACTTGCAGTAATCAGAAGCTTGAAGAAATTCAAGCATTTAGTCTCAAACAACAAGGTCCAATTGCTGGTCTCACATGCTGGAGTTAAGGACTTCCTCCTCAACAAGGATTTGAATGAGAAAAGGGCAGGTTGGATCACCCGTGTCATGGAATATGACATTGAGATCAAGATCACCAAGCTGGTAAGAGGGAAAGGATTGTGTGAGCAGTTGGTTTTGGGGAAGCAAAAAGAAGTATGGAACAAAGAAGAAACTGTTTTGACAGTTCAGGATAGCCATGAGCCAAATGGCAATCATGAAGAAGACAATGCTTCCCCCACTCCTTGCTAGACCCAAGGTATTATGCACTTCCTAGGCACAGGCCTATGCCCTCTAGAGATGAACAAGACCCAAAGGAGACACTGCAGATTGCAGGCTGTCCCGTATGCCATTGTTGATGGAGTTTTGTTCAAGAAAGATGTGAATGGAGTGCTGCTGAGATGCATTAGCACAAATCAGATTCAAAGGGTATTAGAAGATGTTGGTCCGAAAATCTGTCGCTTGGGCAGATCTATGGATAAACGAGCCAACAGTGTGCAGGGCATAGCCCCTCTTTGAGTCAGCAAAGCGAAACTGGTTTATTGCTATTCTACCAGCAGGAATCTATGCAAGTCTCACAGATTCTACCTTCGGGGGTTTGGGATCTCATCCCAGTAGGTTTATTTCCGGCTACGAAGAGAAAGGAATGAAAGAGAGGAGGAAGAAGGAACAGGTCTGAAGGGAGAAAAGAAATGAATTCCAAAGCAGAAAGGTCAGAAGATTTATGTTTTTGGGTTGGTAGTAAACAGAGCCAAACCTACTTGCATAAATAAACAAAGCAATACTGATGATAAATAAATGACAATAAAATAGAAGCAAATCCAACAGAATAAATACACAGATCTAACATAAGAAAGATCTAATGTATATAACACAGGTATTCAACACAAAGTCCAAATATTGTATTACTAATTTGTTCTGTTACAAAAAGCTCAAAGTCTTTTCTCCTTACTCCTATTTCTCATCTGAAAGATATTCATCCATCCATCAACACAACAAGTGTTGGGGTATTTATAGAAGAAGAGGAGAAAAGAAGGCAAAAAGGAGCCAACAACTATTTACAAAGATATTTACAAAATATCTAAAAGTCATGTTGACTTTTTATAACTTGATGGATGTCATCATCCCATGATGCAACATGGATGATGTGATCGTTTGCCTCAACATACTTCAGACATTCCAACAAGAAATTCAGAGAAGAGAGAGAAGAAGAAGAAGGAGGAGGAGGAGCAGCTACTCGTCGTCATCATCCTGCGGCCGAAAGGGAGTAGCTGCTTTTGATGCTGCTCAGGTGATGAGATATGGAACTGAGCGCGGTATTCCAAAAACTTGTAAATCATTGGCCCAAATTCATCCTGAGAAGGATCCTTGTGTAGTTCGCTGATTGCCTCACAAGTCTCCCGCTCGTCTATGAGCTTCTCTGGGAGTTTGGAATAATCTTTTTCCGCCTCAATGAGGAACCCGATGAAGTCCCTACAGGCCAGCAGGTTGTGGATAGATTCAGTGTCAAATGTGACCTCTGGCCCTGTTCCTTGAGAAGCGATCTCCTTGAAGATCTGGATGGTTTCATCAACTAACCTTAAGATAAAGGAAGGAGTGAGCAACCCTGGAGACATGTTGAGAACAATTCACTCCATTTGGTGCATTGCATCTGGGGCTGCTTCCTTTACCTTGTCGATTTTTTCCAGAATAAATTCAAGCTAATCCACCCAGTAGTCCAAAGTGGACATGGTTTTGTTGAGGGCCCTTGGATGGCCAAAGACACCAAACTTGACTAGATCTTTGACTGAACAGTCGAACATCTGTTGAAAGGTCTCGTGTCGGAGTCTAGCATGATCTAGCTCTTCTGATATGGGCCCCGCTAATGCTTGGAGCTCTTTGTTCACCTTTCCGATGCTCAGATTCAATTTGACAAACTCGGCGATCACTCTTTCACTGTCCTTGAGGATTTGGCTCCTCCAAGCAGAAACAACCATACCTTGCTCGCCAATCTTTGCATATTCGTTGATTTTCTCCTTGCTGAGAAGCTCAGAAGTTTCAGCGGCAGTTGTGGGAGGTGCACTACCCATCTTCTGTAAGGCTTGGAGCAGATATTTGTTTTGCTCTTTTAGTAGCCTTTTCTCTTCTTTTGTTTCTTGAAGCTTTTGAAAGAGGGCGTCGACCGCGGAAAGAGATTCCCCCCGAAGACTTTCAGAAGATGTCCCCATTGTGACTTGGGTCACAGTAAAATCTGTCAGAGACAAATCCTTTTTCTATTTGAGGGGATCGGGGTATGCAATTTCCATGATTCTCTCACCTGCAGCACTTTTAGAGAAGCGTGCAACAGGCTTCAGCTTCTTCGCCCCTTTGGCTGGGATCACTGAAAAGTCCATTGGAGCGATGAGAACTTTCCTCTTTTGCTGGCTCAGCTGCTGAGAGATCCAGGCTGGTCCTATGGAAGAAGGACCAGAAACAGAGGAGGGGACAGCTGCAGTAGAAGAGGGGAAAAATGTGGAGACACGTGGAGGTGGCATAGAGAGAATAGCCGAAGAAGTGTCCACGGGAGGAAGGGAAACTGTAGCTGCGGAAGACATAGAAAGGGAAGGGAGCTCGGAGATGAGGGAAGAAATGGAGGAGGAAATATCAGTGCGGGAAGAGAAGATAGACGAAGAAGCAGGGGAAAGAGTAGAAGAAGGGGCGGAGGACACGACTAAATGGATGGTCGCTTGAGTCACTCGAGGAGGGGAAGGAAGAGAAGAAGAAGGGATAGAAGGGACCTCTGTTGTGGTAGCAATGCCGACATCCTGAGTGGATGGGCTAATTGGACTATCCCCTGCTGCTTATTTCTCTGGCGAATCCAGAGTTATTACCTATTCTGGCGGTGTGGAAAGAGGACTCTCGGGGGCTTCTTCCTGAATGGTGCTGGATTCACCTTTTACACCTTTACCTTTAAGATGATTTTTGGACCGTGAAGGTGCGTTGCCCAATGGGGAGGTTGTGAAATCTACCTCGAGGTAGATTAGGCCGTTCATCTGGCACCAGTGCTCTATCCTATGCAGAGTTTCCTTGACCCTCTCCTCAATTGTCTGAGGAGATTTAGTTCTGTTAATGGCTGGAAAGGGCCAATCGTCCCCATCTGTATCATTATATACCTTGTCCACTTCATCTTCTATTGTTTGGTAGCCTTTGGGGACAATGGCTACCCCATACTGGATAATTTCTTCTAATGCTAAGCGAGAATGACCCTTTCTTCCGAGCTCTACCTCATGGAGGACGTCAATATAAATATCCTTGATTTGAGGAACGTGGATTGGATCAAGCTTTGCTCTTGGTAAGCAGCCCCTTGGGTCGAAGGTGGGCCTGGCTGGGAAGTCATGCTTCAAATTGAGTAACTCTAGCTCTGCAAACATTTCCTTCGCCTTGTGGTGGGTAGAGCATGTGTATCGGCCCACTGTGAGGGGGAAAGGAGTTCCACGCTTCTTCCTTTTTAGGCATTTTTCATGGTATGTGACCAGCAGCCTTAATAGTTCCAGCAGAATCAGCTTAGGCCCAGCATACCTTGGTAGCCTAGTTGGCTCTCCCAAAAAGTTGGCAGCCCTCAGATAGGTGAATGTAGGAAATTGGGTGAACAGGGCTCCCCATTTCTCCGTGGCTGCCACTATGTTTTTGGTCGTACGACCATGAGTCAGATTTGGCCTCAATAGGCAGATGATGTGATAAAAAAATGCATCATTGATTTTGGCAAATTGTGCGATGCTATTCTCCAGCTTCAACTCTGGATAATACTCATATATTTTGACCTGAGGCCAAACTCCACTTCGTGCTAGGCCTGGATAATCCCTCTCTGATGCTGCAGCGTATACCACGTAGGAGTTCATATGGAATACTCTCGTTGTGCTGAACTGTTGTAGCTGCTCGGAAATGGTGCTGCTTATAATTTCCCCCCAGCAAAAGCGCTGATCAGGAAAATTCTTGTTCATTGTTTCCAGGTAGCACAACATCCATTTATGGAAGTAATGGGCGTCAGAGAGCCCGAAGACCCTGCTCAAGAAGGTAATGGTATCGCTGAGATCTTCTGAGAAGTCACTACGGTGGATGATTTGGGGCCATCGGGTTACCACCTTCTTGTTCTTCAAGTAGACTTCGTTCATTAGTTGCATGCATTGGTCTTCATTATCTTCCTAGGCCTTGATACACTCTACTTGGCTAACGGCCACGAAGTGCCGGTGGTGAGGGATGCCAAGTATCATCTCAAAATGATGGGCAGTGAGGTTAATGACTACCTCGCCCTTAATGTTTTCGACACATCTGGTGTCTTTGTTGTAAGACTGAGCAACCACCATTATAAATTCATTGTTGACTGTGTTGACGGGGATTCCTCTGGCGAAGTGCAGGGCACTGCCTATTAATTTGTCCATCCATGGACTCCTTGTAACTTTCTGAGTTCTGGCCCAAAATTCGTCCATGTCGACATGCCCTAATTCTGAGTCTCTGACATCCATGCTGCATTCGGCCTGTGACTCGGGCATTATGACCCTCTGATATTTATACTTCATCTCTTCCTCAGTAAGCTTAGCCTTCCCTTTTGATTTGGTGGGTCTCTTACTGGATGTAGACATATGTTCTTCTAAGATTATCTGATGATCTGCATGAAGAAGAAGCGAGACCCAATCTGAAAAAGTTGAATTAGCCATTTGATCTTCCATTGGAATGTTAGCAGAAAAGAGTTAGAGATTTTTAGGCTCAGGGCGCAGGAAAAATGCAGCTTACAGGGCTAAATAGGCAGGGCGCACGGAAAGGGTTGTTGCAAAGATTAAACTGGTGCCAAAGGTGCATGGCGCATGCATACTGCAGAGTGCATTTTAGTAAAGGGCGCATGAGAAAATCGTGGTGCATGGAGACAGGATGCGCCAAAGGTGCATGGACCTTGCATGTTACATTGGGATTTGGTGCACCCTTTTGCGCATGGGAAAAGCGTGTAACAAGGACTTTTCGTGCGCAAAAGGAAATATGGCACGACGCAGGGAGGGTTTGCACAACACGAATGTTTATTGAAAGGAGCGATGCGCCTGCGCTTTTATGACTATACTTGGCGCAAATATAACTTGTGTTGCATGGGCGCAGGGTGCGCTAAGGGCACATGGAAAGGCGATGCAGCACTGAATGATGGTGCGCCAAAGGAGCACAAGTTTAGCTTGTGCAGCATGTGGAAGAGGCGCGCCTTGAGGGTGTATGAAAACTTGATGTAACAAGCATGATGGGTGCGCCATTGGCGCGGGTTCTAGTTATGCTGCAGAGGGGACATATGCGCCATGGGGGTGCAACTGTTTATGATGTTGCATGACGCGCTGGTGCGCCCAAGGAAAAAAAAATAGGGTTTGTTCTCCATGGTTTATCACTTCATTCTTTTTAGTTCAAAAGCTGCTTTGGGATATTCAATGGTTTGAGCTAAAGGGGTTTCAGACCAAGCTTTCAAACTAACACCCTCTACCAGCAGATCTGGAAAGAGGGATGGGAGGAAACAAATAAGGAAAGACGGCACAGGGGAGGGCTAGCTCGACATTTGATATTTTAATACTGCTAAACCACAACCAGCCCACAAGCATACCAAGAAACAAGAACACAAAACACACAAGAGGGAGAAGAACTCTTACCCGGATAAATAACAAAAGCTCAAGAACGGGTCCACAACACGTTGAAAGCGACGAGGCAAGGGCTGACAGTCTCAGAAAAAACACGTGCTCAGCGAAAAGTGAAAATGACATTTGGGTGCGCAAACACATATATATAGGTTAGCTGAACATTAATGCGCCACCCACTTTTTGAAAAGCGCATGAAAACTGCTGTAGATAGGAAAAAGCGTGTGCCCTTTGGCGTACCAAAACGCCTGCCAACATGAAATAAAGCGTGCCTTTGGCACACCAAATGCTATCTTGACAGGAAATTATGTGCGGCTTTTGGCGCACTAAAGCATTGTGTTGCAATAAGATCATGTGCGCCCTTTGGCGCACCAAAAAGTGGCGTAACAAACGTTGTGCCAACACAATGGCGCATGCGTCTTGGTGCACACAGGGAAGGCTCAACACACTTTGGTGCACTGAAAGTCATGTTAACACTGAAAATCACGCGCCAAAGGCTTTAAGGGGGCGCACCAAAAGTTGGTGTTACATAGCAATTTCATGCGCCCAGCCAAAAAAGGCTCAAAAGACTAAGTTTGAAAAACCAGGTTTCCCGGGAAGGGATTTTACAACGTTTCAAACGCAAGGGATCCCTAACGAGGGATCAGGACAAAATTTCGGTATGGTTATCGGTAAAATTGCCCTTGTCAATTTTACGGGATAACAGCTGGCTCTTTCTGGGGACTATCCCTGAGTAAACTCGGGGGTAGAGAATCCCAGTTCTCATGTGCCTATCCATTGGGTAACAGAGTCAAAAACAAAAAGCAAACACACAACTTAAAGCAAACTGTACAAAGAAGAGAGCAAGCTCTACTTCCTGAAGATCTTCAGATGCTGCCCGCTATAAGGAAGTGGGAGTTCGGTTCCATCTAGATATGAGAGATAGAAACTATTCTCTCCATTGAGCTGCTTGATCTTGAAGGGCCCTCTCCATAGGGAATCAAACTTTCCATGCATGCCCTTTGGTTCTCTTCGCTTGTCGCACAAAAGGACGAGATCTCCCACTTGAAAATCCCTTTGCTTGGCTTTCTTATCAAAAAGCCTCTTAACTTGATTCTGATGTTCAGTGATCCTATTGACCACCCTCACTCTCTTTTCTTCAAGTTCTGCCAGATACATAATTCTCTTTTCAAGAGAACTTTGGAAAGTTTCATCTTCGATGGCTCGTGCCGAGCGTAGAGCAGGAAGTTCCGCAGAAATGGGAAGCTCGGCATCAATACCATATAACACTTGAAAAGGTGACATGCCAAGAGATCTCTTGGGAGTAATACGATCGGCCCACAAAGCGTCGTACAAAGACTTGTGCCACATTCGCTGATTCTCATCTACTAACTTCCGTATGATGGTCACCAAGTTCCTGTTACTGGATTCCGCCTGACCATTTCCCTGAGGATAATAGTCGGATGCGTGAGCCAAAGTTATACCATATCCATAGAAAAAACTAATAACCTCTCGTGAGGAGAAGTTAGAAGCATTATCAGTAACGATTTTGTTTGGAATGCCAAACCTGACAATGATATTTTCTTTAATGAAATTATAAACCACCTCAGACGTGGCATGCTTGACAAGTATGGCTTCCACCCACTTGGTAAAGTAATCCGTTGCTGTAAGGACATAGCTATGTCTGGCACTCGATTGAGGATTGAGTGCGCCAATAAAATCAATTCCCCATTGCCTGAATGGTTCATTGATAATGACCGGCCTTAGGGGAAAGGCAGCCAACTTGGGCTTGCCAACGAATTGTTGGCAGGGTTCACATTTCGCCACCCAGGTGGCTGTATCTTGGAAGAGTGTCGGCCAATAGTACCTAGCTTGAATGATCTTGTGTGTGGTTACGGAGGAAGAGAAATGCCCTCCACAAGCTGAATTGTGAAAAATTTCCAGTAGTTTTTCTGAGCTTTATAGTGCGCTTCTCCTTTGCAGTTAGGTGCATTGGACATTCGCCATAGGTAAGGAAGAAAGCGATGTCGGAGTACCACTCATCACTAGTTGCAACAAATAGAACCAGAGGCAGAGAATCAGGCTCTTCCTACCGGTCCTGTGTTTCATCGGTGTAGTCACCCCTTTCATCAGATTTTTCTGAATCTTTGTTTTCAGCCATAAGCTGACACAGGTCCTTGCCCCTTACCAGCGTGGTTGGTTTAATATCCAGGTCATACTCCTGGACCTTTGCGATCCAATTTCCTCGCAAGCTTCCTAACTCCTGCTGAGTTAGAATTGATTTCACCGCCGTGTCAGGGACCAGCACCACCGTATGCGAGTTTAGAATGTAATACCTGAAATTCTTCACTGCTTTGACAACGGAAAAGGCATGATTTTCCAGTTGAGTCATTTTTAGTTCGTGAGGCTTGAGGGGAGAACTCATGAACGCGATTGGAGATTCAACATCCTCCGAGTTCTTTTGCATTAAGATTGCGGACACAGTATGCTCAGATGCATAGCTATACATGATGAAGTCCTTGGAGAAATCTGGACATACCAGGACTGGTGCATGAGCAATGAAAGCTTTTATTTCTTCAAATGAACTTTTCCCCTCTTCACTCCATCTGAAATTTGGTGACCCCTTCATCATGTTCAATATGTGACGGGTTTTTTCAGTAAAGTAAGGAACAAAACGCCTGAGAAAGTTCACCTTTCCAAAGAAAGAATGAACACCAGTCTTGCTTGTAGGCAGAGTAAGGCTTTGAATAGCCTTAACTCTTTCGGCATCTATCTTTGTTCCTTCTTTACTAACCACATGGCCTAGCAACTTCCCTTCCGTGACTCCAAAAACAGACTTTTTTGGGTTTAGGGAAATCCCATGTTCTCGGCACCTGTCCAACACTTGCTCCAAATGATCACAATGATCATTTCGCTGTTTAGAGAACACGGTTAAGTCATCTAAATAAACCACAATGAATTTCCCCATCATACCTTTGAATGCAAAGTCCATGGCCCGCTGAAAAGTGGCACCAGCATTAGTTAGGCCAAAAGGCATCCTGCTGTAGGCAAATGTACCCCAGGGAGTAGTGAATGCTGTTTTAAACTGATCTTCAGGTGAAACTTCAATCTGATTGTAACCTGAAAAACCGTCAAGCATGGACAACATCTCTGATCCAGTTACTGCTTGCAGAACTTGATCCATTATCGGAAGAGGGTAGTTGTCCTTCAGCGAAGCTTGATTCAAATTTCGAAAGTCTACGCATATGCGTATCTCGCCGTTTTTCTTGCGTACTGGCACAATATTTGCTACCCAAGTGCTGTGATGGATAGGGAAGATGATTCTTGCATCCAGCATCTTCTGAATTTCGGCCTGGATGGTACCTCGAAATCTTGGGATTATAGTGCCTCTGCTTCTGGCGGAAGGCTTTGACATCGTCTTTCAACGGAATATCGTGCTGAACGTCCTTTGGCTTGAAGGACTTTAAATCGGCATAGGACCATGCCAATACATCCATATATTTTTTCAGCAACTTGACAAATTTTTGCTTCTCTTCAGGCGTGCAACATTTGCCAATGTTCACAAATTGCGGGTGTTCTATCGAACCTATATTGACCGGTTCGGTTTCTGGGGACGAGCTAGGGTCGTCCCGCTTCTTCTTTTTTACAAAACGGTCATGCCTGTCGAACAGGCGTTCCAGAGAAACCAGGCTCTTTGGAATTTTATTTCCCTTGAGCTGACATATGCCATCGTTCCCTTCAGATTCATTTCCTTGGATCGGTGACTGACTCACGGCAAGTGGAAGTAGACCCTACAAAGTGTAATTCTTTAAAATTTTCTACCTTCTCCAGAAAAGCAATGAGTTGATTATCATCGTTGAACACCTGCCAATGCTGAGAATTATCTGGTACACTCAGGCGGAAAACCACCTCAATGGTGTACTTGTTCATTTTCAAACATGGGTGTGGGAGCATGAGAGATGCTGAAACAGCCAATGAATCAGCCATGTCATTTTGGGCTCTTGGAATAGATTCAATTGAAAAGGCATCAAACTCTTCAATGCTGTCCCATACCGCATTACGGTAATGTCTGAGCCTTTCATTCTTCACTTGGTAAATCCTTTTGACCTGATTTACAACTAGCTCTGCATCACCTTGCACTTTTAGATTTTTAATTCCTCTTTCTTTTGCGGCTTGCATACCGAGTAAGAGAGATTCGTACTCAGCAGTATTGTTAGTGTTGAAAAACTGTAATTTGAAAGAGAGAGGAATGACTTCTTCCTCAGGAGATATCAGCACGGCCCCAGTGCCACATCCACTAGTTGCACAGCTGCCATCGAATTGCAATGTCCAGATCTTATTAAGATCTCCTTCTTGAACGAGGACACCCGTTTTATCCGTCTCGGTAGATAAGAAGTAATTCCCCATCCCTGATGATTCAAAAAGGATTTGAGCTTTGGGGTCTTCAGAGCTAGTGACCAAGTATTTCTTTTGGGATTCCGGCTCCAAAGTTTGCATTACGCCTTTGACTAGAATTCCTAGCTTTAGACCAGTCCATATGAATTTCTCCACCAACTTCGCTGCAAAAACTTCTTCCCAGCAAAATTCCATAGGCTGCCGGAATGTCAGCAACGAGGACTGTCATTTTTACTCTTTTATTCGGGAAGGCCGCAAATGCAAATTGCGCGTCTTTGATTTGGCCAACCAACGGAACTTGCTTAGTTTCCAAGGAATAACACCTGTCGAAATGCTTGGTAAGAGTGAGGCCCAGAGCATGGGTGACTTTTGCCGGCATGACATTATCAGAAGCCCCAAAATCAATTATGCAATTACTCAGCTTGTGACCATTGATTAGGAGGGAGAGATAGAAAGGCTCTATCTTGCCTGACGCAGATGTTGAAGCAACATTTATATGAGATTCAGGGGGAATGGAAAGGATTCCTTTTGGGGAAACCTGATTAGATATAACAGCTTGACTTTGGATATACTTAGTCAATCTTACAAGCTGTTCGGGGTTTGACTGAAGGTACTCAGCTTCAGACATTTAGATCTTGGTCTTTTTTGCATGATCTATAATATCAAATGCGGCCAAGGGTTGCGTTGGTAAAGGAATGAGTCCCTCACCTCGCGATGATGGAATAGGATTGGTGGTCTTAGTAGGAATGTGAGAGGATTGATTTGGAGGAGAGATAGGGGGAAAATATTTCCTTGTAAAAGATTTGCCAGGGAGTTGAGCAGGAAGAGGATTACCTCTTTTAGCAATGATCGGAGGCACGTTTGACACGGCCTTCTCCTGCTGGACATGGGCAGCAACTTCCGCTTCTTTTCCTTGCGAGCGAGTAAAAACAACATATGACTATCCGCTTGCATATCCCTGGGTACCCTCTTCTTCATCAGATTCTTCCTCATCAAATTCCATATACCCGATAGTAGAGTCGCCAGTCGGTTCACCGACATCTTGATCATCTTCACCTTGAGATGAAGGTTCTTCATAATACTGCTCTTCTTCTTCAATCTCGGCCAGAGCATTGACCGGAGGAGCTTCAAGCGCCAACCGCGGAGTAGCTGTAGGTAAGCGCGGTCTTTGTGAAACATTGTTAGGAACGAAATTCCTCCGCGGGATATCCTGGTATGAGGAACTGGGAGAGGCCTGGGGCCAAACTGTTTCTTTAATGCGAGCAAATCGTTCGCCATCTTTTGGAATGCTGGATCAGATGAAGTGGTGGGCGAAGGGCCCAAAGATTTAGGCTTGGCTGATTCCTTTTTTAATTCACCGGATATTATCAGATTATCCTCTATGCGAATGGCAGCGGCTTGGGCGAGAACCAAGGTGGCAACTCGTTCCTGAAGGAGCAAGAAACTAACTTTCGAGCTCATAGCGTTTACGAAGAAACACTTTTGATTTTCCGGCGTTGGAAGCATGGCAACAGGGACATGCGGTTGATTAGTGCATTGAACCGGGTGACAAAATCGCGCATGGTCTCATTCGCCTCCTTCTTTCAGGTGAGTGATCCGTGATAGTAATGCAAATGCATCCTCTGAAGGCTTGTATCTGTCTTCGAAAGCATCCCGTAAGGTGGCCCAGCTGGTAATAGACCCGGCCGGCAAATGCTGAAACCATTCAGCTGCAGGCCCTTGTAGGGTTTCCAGAAAAAGGTGAACCGACACATCTTCGTGGGTCACATCCAAAATACTGCACGACATGATGAATGCAGATATGTGGGAATCCGTGCTTTGATTTCCGCTCCCGTCGAATTTAGGAAAATTCTTTCGATTTCCGTGAGGGAGCGCGTGAACTGGATGTGGTAAAGCTAAAGGACCCATCATGTTTCCCCATGGTACCGCCATTTGAAAAGCCGGAAAGAGAACACGAGCTGGAAGTGTGGTTCTGCTGAGTAGCAAGGCACTACAAAGGGATGTGGATGTCTCCCTGCAAAAGACTTTTTCTTCGTGAAGGTGAGACACTCCTGGATGACCGGCTAGCCGAGCTTAGTGCTGAAAAACGCGCCGGTGTTACGCTGAAATTGTGCCTTTGAAGCAGATCGAAAGTAGGATCAGCTTCTCCACAGGCTCGCCTGCTGCGCGTAAAAGGTTCACTCGCCAGTGTTCCTTCCAGATCTGCAATGTTATGGCGCAGATTCAAACTTTCTTTTTGGTTGTACTTGCTGATTTTCTGGTTTTTTCTGACAAAAACCAGCAGCAAATACTTTTCTAAATATTTAAAACTATCCTCTTCAGAAAACCGATTGCGGTTAAATGACAAATTACAACGAGGATAAGATGGCAGGGAAGATTAGTAAGCTGATTTTCTGATCTGATTTTAACTTTTTTCAGAGGGTTTCAAACTTTTTGCAAACAGTCAAAACTCAGATCTATGGCAAAATACTGATTTTTTGTAAAAACTCAGCGAACTAAAGATCTTTAACTGGACCAGATCTATGACTCTCAGAAGAATTTTTTTTAATTTGAGCACTTTTGCAAATTTTTGGATTTTTAACAAAAAGTTCAGATTTGCAAACAGGCAGCAATCTTCTGATTTTTCTGATTTTTTATCTTACTACCATCATAGATCTGACAGATCTATTCGATTCCCCAGCGGAGTCGCCAAAAACTGTTGGTCTGAAAATCTGTCGCTTGGGCAGATCTATGGATAAACGAGCCAACAGTGTGCAGGGCATAGCCCCTCTTTGAGTCAGCAAAGCGAAACTGGTTTATTGCTATTCTACCAGCAGGAATCTATGCAAGTCTCACAGATTCTGCCTTCGGGGGTTTGGGATCTCATCCCAGTAGGTTTATTTCCGGCTACGAAGAGAAAGGAATGAAAGAGAGGAGGAAGAAGGAACAGGTCCGAAGGGAGAAAAGAAATGAATTCCAAAGCAGAAAGGTCAGAAGATTTATGTTTTTGGGTTGGTAGTAAACAGAGCCAAACCTACTTGCATAAATAAACAAAGCAATACTGATGATAAATAAATGACAATAAAATAGAAGCAGATCCAACAGAATAAATACACAGATCTAACATAAGAAAGATCTAATGTATATAACACAGGTATTCAGCACAAAGTCCAAATATTGTATTACTAATTTGTTCTGTTACAAAAAGCTCAAAGTCTTTTCTTCCTTACTCCTATTTCTCATCTGAAAGATATTCATCCATCCCTTTCAACACAACAAGTGTTGGGGTATTTATAGAAGAAGAGGAGAAAAGAAGGCAAAAAGGAGCCAACAACTATTTACA
This sequence comes from Taxus chinensis, assembly GCA_019776745.2. Lineage (NCBI taxonomy): Eukaryota > Viridiplantae > Streptophyta > Pinopsida > Cupressales > Taxaceae > Taxus > Taxus chinensis. The sequence goes on along the minus strand of CM034156.1, from coordinate 379,826,546 downwards.
AAGATATTTACAAAATATCTAAAAGTCATGTTGACTTTTTACAACTTGATGGATGACATCATCCCATGATGCAACATGGATGATGTCATCATTTGCATCAACATACTTCAGACATTCCAACAAGAAAGTCGGAGAAGAGAGAGAAGAAGAAGAAGGAGGAGGAGGAGCAGCTACTCGTCGTCATCATCCTGCGGCCGAAAGGGAGTAGCCTGCTTTTGATGCTGCTCAGGTGATGAGATATGGAACTGAGCGCGGTATTCCAAAAACTTGTTAATCATTGGCCCAAATTGATCCTGAGAAGGATCCTTGTGCAGTTCGCTGATTGCCTCACAAGTCTCCCCGCTCATCTATGAGCTTCTCTGGGAGTTTGGAATAATCTTTTTCCGCCTCAATGAGGAACCCGATGAAGTCCCTACAGGCCAGCAGGTTGTTGATAGATTCAGTGTCAAATGTGACCTCTGGCCCTGTTCCTTGAGAAGCGATCTCCTTGAAGATCCGGATGGTTTCATCAGCTGACCTTAAGATAAAGGAAGGAGTGAGCAACCCTGGAGACATGTTGAGAACAATTCGCTCCATTTGGTGCATTGCATCCAGGGCTGCTTCCTTTACCTTGTCAATTTTTTCCAGAATAAATTCAAGCTGATCCACCCAGTAGTCCAGAGTGGACATGGTTTTGTTGAGGGCCCTTGGATGGCCGAAGACACCGAACTTGACCAGATCTTCGACTGAATAGTCGAACATCTGTTGAAAGGTCTCGTGTTGGAGTCTAGCATGATCTAGCTCTTCTGATATGGGCCCCGCTAATGCTTGGAGCTCTTTGTTCGCCTTTCCGATGCTCAGATACAAATTGACAAACTCGGCGATCACTCTTTCACTGTCCTTGAGGATTTGGCTCCTCCAAGCAGAAACGGCCATACCTTGCTCGCCAATCTTTGCATATTCATTGATTTTCTCCTGGCTGAGAAGCTCAGAAGTTTCGGCGGCAGTTGTGGGAGGCGCACTACCCATCTTCTGTAAGGCTTGGAGCAGATATTTGTTTTGCTCTTTTAGTAGCCTTTTCTCTTCTTTTGTTTCTTGAAGCTTTTGACAGAGGGCGTCGACCGCGGAAAGAGCTTCCCCCTGGAGACTTTCAGAAGATGTCCCCATTGTGACTTGGGTCACGGTAAAATCTGTCGGAGACAGATCCTTCTTCTCTTTGAGGGGATCGGGGTATGCAATTTTCCATGATTCTCTCACCTGCAGCACTTTTAGAGAAGCGTGCAACAGGCTTCAGCTTCTTTGCCCCTTTGGTTGGGATCACTGAAAAGTCCATCGGAGCGATGGGAACTTTCCTCTTTTGCTGGCTCAGCTGCTGAGAGATCCAGGCTGGTCCTATGGAAGAAGGACCAGAAACAGAGGAGGGGACAGCTGCAGTAGAAGAGGGGAAAAACGTGGAGACACGCGGAGGTGGCATTGAGAGAATAGCCGAAGAAGTGTCCACGGGAGGAAGGGAAACTGCAGCTACGGAAGACATAGGAAGGGAAGGGAGCTCAGGAGATGAGGGAAGAAATGGAGGAGGAAAGATCAGTGAGGGAAGAGAAGATAGACGAAGAAGCAGGGGAAAGAGTAGAAGAAGGGGCGGAGGACACGACCAAAGGGATGGTCGCTTGAGTCACTCGAGGAGGGGAAGGAAGAGAAGAAGAAGGGATAGAAGGGACCTCTGTTGTGGTAGCAATGCCGACATCCTGAGTGGATGGGCCAATTGGACTATCCCCTGCTGCTTCTTTCTCTGGCGAATCCAGAGTTATTACCTGTTCTGGCGCTGTGGAAAGAGGACTTTCGGGGATTCTTCCTGAATGGTGCTAGATTCACCTTCTACACCTTTGCCTTTAAGCTACTTTTTGGACCGTGAAGGTGCGTTGCCCAATGGGGAGGTTGTGAAATCTACCCCGAGGTAGATTAGGCCGTTCATCCGGCACCAGTGCTCTGTCCTACGTAGAGTTTCCTTGACCCTCTCCTCAATTGTCTGAGGAGCTTTAGTTCTGTCAATGGCCGGAAAGGGCCAATCGTCCCCATCTGTATCATTATATACCTTGTCCACTTCATCTTCTGTTGTTTGGTAGCCTTTGGGGACAATGGCTACCCCATACTGGATAATTTCTACCAATGCTAGGCGAGAATGATCCTTTCTTCTGAGCTCTACCTCATGGAGGACGTCAATATAAATATCCTCGATCTGAGGAACGTGGATTGGATCAAGCTTTTCTCTTGGTAGGCAGCCCCTTGGGTCAAAGGTGGGCCTCGCTGGGAAGTCATGCTTCAAATTGAGTAACTCCAGCTCTGCAAACATTTCCTTCGCCTTATGGTGGGTAGAGCATGTGTATCGGCCCACTATGAGGGGGAAAGGAGTTCCACCCTTCTTCCTTTTTAGGCATTTTTCGTGGTATGTGATTAGCTGCCTTGATAGCTCCAGCAGAATCAGCTTAGGCCCAGCATACCTTGGTAGCCTGGTTGGCTCTCCCAAAAAGTTGACAGCCCTCAGATAGGTGAACGTAGGAAATTGGGTGAACATGGCCCCCCATTTCTCTGTGGCTGCCACTATGTTTTTGGTCGTACAACCATGAGTCAGATTTGGCCTCAATAGGTAGATGATGTGATAAAAGAATGCATCGTTGATTTTGGCGAATTGGGCGATGCTATTCTCCAGCTTCAACTCTGGATAATACTCATATATTTTGACCTGAGGCCAAACTCCACTTCGTGCTAGGCCTGGATAATCCCTCTCTGATGCTGCAGTGTAGACCACATAGGAGTTCATATGGAATACTCCCGTTGTGCTGAACTGTTGTAGCTGCTCGGAAATGGTGCTGCTTATAATTTCCCCCCAGCAAAAGCGCTGATCAGGAAAATTCTTGTTCATTGTTTCCAAGTAGCGCAACATCCATTTATGGAAGTAATGGGTGTCAGAGAGCCCGAAGACCCTGCTCAGGAAGGTAATGGTATCGCTGAGCTCTTCTGAGAAGTCACTGCGGTGGATGATTTGGGGCCACCGGGTTACCACCTTCTTGTTCTTCAAGTAGACTTCGTTCATTAGTTGCATGCATTGGTCTTCATTATCTTCCCAGGCCTTGATACACTCTGCTTGGCTGACGGCCACGAAGTGCCGGTGGTGAGGGATGCCAAGTATCATCTCAAAATGACGGGCAGTGAGGTTAATGACTACCTCGCCCTTACTGTTTTCGACACATCTGGTGTCTTTGTTGTAAGACTGAGCAACCACCATTATAAATTCATTGTTGACTGTGCTGACGGGGATTCCTCCGGTGAAGTGCAGGGCACTGCCTATCAATTTGTCCATCCATGGACTCCTTGTAACTTTCTGAGTTCTGGCCCAGAATTCCTCCATGTCGATATGCCCCAATTCTGAGTCTCTGACATCCATGCTGCATTCAGCCTGTGACTCGGGCATTCTGACCCTTTGATATTTATACTTCATCTCTTCCTCAGTAAGCTTCGCCTTTCCTTTCGATTTGGTGGGCCTCTTGCTAGATGTAGACATATGTTCTTCTAAGTTTATCTGTTGATCTGCATGAAGAAGAAGCGAGACCCAATCCGAAAAAGTTGAATTAGCCATTTGATCTTCCATTGGAATGTTAGCAGAAGAAAGAGTTAGAGATTTTTAGGCTCAGGGCGCAGGAAAAATGCAGCTTACAGGGCTAAATAGGCAGGGCGCACGGGAAAGGGTTGTTGCAAAGATTAAACTGGCGCCAAAGGCGCATGGCGCATGCATACTGCAGAGTGCATTTTAGTAAAGGGCGCATGAGAAAATCGTGTTGCATGGAGACAGGATGCGCCAAAGGCACATGGACCTTGCATGTTACATTGGGATTTGGTGTGCCCTTTGGCGCATGGGAAAAGCATGTAACAGGGAATTTTCGTGTGCCAAAGGAAATATGGCACGGCGCACGGAGGGTTTGCACAACACGAATGTTATTGAAAGGAGCGATGTGCCTGCGCTTTTATGACTACACTTGGCGCAGATATAACTTGTGTTGCATGGGCGCAGGGTGCGCTAAGGGCACATGGAAAGGCGATGCAGCACGGAATGATGGTGTGCCAAAGGGGCGCAAGTTTAGCTTGTGCAATCATGTGGAAGAGGCGCGCCTTGAGGGCGTATGAAAACTTGATGCAACAAGCATGATGGGTGCGCCATTGGCGCGGGTTCTAGTTATGCTGCAGAGGGGACAGATGCACCATGGGGGCACAACTGTTTATGATGTTGCATGACACGCTGGTGCACCCAAGGAAAAAAAAACAGGGTTTTTTCTCCATGGTTTATCACTTCATTCTTTTTGGTTCAAAAGCTGCTTTGGGATATTCAATGGTTCAAGCCAAAGGGGTTTCAGACCAAGCTTTCAAACTAACACCCTCTACCAGCAGATCTGGAAAGAGGGATGGGAGGAAACAAATAAGGAAAGACGGCACAGGGGAGGGCTAGCTCAACATTTGATATTTAAATACTGCTAAACCACAACGAGACCACAAGCAAGCCAAAAAACAAGAACGCAAAACACACAAGAGGAGAGAAGAACTCTTACCCGGATAAATAACAAAAGCTCGAGAACGGGTCCACAACACGTTGAAAAACGACGAGGCAGAGGGCTGACAGGCTCAGAAAAATCACGTGCTCAGCGAAAAGTGAAAATGACATTTGGGCGCGCAAACACATATATATAGGTTAGCTGAACATTAATGCGCCACCCCACTTTTTGAAAAGCACATGAAAACTGCTGTCGACAAGGAAAAAGCGTGCACCCTTTGGCGCACCAAAATGCCTACCAACATGAAATAAAGCGCGCCTTTGGCACACCAAACGCTATCTCGACAGGAAATTATGTGCGCCTTTTGGCGCACCAAAGCATTGTGTTGCAATAAGATTATGTGCGCCCTTTGGCACACCAAAAAGTGGCGCAACAAACGTTGTGCCAACACAATGGCGCATGCGTCTTGGTGCACGCAGGGAAGGCTCAACACACTTTGGTGCACCGAAAGTTGTGTTAACACTGAAAATCATGCGCCAAAGGTTTTAAAGGGGGCGCACCAAAAGTTGGTGTTACATAGCAATTTCATGCGCCCAGCCAAAAAAGGCTCAAAAGACTAAGTTCGAAAAACCAGATTTCCCGGGAAGGGATTTTACAACGTTTCGAATGCAAGGGATCCCTAACGAGGGATCGGGACAAAATTTCGGTATGGTTATCGGTAGAAGATTCACAGGATGACTATAAATCTTTATGACACCTTTATTTTGATATTGGTTCAAGCAACACCCAATTCCCTTATGACTCTGGCATCTCCATCAAAAAATTGGGGCCCGATCACCTCCAATCCTCCAGTGACTTAGCACCAATCTGTCTCTCTAAGCACATCATCAACGAGACAAACACGTGTACTCCTTCCTTGCTTTTTTGACTCTACAAATTTATAAGTTTCAATTTCAAATTCCAAGTTTTAATTACATTTTCAAATTTGAGTTAATGTTAAGAATATAGTGTTCACATGATTGTTTACCATTTGGTAAATTAGTTCTTACTAGTTTGTTAGTGTGGTTACAAATATATTTGTAACGTATTATTTGGTATGTTATTGTTGTGAATAACAACAATAATATGCGGGTAGTATTATTTGGTTAATAGGTTGAGAGATTATAGGATCGGAGCATCCCCAATAATAGGATATATGTCTCCTATATATTTGTGTAATGGTTGAATTAGAGTAATAATACAGAGAAATAATATAATTATTTTGTGTGTTTTCATGTGCAAGTCTGATCTAAAGCTTAGATTTGGTATCATAGTGATTGTTCTGTAATGGAAGAATAATTTGATTACAAGGGCAATTATTATTTATCAGTTGCCCTGCTGTATGGAGCTCATTTACTGATATATCCATATGAATTATTATATACTAGTTCTATATGTTTTTTTAAAGGCTTAAACAAAGACCATATGTACGTGTATAATCTATTTGCTAACAGGAGATAGAAGTGCCTTCAGGCAGGTTTCAAAAACAAATCGGCCAATTCAATTGTGCATTAGTATTGAAAATTATCAACTCAGCTTCTTTGCATCACCATCTTGCCAAACATTTGTGCACTCGATTCTCTGGCGTCATTCTTGCTATCACCATCTATTTTGTTAGTCTTTGGGAACAGTTCTACACCCATTTGATCTGCATACAAGTCTCTTCGCACGATTTTTATTCATCTTGTGGATTTTATGTGCATTACCAGATCCATCAGAGTGTTTTTCCTTTAGGAAATCATGCTAGCTTGCTCGATCAGGACTTGTTCTCTCTCTTATCCTATGTAGCATCTACCCAGTTTTGATAAGAAGTTTCGTAGATTTGTGGCATTCTATATATGCATATCTAGTTTGTCCTATTCAATGGGCATTGCATGCAAGTCAGACGTTGTGTATTGGTAATGAAGTATATAGATTTGGAACGTTCGTCTCTGATCCACCTGGTTAGAACATTTGTCTTTGATCCAAAAGCCCATCGTATCTAGAAAAATCCAACCTTGTTATACCCACGTGGACATTTCAAGATTCAATTTTTATTCCTTCATGCTACATAAAGCTCCATTTTTTGTGCAGTCTGTATATCCTATCTAGTGGATGTTGTCTTATATCGATTCCATTCCACTTGGATTTCCATTAAACTAGGCTTGATTTGGATCTTAGTACATTGTTGCTTTGATCCTCCATGCCCTTGTTTTCCAGCTCATCGATCGAATTCCTTTGCATATTGGTTGAGCAAGTTGAAGGCGTTTTAATTGGACAATCGTATGGTCTATAGTTTATACATGTCGATGTGCTTAATATTCCTACATTAATTTTTGTAGATTGGTTATTAAGCCTCTTGCCATTGGGTCTTGTAGATAAGATTGGTAATTTATTGTTTTTTATGACGTGAAGGTTAAGATAAACATGGAAGGGAAATTATTTAAAGTCATTTTTCATTAAAATTATTACTATTGTCATTATATAGTCTCTGTCAATTAGTCAAAATCGTTTGGTAATGTCTTATGGTAAAGTTGGAAAGTAATTAAATATTACTTTCTAGATTAAAGGGACTTTTAGGTCTAGGGTGTTCAAAATCGAAGAGTCTTATGTCATGTCTCGTCAAATAATTACGCTATAGTCAAATTTGTAATGTTGTTGAAAGTATTGTTTTATTTTTTTTGTGTTAGTAATTTTTTTAAAGAGTCGAAAAATTGAGTCATTCTGAAAGTTCAAAAAAAAAATTGTGTTATGGACACATTTTCGGTGTTACCCGACGTCCGGAAAATAAATTGTTTCACATTGCGGGAGGGAAACTATACCAATAAATCCAATATGGAAACATATGTACTTCAAGATTGCATTTGTTGAGTAAGCAACACGTCTATTAGAGGACAGAGGCATCAGAGGCTAGAGATTAAGCAGCGACCTCTCGTCAGTCGCCAACGACGGGGCTACTTCATTGATTTGGTGGCACGTGTGTGAGTACTTTAGCATGCAATGTGTTTGATTTCGGTTTTGCAATACGTTCATAGTTTCCAGTGTGTAGTTTTCAGCTTGTCGGTGTGGTTTGCAAAATAAGAGCACATGTTCATTCATGTTGAAGCATGTATGTGGCTATTCCTACCTAATTCCCCAATGTAATAACATAGTGAAGAATGGATAGCATAGTGAAATGCAGCATCATGAGTCTTGAAGAGGTTGAATAGTCAAATGTGTTCCTTTTCATCCCTAGGTTTGTGGTTAGCCTCTAAAAAACCATCGAAGGTTGTTCATGTGTTCTTGCTTGAGTTCCCACACTGCTAGGTCAGATGTGTTCCCAAGAGTGATTGGTTGATAAGCAGATGATTCATGAGCGTGTTCCCATCCTCGTCGGTCATGTGTTACCGAAAATGCATGGTCGATAATAAGTTGATGTGGTCCTTCTTCCTTCAGTTCGAGTGTTGTACCAAGAACATGAGCAAGCATGAGCGGCAGACTACAAAGGAAGTGTGAAAGTTCTTTTGCTACAATGTAAACACTAAGGGGGAGAATGTTAGGAATATAGTGTTCACATGATTATGGGTGATTTACCGTTTGGTAAATTAGGTCTTACTAGTTTGTTAGTGTGGTTACAAATACATTTGTAACGTATTATTTGGTATGTTATTGTTGTGAATAACAACAATAATATGTGGGTAGTATTATTTAGTTAATAGGTTGAGAGATTATAAGATCGGAGCATCCCCAATAATAGGATATGTCTCCTATATATTTGTGTAATGGTTGAAGCAGAGTAATAATACAAAGAAATAATATAATTATTTGGTGTGTTTTCTTGTGCAAGTCTGATCCAAAGCTTAGAGTTAAAATTCAAATATGTCTATGGACATTTACTACACTCTATGTTGTAAGTTTCATTTTGAACCATGAAACACAAGCGAATCAAGCACCTTAATCGAAGACATAGTGTGTTTACATATTCATGTATATTTTCCTTTAATTGTGCAATTTTATTTTATGATTAAAGGGGGACAAATGTGGACACCTAAATTTGGCAATGACAACATTGACTTAATCCCTAAATTGTGACTTGCACACACACCTTAAGCTTAATTGCCTATCCTTAGTCTCATGTATGACTTGCTCTCCTCAATAGCACTGCTTAGTTGCTCATAGTATTACTTGCATAGGTCCACAATAGTTTTTTACCTTCAAGTGTCGTGCCCAAAAGTTTTCACCACCCCAATATGAGACCATTAAAGAGGAACCAAACCACCAAATACTTTGGTCTGAAAGTGGCGATTTCATCTCCATCCAACCAACGATCACTTTTTCAATTTGATACTTTTTTATGGATCAGTACTTACCTCATGGGTTGGTACTTTCGTCATAGGTCAACCTTAATGCAAAATTATACCTAAGAACCCCTATATAAGCAAGTATAATGCACTTATTTACTCCCCTAGCACTTTCAAAATCACTTATTGCAAACATAATTCGTAGAGCACTCTAAGCTTCCCTAAATTCTTAAAACACGGTAGCACACTCTAGGAGCAATTCCTACCTAGGTCTTAAGCACACTCAACCAAGTTATATAGCCACACTTCCCAAGCTAAAAACTATCTGACCCAAGTCAAACTAAGCATGTCAAGCCCTTGTTTTATTAAGTGATCAAATTGTCAAAGTTAGTTGGATCCATATATACCCCATGTTAAGTGGAGAACTATGTGCAGTTTTAGTCTTCAAAGTATTACCAATGTAGGCGATGTATGGATTGCACTTCAACCCAACCACTAACACTTTTGCAGCTCTCCTACATGTGGTTAGGGTTTGATGTTATTTCACATCATATTGAGGGTTTTACATGTGTGACACAGAGTTTCAGAGTGAAGCACAACAAAATCAATTGCAATGGCACACAAAGTTGCAGAACACCATCTCATCTTCATACAAAATTGTTCGTTGGGTACTTAAGTATTTGACGATTCCAAACAACCCCAATAGTTTCATCTTTGCTTAGTTTGCGCTCCTAGTTTTAGAGACGAAACACTTGCAAATCATTTCCCACGTATATCGTCATACAACACTGCCAGATTAATGTCATGAGTATATAATCAACTAAGTGTACTCTCTTTATTGTGTTTTTACCTTTTTAACATTCGTTTTCAATATTCTTGCTTACAAATTGCTACTAATAATCTATTTTAATTCATACATTAATGTTCATTAATTATTCTAATATATTCAATGTTACTAAACCCTTAATCATTGTTTAAGGTTAAATCAATCATTCAATTTTTATTTTTTTTAAAGGATGATAATAGAAAATGTGGGACCTTCATAGGGCCAAAACAAGGTTCAAAACGACCTACCCAAAAAGATGACCAAAATAAGATTTTTGATCGACCATAACCATATAACTAAGATTCCATTTAAAAGTCCAAAACAAAACAACAAGAAAACATAGTGAATATAGATAAAATCAACAAGGAAAGAGAAAACATGAGGAAGAGAAAACCATTAATGTCAAACAACACAGAAAAAGGGTAAGTTAAACTTTGGAGAAATTGAGTCTAAACAATCAAAAGACTCGACAAGGGAGACATATAGTCTTCATAAACAATAGAAAGTTGAAGAAATCGAAAAAAAAGGGGAAAATTCAATAAAAAGTCGAAAATACTACACATCCGAAATTTTAAAAAAAAAACGAAACAAAACAATTAACCAGCCCGAGCCAAGTCCAACCAAAATCAGATGTCTATCTCAATGAATAGCAACATAAATTCAATACCAACATAAACGCTTAAGGTACACCCTACTAAAGCTAAATAACTGATAGTGTGCATAGATAAAGATAAATAAACTTCGTTAGTAATGATATAAGTTACCTCATCCGTTTTCCATTTCATGTTTTACCTGTACGAGAGTATTAAGTACCTGAAAGGAAAAGTTATTTTGGTGAACAGAGAGGAGGACAAATTATAAACGTGTGGTTCTGCATCGAGTCACTGTTCGTACTAACAATGGAACTGAAACATTCTTTTTTCATAAAAAGTTAAAAACTGTATACCCAGGTCATTCTTTACACATTTAATTACATGATGTTTTTGGCATTTCCTTGGGGCAGATAGCTCCAAACTCTTACTGCAGCTTATCCGGTCGTGCTAACCCGAGTTAATATTTGCTCTTCCTGTGGCGAAGCTGTAACAGTTGGCGCCACCTCATCCGTCGGAATCTCCACCGATTGGCCGCTTGCAGTCACAGGACTAGCCACGTCAATAGTGACCTGGACATTACACGTCACCGAAGCAGAGGAAGCCTTCCTCTTGAGACAGTGCCTACACGTAGGACAAGAAGAATGCGAAACAAGCCACCTGTCAATGCATTCCACGTGGAAGCCGTGGTTGCATTTGGGCAGGACTCGAACCTTCTCCCCGTCAACAAATTCCGTCAAGCAGATTGGGCAATCGGATCCGACCCCGCTCACTTCCGAAGGGGAGGCGCCGTAAACAACAATAGGCAGGGCTCTCATGGCGGCCTTCTTCAACCCCGTGTTTGCCAGTCGGACTGCCATGTCATCCGCCGACTCGAACGCCATTCGCCTGCTGCAGCGCAGGGCACACCTCATCAAGGAGTTGAGCCCGATGGCGCAAATAAGCGCGCAGAGCAGAGCCGCCAATATGACCACCAGGTCTGAGTCTATGCTCGCCTCGCTCATGTAAAACCCCCGCTGCTTCGGCCCTGGCCCGCTCAACGGAGCCGACGCGGGACCAGCCGCTAGTATTTTTCTCCCAAAACCTAAACTCATCTTGCAGAACTCGAACTCGAGACCGACTAAAACCAGGGTTTTAATTGTCTTTCTTCACAACAAAGAAATATCTGTTACCAGTGAGCTTAAAAAACCCGCCCACAGACAATTTTAACAAACAACGAAACAAAAACCACTTCTTTACTGAGGAGGAGGCTTGTTTAAGTTGCATATGAGCCTAGAAATGGAGCAGTTTGGCATATTTGTAGGTTAATTTGTCTGTCAGACTGTCACGTTTCCAACATTATTGTATGTATATAATGTCACAAATAGGCCACTTTTTCCAATTGTCAGGCCCGTATAGATATTATTAAGCTCGAGATTGTGAGGTTTAAAGTGGTGACAAGGTAGGTCACAATCGTTGCTGGAAAAGGAATGGAAGCCCTAAAAAATGACAACTTGCCTGGTTGCCCCACAATCCGTCGAACATCAAAATTGTGTGCTTCGATATTTAAAAAAAAAAATGATTTCTTAAAAGAGCATATATTTTCTGATTCTTTTGCAATCTTTACGGCTAAGGTGAATCCCAATATGATGTTTTTCCATCAAAGCATGCTTAATATTTAAATGGGAGTGATATTTACTTGGACACTAAAATTGAATGGTTGTATGCCCTACCAACTAATGCTAGTATTTATCAATCATTGTACGGAATATTGGATTGGATTTCAAATACCATAGACCAGACAACTTAAGAAGTTGAGTTTTATCAATGATTTTTTCATACAAATATTGAATGTGGAGGTGGTGAAAATTCAAATCTAATGAATAAAAGTGGGGTAGACACCTAGTTTTGTTACGAAATTAGGTATTATTGTCAAAATAGACCAATAAGGTGAGAGATACAAGATTGTCATTAGAATAACTTGTTGCACAAAAAAGGAACGACGACAAATAAAGGGTAATTCAACCTAAAATAGTTTATTGACAAGAGGGTCACACTTGAAGGTTGTCATAAATCAGCTAATCTTTTAATCATTTTGTTTAGGTCTTCATCATTGTCTGCAAGGTGCTTTAGCAGAGCTTTGATATCCTTCATCTGCTTTGATAGGTTCTCATTGTGAAGAAGAATGGATCAAATACGCTGATTCATGGAGAACTAAAGCGAGAAATCAGAGTAAAGTTTGTGGATAACGACTGTATCAGGGGTAATGCTGTTAAAGAGTCGAGAATGACATCTAATTTTTCCAAATATACTTAATTGTTATTTTTCTAAAAGTTTTAGAAATCATAGTATTTGATATTCTCTATCCAAGAAGGGATTTCTTCCATGACAACTTGCTTCAAAATAAGGCCGGCACATCAAATTGAATTTGATTTCGGATCGATTTGGCTGGATTGTATTCCAAAAGGCATGCATAATAGTTTTTTCATAGTACAAAAGGGGCAGAACAAATTAATCACATGCAAAAAACCCAAGTCTATTTGCAACTGTAGCTTGTAATGAATAACTCTCCAAGCTAAAAGTTGGGCACTAGACTTAGCCTTCGATCTCCATACATTAGTACACATTTGAATCCAATTGTTTTTAGACATTTTACAATTCCATTTTAGGTTCTTTTTTTTTTGAAAATAAATAGTAGGCAAATTCCAAAGGTCCTTAAAAGTACAAATTCCCTTATTAAAAAGTCTTGACCCTCGTAAAGTATTCGCAATAGCCAAGGGACAACCATTAATAATGATCAAGCGATTCAACCAAATTGAGGAGTTGGGGAAACTTAGCTTGTGCCTTAGAGAAGAGGCTTTCCAAATAATTAGTTGAGAAGTTGCTTGCCAAACTTTCCACAAGCCGAACACTGGTGGGGAACTTTTAATTTTGAAAAAATTAGTATTTAGTATTTTATCATGTAGACTGATGCTCCCATTTGGCTTTTGTTGTTGCAAGTTGAATTTTGTGTCTAAGGAGAACTTTCCAAGGTTCATTGCAAAAAAGAACCCTATCTATCCATTTGGAGATAAGACATTTGCCTTGGGTCCAAGGTTGCATGATACTCGAGCCACCCTTATTATGTTTGGGATGTGTACAAGTCCAAGAGACCACTGCCGCACCTCTCTGACCATCCCATTTAGCCCAAAAGAAACATCTGACGTTTTGAATCAACTTGAGATAGCAAGTTTTGGAAGGCATCCAACACGAAGAGTAATACACATGAGTAGCCTAGAAGATTCTATTAACAATTTGAATACGCCCAAAGAAAGACAAAAATTCAACCTCCCAACTGTCAATCTTTCTAATGAATTTTTGAAGAAACCAATTCCACATGAGAAAGAGTTACTCCAACGCCATAGGGGATGCCTAGGTATCTCATGACTTCCCCATGTTTCAACTATTTCCATTCTCGGGATCCAATCAGGGAGTTTTTCCATTCCATTTAGGATACATTCAGTTTTATGTATTGCAAGTTTAGACCACGAAGCAATGCAATATAAATCTAGGACTTGCAAAACATTGCTAATTTATGAAATTTCATTTGCAGAATGAGCATGTTGTCATTAACAAAATGAGAGTTGATCACAACATGACGTGGCAAAGTTATTCCTTTGATTTTTCCAAGGAAATGAAAATTTTGAAGCATGTATCCCAAAATTAGTTGCAAGTACATAAAGAAAGAGCACTAAGGGACATGCTTGCAGAATGGAGTATTGAAGATCAAATTTAGTGAGGGATATGTTAACAACAATTCTAGATGAGGTATCAACGAAGGGACGTTTGATATGATCGATCATTCTTGTTCCAAATCCAAGCCACCGAAGCATTTTAAGAAGAAATGACCACTTAATCCTATTATAAGCTTTATCAATATCTAGTTTAATTAGAATGGAGTCTTGTCCATGGTAATGCCCAATCACCAGGTTCCCAAACTATGAAGAGATTGTCAAGGATGAATGTCCCTCCTAGAAAACCGGTTTGTTCAATTTTGACAATATCTTTAGCCATTGGTTTTATGCTTGATGTTATAGCCTTTGGCTATAATTCTATAGGTAGTGTTAAACAAAGTAATAGGATACCATCCGACTATAATGTCTTTATTATTTTCTATAGGTATCAACTTGATGCGACCACTATTAACTATTTTCCCCAACGGACCAGTATGTTTGGCCTCCAAATATCACTAATAGAAATCATTGTGTATGATTGGCTATAGTGTTTGGGAAAATTCCACCGGAAGTCCATCAAGACCTGGGTTTTTATATTGGCCATTGAAACCTATGTCCTTTCAAGCTTCTCAAGAGTGAGGAGGTGATCAAGCCCTTGCTTGACTTCATGAGACAATTTATGGGGGATGCAATTTTGAATTAGTTTATCAAGCTCAATTTGAACATCTTTAGTTTGTGAATCTAGAAATAAAGTTTGATAATGAGAGTAAGAAATGCGTTTGATATCACTATTGGAGGATGCTATTCTACCTTCTAAGTCATATAGAGTTAGAATACGTTCTTTTCTGTGTTTGTTTTGAGAAATTGAAAGAAGAATTTATAATTCTTATCCAATTCTTTAATCCAATTTAGGTGATATCTTATTTTAGCTCCTTTGCCTTTATACAGTTCAAATTCTCCAAGATTTGTCTCAATTGAAGAAATATTTTTTTGATACCTGATATTTTTTGCAGTAAGCAACAAGACAACCCTCTTATCAAAGAGTTGTTTCATCAAACCTTATGCTATTTCTTTTTCCTTTTTTAGCTATCAGTCCGCCGAATTGTTTGAGAAAGGTGGTACATTTTGAAAGCATAAGGCACCATCATTAGATCTAGTGTTGTCCATGGTTGGCTTTAGGATCAGACCCACCAAATGGTATAAAGAGTGTTAAGAAAATCCATATTCTTGAGATGTGAAACATTGAGTTTTAAATGGGAGATCACAAATTGAATGCTTATTAACAAGTAAGGAGATGGAAAGATTGGTTGGAAAATGGTTAGAAAGGGTGGTGGAAAGGTTTGTTATGATGATTTATTTGTATGTCAGTTTAATATTGGTTTAGATTAGATTTTTATTGGTATGTGGTTTATTTGTGAAACATTGAATTTAAAAGGGAGATCACAAATTTAATGCTTATCAACAAATAAGGAGATGGAAAGATTGGTCGGAAAATTGTTAGAAAGAGTGGTGGAAAGGTTTGTTATGATGATTTATTTGTACATGTTTGTTAATATTGGTTTAGATTATATTTTCATTGGTATGTGGTTTATGATTTGGTCGCCTTTTGATATGTCTTCTCTTTTTTTGGTGTTTAATTATTTCTTCTCTTACTTTCCTTGTTTTGTCTCTTTTTCTCTCTCTTCTTTCTATTTTTTCTAACATCATAACCATCTAATGCCCAAAACACTTATTCCATTATTTCGAACAATGGAACAAACTCGTGACATAGCCAAAACATACATACTCAAGGCCTAACTAGATCTCTGAAAAATATAAACTTTCTACAAGTAAATATAAACATAAAAAGTAACCAAATCATAATAACATATATAAATATGAGAATATGAAGACTTAACATGGTTCACATCACAACAAATCCAAAATAATTATAGTATACCCAAAATATACATTTCCATCTTCCAACTCATTATAGAAATGTATTCTTGACTAGAGCAGAAAATTGACCATTACAACAAATCCATTTTTGTGTCATTATGGTGATCAAAAGAGGCATTCCATGTAATTCTCTTAGTTGTGAATTTTTTTTACAAACCTAATAACGATTAAACAAGATATGGATATGAATCAAACCACAATAGAAAAGAGAATTTTAAAAAACAATAATAATTAGAAAAGGGAGGCTAGCATGATCCCTACATAAATGCCCCTTATGTCTTTTGTTTTCCCCAATCCAACACTCCAATGATAATCAGACAATGTGAATGTTATATGTTGTCAATTCTAATCTCATTTCTCACAACATTATGTAAAGCGGGTCTTTTGAAGGAGGTATTATTACAAGCCTCTCATCCATTATGCCACATCTTTATCTATTAGACTTATTTCACATGCTTTTATATGCTCCCCTTGATTTGATTTCTTCCTTCCAAACTCCCTATGTATCTCTCTCATTATGTTGTGGAAGATTCTGCTTTGAGTATGAAGGAAAATCTAAGCAAAAAATCATTTTGAATTTGTGTCTGCCCTAAGATTATGTCACTTAATTGATGACCTGATTACTTTTAACTTAATATGTGTAATAGATGAAAGACCTAATTTAATGGGCTTATAAATTTGACAGTCGTATAAAAGTAACTTTTTGCGTCAGATTTGCTTCACTTATGAAAATAAAGTCTAAAAAAATATATGTGACAAATTAATCTGACCCAAAGTATAACACAAATTACACCATATGTAATAGTGTAGCCATCATACCCTAATATGGGCTCCTAGTAATAATTTTCCATATGATCATATTACAGATACATTTATTGCGCGTAAATAGTTTGTATTCTAATGTGGGATATAAGCACATGAAAATGAAGAGCAAAACTAGGTGAACAAAACCTAGAAGCCATATTTCAATTTCAGACTCTTAGTTCTAATTCGAATGTTACAATCCAACCATTTTCCATAAGAATATAGAGTCCTAGTAGTTGTCTCAAATTATATCCAAAATTTTGGATGACAATCATCTTAGCTCCAGTTACACATTTCTAGTTTCAAATCTATATGACATATTTTCTACAATGTTGTACACGTATATATGTCATCTCTATCCCTTTATATTTAGCGCATTATTGTTCCATTTGTTAATTCAACATTATGTTACAATCAGGGTGTTGTAAACAACAATAGTCATGGAATGGAAGATTTGTTAAGACTAGGATGGGATGAATTTAATGTGTCACACGCTCACGTTACAAGAATAGTATATGCATATAATGCCACAAATACTTTTACCATCACATGTCCCGTACAGATATTATTGAGCTCGAAGACTGTGAGAGTTACTAAGTGGTGACAAGATACTTAGCTTATAAACTTTGTTGGAATTGGAAAGATATTGCGGTCATACATCACAAGGTTATTAAAAATAAAACAAGGAATGTATGATATGCTTAGGTTGGCTGACTAAGTCTCCAAAATTGACCACCTATATTTTTTCAAGCTTTACGGCTACGGGTGAATCTCACCATGATATTCTTTATCTAAGCAGCCACGTAGGTTTGTGATATTTTGGGGAGTGGGGGGTTGGAAATACTTTAAACTTAATATTTAAATAGAAAAGAAAATGCTTTATTAATGGTAATACTTGTCAATTACGAAATATGTGATCGGATATTCAAAGGCAATCAAGAAGAATATCCCGATTCCGAGGTGGTGCAGGAACTTAAAAAAGCGTTTTAGGATTTTCTTAATTCTTTCCTCAAGATTCGAATCTACTGGAGAATAATTACACCGATTCGCGCGTCTTTTAGGATGGAAGGCATAGAAAATTCGAAATGAATGGTTGAATTGAGGGGTTAAATTTGACGGCCGTTTAGACGGTTTTTGTGATTTTAGCCGTAAAATATTTGTAAATATTTGTAATAACTGTCACATGTAACTTTCATATTTAAAATTTGACCGTCATATTTTATATACATTTATATGTAAATTATATAGATATGTATACGTATATTTTTAAATAATTAAATATCCATAGAATAATTGGTATAAATAATACTGTTTTGTATTTTTTAAAGGGCAGTGGTGACCATCAAATTTAACCCTTGGTTGAATTGGACGAATATTGGAGGTCTGGGTTAAATTTGACGGTCGTTTAAACATTTTTATTTTTTTTTGGTATTTTTGACGTATATAGTATATACAAATCATATTAAGTACAAATTATATTAGTATATATTAAGTATAGTTAAATATATATGAAATAGTTGTTTATAAATTTTATAAATAGTGTATACAATACCATTGTTTTGTACTTTTGACCAGTAAAATTAAAAAATTACCATTCCCTGAAAATTGTTTGACAGCCATAGGTGGCCGTCAAATTTAACCCCTGATTGGAGGGGTACAATTTGCACATTGATATGGACCGCACAATATGCATCTAACGGTTAGTAGAGATGTGGGATCGACAAATGTGTGGGTTTAAGTGCTTCATTACTATTTGCATCTTGTAAGATATGTATAATCTCCTGCTACATCTCTCGCAACAATAGATCTCTATTAAAATGGTAGCGGGTCTGAGTGAATGGTTTCTTATGAGCAACATTGATTGTGTTCTACGAAGGGGTTAAAATTAGAGTTATGGTACATGAAAAGTTGTGGGTTCTATTGAATTTGTCTCATCGAATATATATATATATATATACAACCAATAGTATTGCAAGGGAACGACAATGATTGCAAGTGTGTATTGATGTACAACTTAACGTGGACCATCCACATTACATTGCTCCTGCAACTTGTGTGGATGAAGGGTGCCTGCAACTGACAAGTTGTCAGAAAATCCATGGTTTACAAATTTGCACAGTATGTGCATTGAAGTTTTGATGGCCATCATGTTTCCTTTTTCTGCACTTGTGAGGTATTTTGGAATCTACACGAAAGTGAATACCAGCTTAGAGTTGTTATTTACTTTGTTTGATAGCAAAAATATTTTATTTGGATTTTGATAGTGCATGTGCTTCGACTTCCTTCTTGAAAGAATCATTGACATAGTTGTGAGAAAGCCACATCTCAGTCATCCCTCTTTCAACGTAACAATCCATCTAAGTTCTACAACATCTAAGTATAATAAAAATCAAGGTACCCTTACAAAATGATATGCCAATCAATATTAACACATCTAACTTTTTGCAAAAATAATGGATATGTATTTGAAGGCGTAATATAATAAAATCTAAATAGTAAGACACGTTTCTCTCACGTTAGCAACTTTGATGACGGTGACATCCATCTGGCCTACTTGGTGCAATGTCAATGTTTTGACTCTCCTACAATTTTAATCATGGCTATTGCTCACTATTTGCACTTCACATCCGCAATAACTATCTTCACAAGTTTGGTAGCTTTTTTGGGTTGTGCAACATAGAAAATTTGTCTATTCCAGAGCGAGGTGTTTATTGTCAATGTGTAGTGTATGACGGGTGGTGGGAAAACTAATTTGTCTCTGGTAGAAGTTTTAGGGATTCAAACATATGCAAGCTTTCATATTTACATGCACTGAGAGTAACTATTGTAATAAATAATGTATGAATGCTAAAATATAGTAATGACACAAGCAAACAAGCATGTACAATGTGAAACCCTAAGCAAGAAGGAGAGATAGGAAGACTTAGTTGATTTATGAGTGAACAGGAAGTGATCTGGGAAAGTAAAAGTGTTAAAAAACTTGTTAGATAACATCGTTAATGCTCACTATAAATTATGAACTTCAAGAATGACACAAGATAGGGGCGCCCACATGGGAGGGCAGAGGCACCTGGGTGCTGAGTGACTAGATCTAGGTGTTGGTGGCTGTGCAAATGCTCAGTAACTACTTTCTTCTATGTCACAAGGGCTTCGTTGTTGATTCCTGTCTGTCGCTTGATATTCACTCTTTGATCACCGAGGGTACCTGTAACCTACAAAACAAAATGACTACCTGCACATGTCCACAAACCACATCAAATCTAATAAAAAGATGTAGAATGTGGAGTCAAACTGACCCCGGTAGTCACCCAAAGAGTGAACTTACTACCAACTGCTGCACTACATCTCAGACCCCATGTAGTTATTGTGTGTGTGTAGAAATGATGCCCTAGGATGCCCTTGTGCAAGTTGCATAAATGATAGTGGGATAGATCTAGAATGTAGCAATGTATAGTATGTGTGGATGGAATAGAATAGACTTCCCCTCCTATGCAGTGTATGTAGAAGTGATGCAACCCTTGTCCCTTGTATGGATGTTAGATGGATGCCTTTGAAGTGTTTTAGTGCCTTTGGATGCAAGCTTAGGTGATGATAGTAATGCTTAGTGCTTGGTCCTTATTTTTGAGAAGTAACTAAGTATATATATGATTCCCTTGTTTGAATTTCGTAATTGACAACTGGAAGGCCAACCCATAAGTGAAAAAGATGCCCAAAAGATAAAAGAGACCCAAAAAGAGTGAGTAAAGGTAAGAAAGGGTCAGGAGTGCCCAGTATGGACAGGAGCACCTGGGCACTAATGTCCTAACTGGGTGCTAGTGTCTGAGGCCATAAAAGATAAATCAGTCAAGTTTCGTCAGGGTTGTAGGGTGTGTAAGACCAAAGAGAAAACAAGAAACAAAGAAAAGAGGCCAAAGATAGTTGTCAACCACTAGTTTTCTTGCTTAGGAATCATATATACATTAGTATGCTTTTGGACCTAGAAATGTACCCAAGTGCGTGATTTTGTGTCTACATTTGCCCCCACTTTATGTTGTTGAGTGAATACTCGATAACATAAAGTAGATAGAAGATGTGTACCTTATGATCATGTAGAGAGTGTTGTGATAGTGTGCCGAGTAATAGTGAAGTGTGAGTGGAAAGTGAAGTGTGGAGACTAGGAAAGGGAAGTGGACCCTAGGGGTGAAGCGTGTGCGTTGTAGCATGTTATTGTAGCTTGTGTGAGTTGCTTCTTGTAAGGACAAACCTGCAAAAGAAGAGAAAGAAAGTAGTCAAAGTTTTGTATATGATAGATCAGAGAAACATGTGTATAAGTATGTAAAGAGTGTAAAAGTGTGTAAAAAGGAAAGTGTGCACCTGATATGTAAGAGAGTAAAAGATAGAAAAGTGTCATGTTGCTTGAAGTTGCTGATTTGAATGTTGAAGGTGAGGTTTTTGGGTGATCTCACACCAAGAGTGAGTTTTTTGGGCAATCTCACGCCAAGTGTGAGTTTTTTGGGTGATCTCATGCCAAGTGCGAGTTTTTTGGGTGATCTCATGCCAAAGAGAAAGTGTTGGGGAGAGAGGTCTAGTTTTACTCTCCTTCCATGACTTTACCCAATAAGCACCATTGCAGATGGTACATCCTGATTTGTTTTGAATTGTTTGATTGTACTGATTGTAGGAGATAGAATGCATTATGTGACTGAAGGCCAATGCATGTTACTGTAGAACTACTCTGTAAATTGTTGTAGACTGTGTTGTACTGAGAAAATGACTGTCTCTACCCCCAGGACATTAACCCAGGGGAGGAAGGAGCATGGCCATGCTTAGTGTCTGGTTTGAGGCACTAGTGTTTTAGTACTGTATGTTTTGAAGTCCAAGTCATATTCTGGATCCATTTTATGACTGTGTTCCTATGTTGTTTTTGTATACTGTGCTTGATCTGAACTATAGCTCTAAGTTGTTGTAGGGGTGATTTGTTCACCCAATGTATGCCCCCTTGTTTGGGGTGCATGCGATAATGGTAGGAGAATGCGACCCAAAGGAGAGGACCTTGATGTTGATCTGAAGTGGATACCTGCAGGGGGTAGGGGATGTGCATGGTAGAAACCAAGGCACATGCAAACAAAGTAGGCTAGTAACATGTGTTAGTAGTAAAAGTAGCTAGCATGCAAAAGAAGAACAATGTAACAATCAAGTGTGCAAACAAGATAGACCACAAAAAGTGGTTTCAAACATGGGACATCGCTCACAATGTCACAAGACAATCAGGGCCAAAGTGGCCAAAAGCATACAATGATCACACAAGACATAGGGCATATCCCACAAACAATAACATATAATAACAAACAAGATCAAGAAAAATGTGACAGATAGCCATGGTTGTATATAGTCCTACAAGGTAAATGCTACACATGAAGCACCCATTAGCATGTTAGAAAGATAAATAGTATGTCAAAGCATGTATATATCAAAAAGTAAAGTGTTTGTAATGAGAAGTAGTGAATGATGAAACAATAGAACATGTAGCGTGTGAGAGTAGTCAAAGTAGATGCCCCCAGGAGCCTCGGTGGGACTGGTAAAAGGTACAATACCAAACATCATTGTAGCATGTAAAAACCTGTAAGAGATCTACATTCACCTCAAAATACCAAGTGAACACGCATGTGTATATATAGAAAGATGATGACATACTAAGAATCCGTCTAGCATGGAAAATAAAGTGTAACATGTAAATAGAATAAGCTAGCAAGAGTAAATGCAACCAAGATATGCAAATGTTGTGTATGAGTGTGATGGTGTGGTATGCAAAATGTGAAGATGATAGGAGCAGCATGCCCCCCAATGGATGTGTATGAGATGAGGTTCATTTATAAAACCCCCTCAACAGTCAAGAATGAACCATAGAACAAGAGTGTGTCATTGGGTAATGTGGTGTGAGAATAGATGCTAGAAAGATGTATCGTGAAGCACAAAGCGTGAAATGTGTAGTGGATGTGAGGTTCATTTCAGAATTAGACCCTCAGCAGTCGAGTATGAACCGTGGAACTATAGTGCATCATAGGGTAATGATGATACAATGTGTGTATCAAAGGGTGTGAGAGTGCGTAGGAAGATTAGTTATGATGCATGGAGCGTAAGTGTAGTAATAGAACACTAGGGATAACTGATAGTGATGGAAGGGGGAAATAAAGCATGATGCCCCCCAAGTGTGTAAGGGATAGAAGGTTATCCGATGATAGTGAAGGGTGAGGGCCCTCCACCTGATATCTGAGGAGACAAAGGCATGTGACAATGCTCTAAGATTGGTGGTGTAGGAGAGTAATTATGTGTACGTGAAGGAGACCTATGTGGTGAAGGAGGTGGTGAACACCTATGTGAAGGGGTTGCCCGAGTAGGGGACTTAGGCTGATGATGTGGACTAATAGACCGATGAGGATGACAAGGTCATGGTGTAGGTCGTGTGTGAATAGGAGAGATAGGTGCAGAGGTTGCTTTAGATTTGAGAGGCATAGGAAGCCTAGATGTCATGATTGGTGCATCAAAAAAGTAGGCCAAGGCAATGGTGTGCATGGTGGAATGCCTTTGATAGTGACAATTTGTTTATTGTGGATGAACTTGAGACACAAATGATTCATGGAAGGGATGGCTTGGGTAGTGCAGAGCCAAGAGAGACCTAAGAGCATGTCACAACCTTTGATTGAAGATGCAACGACGAATGGTACAAACATGGTAAGGGGCCCAACTGTAATGGGAAGCTTGACATAGCCAAAATAATGAGGGACTGGAAATGTGACATTAGACAATGGACATTTGATAGCTAGGAGGAGTGCAATAAAGCATACATTGGTAGGAGCCGATGGATAGATCATAGTGTTATTGATGGTATAGGAACCAATAGAAGCATTGATATGCAAGGAATCAGAAGTAAATGTAGCATGATAATCATGATCCGAGAATGTAATGACTAGTGGCAATGCATCAGAAAAAACAACAAGGAAATCAAGAGGCCCCGATGAAGGAGGAGGCACAACTCGATATGTATGATTGGCAGAAGAATCAGTAGCTTGCTTGTCATGCTTGGGAAAAGGGTCATTAAAGATTTTTAGCTTTTTATTATCATTGACCGACTTAGAAGTAGATGGCTCAGGGAGCTCGAGTGCATTATTGTCAATGAGATCTTGAATAATATGCTTGAGTTTAAAACAATGATCAGTAGAGTGCCCAACACATTGGTGATAGTCACATCGTGTATTTTCATCATAGTTATGGCCATAGGGGCGGAAGGGATCGAGATTGAGCAGAGGTGAAAGAGTGATAAGATTACTTTCGATAAGTTGTGGCAATAGAAACTGAGGTGCGTAGGGTAATTTGGTAAAAGTATGTTTTGGAGGTTGTAATTGAAGTTTTTTAGGTGTAGAAACAACATTAACAATGGCCTTTTCTTCAGTGGGCTTAGGAGATGGTTTGAAAGTAGATTTAGCTTGAAATCGATTAGAGGATGAGGATGAAGCATTGTCATAGTATTTCAATTTTCCCATAGATAAGAGTTTTCCTTCACGCATTTTGAGTGTATGACATAATTGATCAAAGGATGGAGAGGTCTCAAAGATAACACTCTCTTGAAGTGGAGGTAAGAGACTTTGAATAAAAAGATCTTGCAATTCAGAATCAACTAGTACATTAGTCATCTTAGCTAGGTTATTCTTGTAACGCAAAACATAGTCAGCTAGATGCTCATTAGATCCTTGTTTGATTTGAGAAAGTTGTGCATAAGAGATCTTGGTGTTGATATTGATGGAAAAGTGAGAAATTAAATTATTGGCTAGGTGTGTAAAATAAGTTACCGAATGAATAGGTAGATCATAGAACCAACACATGGCATAATCTTGCAAACTTCTAGGAAATAGCTTAGCTAGTATTGTATGGTCATCTGCATAGTCAAGACATGCCACATGGAAAGATTGAAGATGCTCTTGAGGGTCACCATGGCCATTGAAAGGTGGGTAACTTAGGTGTAATGAAGTTGGGAGGAAGGGGATAAGCAGATATGATGGGTGCAAAAGGGGTGTGAAGGAGTAAGGAGGAATCAAGAGATGGTGAGGAACATAAAGTAGCTTGTTGTAGTTGATGATTTGAATTTCCAAGATCCTGGTATAAAGAAGCTAGGTCACGAGTGCTTGAAGAGGAACCAGGTTGTGTGTTGGAAGTACTGGAGTAATGAGGGGAGGGGTAGGTAGGAATAGAAGTAGGAATGTTAAGGGGTTGTGTGGAAGCCATGACAGTGAGGAGGAACCCACAAGAGGGTGAGAGGCAAGATCTCAAGCACATTTAGTGACAAGTAAAGCATTTAAGACATGTGGGATGTGTGTAGGATGATCACGTAAGGCAAAGTGAAAATTAGTAAGCTAATCTAGTTGCTCCTAATCAACGTCGGTGTCCTCATCATACGATTGTTCATGCTATCATAAGTTTCAATGTTTACAAGAGGAACATTATTGGAATTAAACAAAGGGTTAGAAGATTCAGCCATTAATTTAGAGAACTAACAGACAAAGGGAGGAATCTCAATGTAATCAAAGGAACCAAAATGACCACTACATGTGATGGGCATAAAAGGAAAACCCTAGAGGGAAGGTTGGATTTGAGCGATGGGTTCACCAAATGATTTAATTTAATTTGAATTAAATCAATATTTCAAAGTAACTATTATAATAAATAATGTATGAGTGCTAAAATATAGTAATGACACAAGAAAGCATGTACAATATGAAATCCTAAAAAAAAAGGAGAGATAGGAAGACTTAGCTGATTTATGAGTGAACATGAAGTGATCTGAGCAGGTAAAAGTGTTGAACATGCTGGAGACAACATCGTTAATGTTCACTATAAATTCTGGAACTCGGGAATGACATGGAATAGGGGTGCCCACATGAGGGATGAGGCACGTGGGCATTGGTGACTGGATCTAGACACTGGTGGCCATGCAAATGCTCAGAAACGTCTTTCTTTTGTGTCACAAGGGCTTTGCTGTTGATTTCTTATAGATCAAGAATTTCGTGCTTGTTACCTGTCCAAGTTAATGCACCAAACTAAACACAAAAACCTTGAAAAACTCAAAATGAAATTGATACCTAATGGACAAGATCTGAAGATGCAGACGGATAAGGAAGCCAATATAGATGAGACGGGCGCACACGAGCAATTTGCACAGTAGATCCGAGTAACCTGCAAGACACCGATGCTTGACAGAAAAAGACCACGTTAAAAGGTATTTAGGTGGACTGCCCGAGAAGCGGGTCCGGGAAGCGATAAGCTTCCTCGACGGATGTCAGTCCACGTTTTCAATTAAGCAGAGAAGCATACATGATAAAAGATGTACGTATAGGACTAGATTTTATGATCAAAGTAATAAACAGAATCTAAACAGCAGACAGAAAGAAATAGAAAACAGGAAACTGTGCAAACAAACTGGATCTATGTTACCTGTGTCCTTTTTACATGTCTGCAGTATGATCGGCATCGATTATGTAGAATCGGTGTCGACTGGAACAGATCGGCGTCGACTGATGTAGATCGGCGTCGACTGATTTAGATCGGCGTCGACTGATTTGGATCGGCGTCGATCCGAGGCAGCGTGTGAAAAGGTTTGAGAATCAGAAAACAGAGGCAAGATCGTCAACGTCTGCAGGATCTGCAAATGCCGGAGAGACACTGGCCAGGGTCCACCTGTGCTGGATGCAGGAACACAGTCACCAGAGAATCAATGGAGACGTGTAATGCTGATGCGATAAGAGCAGAGTAACGGTGCTCCTCTCAGGGGTTGATTTGGACAAAATTCACTTTCACTCGATAGATAACATTCAATTTTGATGTTCGGAACTCTCTTGTTCTCTCTCTTACAATCTGTGTCTAACCAGAACTGAGTTCTGGGCTTCTATTTATAATCGGCGCCGACCGAGATTAAATTGGCGCCGTTCTGAAAAATCGGCGTCGACAGAGTACCGGTCGGCGCCGATCGGGGAATAGACTCCCGAAATGGCCAAACGGAGCGATTTCTGGGAATATGAGAATGATCTTATCATCCCAAGTACGGGAGATGTCCCGCGACTCGGTTTGGGAGGAGGAGAAATAGGGGGGATATATGGATAAAATAGATATGGGGTAGATAAGTGGTTAGGGATATATCGTTAAAAAAGGTGTAATTAAATAGTTAATATTTAATTACCTCCTGGGTAAAATAAAATAGGCTGAATTAAACTTAGGATAGGTGTTTAAAACACAAATTGATTAATACTCCAAGGGGGGGTGGTGGGGTGGTGATATACCAGTGCCCTAGGGTTACCTGAGCAGGTGGTAAACGAAGGTAAGAGACACTAAATTGAGTAACCAATTTTAAGTGTCTACATTTTGCCCCTTTTTGTCAAGTAACTTGCGATAAGCAAAGTTGTGGAGACAAAAATAAGGAGGGCGAGTTCTTTTGCATTAAGATTGCAGACACAGTATGCTCAGATGCGTAATATACATGATGAAGTCCTTGGAGAAATCGGGACATACCAAGGACTGGTGCATGAGCAACGGAAGCTTTTATTTCTTCAAATGACCTTTTTCCCTCTTCACTCCATCTGAAAGTTGGTGACCCCTTCATCATGTTCAATATGTGACGGGTCTTCTCAGCAAAGTCAGAAACAAAACGCCTGAGAAAGTTCACCTTTCCAAAGAAAGAATGAACACCAGTCTTGCTTGTAGGCAGAGTAAGGCTTTGAATAGCCTTAACTCTTTCGGCATCTATCTTTGTTCCTTCTTTGCTAACCACATGCCCTAGCAACTTCCCTTCGTGACTCCAAAAACAGATTTTTTTGGATTTAGGGAAATCCCATGTTCTCGGCACCTGGCCAACACTTGCTCCAAATGATCACAATGATCATTTCGTTGTTTAGAGAACACGGTTAAGTCATCTAGGTAAACCACAATGACTTTCCCCATCATACCTTTGAATGCGAAATCCATGGCCCGCTGAAAAGTGGCGCCAGCATTAGTTAGGCCAAAAGGCATCCTACTGTAGGCAAATGTACCCCAGGGAGTAGTGAATGTTGTTTTTAAACTGATCTTCAGCTGAAACTTCAATCTGATTATAGCCTGAAAAACCATCAAGCATGGATAGCATCTCTGATCCAGTTACTGCTTGCAGAACTTGATCCATTATCGGAAGAGGGTAGTTGTCTTTCAAGGAAGCTTGATTCAAATTGCAAAAGTCTACGCATATGCGTATCTCACCATTTTTCTTGCGCACTGGCACAATGTTTTCTACCCAAGTACTGTGATGGATCAGGAAGATGATTCTTGCATCCAGCATCTTCTGAATTTTGGCCTGGATAGTACCCGAGATCTTAGGATTATAGTTCCTCTGCTTCTAGCGAAAGGCTTTGACATCGTCTTTCAACGGAATGTCATGCTGAACGTCCTTTGGCTTGAAAGGACTTTAAATCGGCATAGGACCATGCCAACACGTCCATATATATTTTTAGCAACTTGACAAATTTCCGTTTCTCCTCAGGCGTGCAACATTTGCCAATGTTCACGAATTGCGGGTGTTCTATCGAACCTATATTGACCGGTTCGGTTTCTGGGGACGAGCTAGGGTCGTCCCGCTTCTTCTTTTTTACAAAACAGTCATGCCTGTCGAACAGGCGTTCCAGAGAAACCAGGCTCTTTGGAATTTTATTTCCCTTGAGCTGACATATGCCATCGTTACCTTCAGATTCATTTCTTGGATCGGTGACTGACTCACGGCAAGTGGAAGTAGACCCTTCAAAGTGCAATTCTTTAAAATTTTCTACCTTCTCCAGGAAAGCAATGAGTTGATTATCGTCGTTGAACACCTGCCAATGCTGAGAATTATCTGGTACGCTCAGGCGGAAAACCACCTCAATGGTGTACTTGTTCATTTTCAAACATGGGTGTGGGAGCATGAGAGATGCTGAAACAGACAATAAATCAGCCATGTCATTTTGGGCTCTTGGAATAGATTCAATTGAAAAGGCATCAAACTCTTCAATGCTGTCCCATACCGCATTACGGTAATGTCTGAGCCTTTCATTCTTCACTTGGTAAATCCTTTTGACCTGATTTACAACTAGCTCTGCATCACCTTGCACTTTTAGATTTTTAATTCCTCTTTCTTTTGCGGCTTGCATACCGAGTAAGAGAGATTCATACTCAGCAGTATTGTTAGTGTTAAAAAACTGCAATTTGAAAGAGAGAGGAATGACTTCTTCCTCAGGAGATATCAGCACGGCCCCAGTGCCACATCCACTAGTTGCACAGCTGCCATCGAATTGCAATGTCCAGATCTTATTAAGATCTCCTTCTTGAACGAGGACACCCGTTTTATCCATCTCGGTAGATAAGAAGTAATTCCCTATCCCTAATGATTCAAAAAGGATTTGAGCTTTGGGGTCTTCAGAGCTAGTGACTAAGTATTTCTTTTGGGATTCCAGCTCCAAAGTTTGCATTACGCCTTTGACTGGAATTCTAGCTTTAGACCAGTCCATATGAATTTCTCCACCAACTTCGCTGTAAAAACTTCTTCCCAGCAAAATTCCATAGGCTGCCGGAATGTCAGCAACGAGGACTGTCATTTTTACTCTTTTATCCGGGAAGGCCGCAAATGCAAATTGCGCGTCTTTGATTTGGCCAACCAACAGAACTTGCTTAGTTTCCAAGGAATAACACCTGCCGAAAGGCTTGGTAAGAGTGAGGCCCAGAGCATGGGTGACTTTTGCCGACATGACGTTATCAGAAGCCCCGGAATCAATTATGCAATTACTCAGCTTGTGACCATTGATTAGGAGGGAGAGATAGAAAGGCTCTATCTTGCCTGACACAGATGTTGAAGCAACATTTATATGAGATTCAAGGGGAATGGAAAGGATTCCTTTTGGGGAAACCTGATTAGATATAACAGCTTGATTTTGGATATACTTAGTCAATCTTACAAGCTGTTCGGGGTTTGACTGAAGGTACTCAGCTTCAGACATTTGGATCTTGGTATTTTTTGCATGATCTATAATATCAAATGTGGCCAAGGGTTGCGTTGGTAAAGGAATGAGTCCCTCACCTCGCGATGATGGAATAGGATTGGTGGTATTAGTAGGAATGTGAGAGGATTGGTTTGGAGGAGAGATAGGGGGAAAATATTTCCTTGTAAAATATTTTCCAGGGAGTTGAGCAGGAAGAGGATTACCTCTCTTAGCAATGATCGGAGGCACGTTTGACACGGCCTTCTCCTGCTGGACATGGGCAGCAACTTCCGCTTCTTTTCCTTGCGAGCGAGTAAAAACAACATATGACTGTCCGCTTGCATATCCCTGGGTACCCTCTTCTTCATCAGATTCTTCCTCATCAAATTCCATATACCCGATAGTAGATTCGCCAGTCGGTTCACCGACATCTTGATCATCTTCGCCTTGAGACGAAGGTTCTTCATAATACTACTCTTCTTCTTCAATCTCGGCCAGAGCATTGACCGGAGGAGCTTCAAGTGCCAACCGCGGAGAAGTTGTAGGTAAGCGCGGTCTTTGTGAAACATTGTTAGGAACAAAATTCCTCCGCGGGATATCTCGGTACGAGGAACTGGGAAAGGCCTGGGCCAACTGTTTCTTTAATGCAAGCAAATCGTTTGCCATCTTTTGGAATGCTGGATCAGACGAAGTGGTGGGTGAAGGGCCCAAAGATTTAGGCTTGGCTGATTACTTTTTTAATTCGCCGGATATTATCAGATTATCCTCTATGCAAATGGCAGCGGCTTGGGCGAGAACCAAGGTGGCAACTCGTTCCTGAAGGAGCAAGAAACTAACTTTCGAGCTCATAGCATTTACGAAGAAACACTTTTGATTTTCCGGCATTGGAAGCATGGCAACAGGGACACGGTTGATTAGCGCATTGAACTGGGCGACAAAATCGCGCATGGTCTCATTCACCTCCTTCTTCAGGTGAGTGATCCGTGATAGTAATGCAAATGCATCCTCTGAAGGCTTGTATCTGTCTTCGAAAGCATCCCGTAAGGTGGCCCAACTGGTAATGGACCCAGCCGGTAAATGCTGAAACCATTTAGCTGCGGGTCCTTGTAGGGTTTCCAGAAAAAGGCGAACCGACACATCTTCGTGGGTCACATCTAAAATATTGCACGACATGATGAATGAAAATATGTGGGAATCCATGCTTTGATTTCTGCTCCCGTTGAATTTAGGAAAATTCTTTCGATTTCTGTGAGGGAGAGCATGAACTGGATGTGGTAAAGCTAAAGGACCCATCACGTTTCCCCATGGTACCACCATCTGAAAAGCTGGAAAGAGAACACGAGCTAGAAGTGTGGTTCCGATGAGTAACAAGGCACTACAAAGGGATGTGGATGTCCCCTGCAAAAGACTTTTTCTTCGTGAAGGTGAGACACTCCTGGATGACCGGCTAGCCGAGCTTAGTGCTGAAAAATGCGCCCGTGTTACGCTGAAATTGTGCCTTTGAAGCAGATCAAAAGTAGGATCAGCTTCTCCACGGGCTCGCCTGCTGCGCGTAAAAGGTTCACTCGCCAGTGTTCCTTCCAAATCTGCAATGTTATGGCACAGATTCAAACTTTCTTTTTGGTTGTACTTGCTGATTTTCTAGTTTTTTTGACAAAAACCAACAGCAAATACTTTTCTAAATATTTAAAACTATCCTCTTCAGAAAACCGATTGCAGTTAAATGACAAATTACAATGAGGATAAGATGGCAGGGAAGATTAGTAAGCTGATTTTCTGATCTGATTTTAACTTTTTTCAGAGGGTTTCAAACTTTTTGCAAATAGTCAAAACTCAGATCTACGGCAAAATAATGATTTTTTGTAAAAAACTCAGCGAACTAAAGATCTTTAATTGGACCAGATCTATGACTCTCAGAATTTTTTTTATAATTTGAGCACTTTTGCAAATTTTTGGATTTTTAACAAAAAATTCAGATTTGCAAACAGGCAGCAATCTTCTAATTTTTCTGATTTTTTATCTTACTACCATCGTAGATTTGATAGATCTATTCGATTCCCCAGCGAAGTCGCCAAAAACTGTTGGTCCGAAAATCTGTCGCTTGGGCAGATCTATGGATAAACGAGCCAATAGTGTGCAGGGCATAGCCCCTCTTTGAGTCAGCAAAGTGAAACTGGTTTATTGCTATTCTACCAGCAGGAATCTATGCAAGTCTCACAGATTCTGCCTTCGGGGGTTTGGGATCTCATCCCAGTAGGTTTATTTCCGGCTGTGAAGAGAAATTAATGAAAGAGAGGAGGAAGAAGGAATAGGTCCGAAGGGAGAAAAGAAATGAATTCCAAAGCAGGAAGGTCAGAAGATTTATGTTTTTGGGTTGGTAGTAAACAGAGCCAAACCTACTTGCATAAATAAACAAAGCAATACTGATGATAAATAAATGACAATTAAATAGAAGCAGATCCAACAGAACAAATACACAGATCTAACATAAGAAAGATCTAATGTATATAACACAGGTATTCAGCACAAAGTCTAAATATTGTATTACTAATTTGTTCTGTTACAAAAAGCTCAAAGTCTTTTCTCCTTACTCCTATTTCTCATCTGAAAGATATTCATCCATCCATCAACACAACAAGTGTTGGGGTATTTATAGAAGAAGAGGAGAAAAGAAGGCAAAAAGGAGCCAACAACTATTTACAAAGATATTTACAAAATATCTAAAAGTCATGTTGACTTTTTATAACTTGATGGATGACATCATCCCATGATGCAACATGGATGATGTGATCATTTGCCTCAACATACTTCAGACATTCCAACAAGAAAGTCGGAGAAGAGAGAGAAGAAGAAGAAGGAGGAGGAGGAGCAGCTACTCGTCGTCATCATCCTGCGGCCGAAAGGGAGTAGCCTGCTTTTGATGCTGCTCAGGTGATGAGATATGGAACTGAGCGCGGTATTCCAAAAACTTGTTAATCATTGGCCCAAATTGATCCCGAGAAGGATCCTTGTGCAGTTCGCTGATTGCCTCACAAGTCTCCCGCTCATCTATGAGCTTTTCTGGGAGTTTGGAATAATCTTTTTCCGCCTCAATGAGGAACCCGATGAAGTCCCTACAGGCCAGCAGGTTGTGGATAGATTCAGTGTCAAATGTGACCTCTGGCCCTGTTCCTTGAGAAGTGATCTCCTTGAAGATCCGGATGGTTTCATCAGCTGACCTTAAGATAAAGGAAGGAGTGAGCAACCCTAGAGACATGTTGAGAACAATTCGCTCCATTTGGTGCATTACATCTAGGGCTGCTTCCTTTACCTTGTCGATTTTTTCCAGAATAAATTCAAGCTGATCCACCCGGTAGCCCAGAGTGGACATGGTTTTGTTGAGGGCCCTTGGATGGCCGAAGACACCGAACTTGACCAGATCTTTGACTGAACAGTCAAACATCTGTTGAAAGGTCTCGTGTTGGAGTCTAGCATGATCTAGCTCTTCTGATATGGGCCCCGCTAATGCTTGGAGCTCTTTGTTTGCCTTTCCGATGCTCAGATACAAATTGACAAACTCGGCGATCACTCTTTCACTGTCCTTGAGGATTTGGCTCCTCCAAGCAGAAACGGCCATACCTTGCTCGCCAATCTTTGCATATTCATTGATTTTCTCCTTGCTGAGAAGCTCAGAAGTTTTGGCGGCAGTTGTGGGAGGCGCACTACCTATCTTCTGTAAGGCTTGGAGCAGATATTTGTTTTGCTCTTTTATTAGCCTTTTCTCTTCTTTTGTTTCTTGAAGCTTTTGACATAGGGCATGGACCGCGGAAAGAGCTTCCCCCTGGAGAATCTCAGAAGATGTCCCCATTGTGACTTGGGTCATAGTAAAATCTGTCGGAGACAGATCCTTTTTCTCTTTAAGGGGATCAGGGTATGTAATTTCCATGATTCCCTCACCTGCAACACTTTTAGAGAAGCGTGCAACAGGCTTCAGCTTCTTCGCCCCTTTGGCTGGGATCACTGAAAAGTCCATCGGAGCGATGGGAACTTTCCTCTTTTGCTGGCTCAGCTGCTGAGAAATCCAGGCTAGTCCTATGGAATAAGGACCAGAAACAGAGGAGGGGACAGCTGCAGTAGAAGAGGGGAAACACGTGGAGACACGCGGAGGTGGCATAGAGAGAATAGCCGAAGAAGTGTCCACGGGAGGAAGGGAAACTGCAGCTGCGGAAGACATAGGAAGGGAAGGGAGCTCGGAGATGAGGGAAGAAATGGAGGAGGAAAGATCAGTGAGGGAAGAGAAGATATACGAAGAAGCAGGGGAAAGAGTAGAAGAAGGGGCGGAGGACACGATCAAAGGGATGGTCGCTTGAGTCACTCAAGGAGGGGAAGGAAGAGAAGAAGAAGGGATAGAAGGGACCTCTGTTGTGGTAGCAATGCCGACATCCTGAGTGGATGGGCCAATTGGACTATCCCCTGCTGCTTCTTTCTCTGGCGAATCCAGAGTTATTACCTGTTCTGGCGCTGTGGAAAGAGGACTCTCGGGGGCTTCTTCCTGAATGGTGCTGGATTCACCTTCTACACCTTTACCTTTAAGCTGATTTTTGGACCGTGAAGGTGCGTTGCCCAATGGGGAGGTTGTGAAATCTACCCCGAGGTAGATTAGGCCGTTCATCCGGCACCAGTGCTATGTCCTACGCAGAGTTTCCTTGACCCTCTCCTCAATTGTCTGAGGAGATTTAGTTCTGTCAATGGCCGGAAAGGGCCAATCGTCCCCATCTGTATCATTATATACCTTGTCCACTTCATCTTCTGTTGTTTGGTAGCCTTTGGGGACAATGGCTACCCCATACTGGATAATTTCTGCCAATGCTAGGTGAGAATGATCCTTTCTTCTGAGCTCTACCTCATGGAGGATGTGAATATAAATATCCTCGATCTGAGGAACGTGGATTGGATCAAGCTTTTCTCTTTGTAGGCAGCCCCTTCGGTCGAAGGTGGGCCTGGCTGGGAAGTCATGCTTCAAATTGAGTAACTCCAGCTCTGCAAACATTTCCTTCACCTTATGGTGGGTAGAGCATGTGTATCGGCCCACTATGAGGGGGAAATGAGTTCCACCCTTCTTCCTTTTTAGGCATTTTTCGTGGTATGTGACAAGCTGCCTAGATAGTTCTAGCAGAATCAGCTTAGGCCCAGCATACCTTGGTAGCCTGGTTGGCTCTCCCAAAAAGTTGGCAGCGCTCAGATAGGTGAATGTAGGAAATTGGGTGAACAGGGCTCCCCATTTCTCTGTGGCTGCCACTATGTTTCTGGTCGTATGACCATGAGTCAGATTTGGCCTTAATAAGTAGATGATGTGATAAAAGAATGCATCGTTGATTTTGGCAAATTGGGCGATGCTATTCTCCAGCTTCAACTCTGGATAATACTCATATATTTTGACCTAAGGCCAAACTCCACTTCGTGCTAGTCCTGGATAATCCCTCTCTGATGCTGCAGCGTATACCACATAGGAGTTCATATGGAATACTCCCGTTGTGCTGAACTGTTGTAGCTGCTTGGAAATGGTGCTGCTTATAATTTCCCACCAGCAAAAGCACTGATCAGGCAAATTCTTGTTCATTGTTTCTAGGTAGCGCAACATCCATTTATGGAAGTAATGGGCATCAAAGAGCCCGAAGACCCTGCTCAAGAAGGTAATGGTATCGCTGAGCTCTTCTGATAAGTCACTGCGGTGGATGATTTGGGGCCACCGGGTTACCACCTTCTTGTTCTTCAAGTAGACTTCATTCATTAGTTGCATGCATTGGTCTTCATTATCTTCCCAGGCCTTGATACACTTTGCTTCGCTAACAACCACGAAGTGCCGGTGGTGAGGGATGCCAAGTATCATCTCAAAATGACGGGCAGTGAGGTTAATGACTACCTCGCCCTTACTGTTTTTGACACATCTGGTGTCTTTGTTGTAAGACTGAGAAACCACCATTATAAATTCATTGTTGACTGTGCTGACGGGGATTCCTCCGGCGAAGTGTAGGGCACTGCCTATCAATTTGTCCATCCATGGACTCCTTGTAACTTTCTGAGTTCTGGCCCAAAATTCCTCCATGTCGACATGCCCTAATTCTGAGTCTCTGACATCCATGTTGCATTCTGACCCTCTGATATTTATACTTCATCTCTTCCTCAGTAAGCTTAGCCTTCCCTTTTGATTTGGTGGGTCTCTTGCTGGATGTAGACATATGTTCTTCTAAGATTATCTACTGATCTACATGAAGAAGAAGCGAGACCCAATCCGAAAAAGTTGAATTAGCCATTTGATCTTCCATTGGAATGTTAGCAGAAAAGAGTTAGAGATTTTTAGGCTCAGGGCACAGGAAAAATGCAGCTTACAGGGCTAAATAGGTAGGGCGCACGGGAAAGGGTTGTTGCAAAGATTAAACTGGTGCCAAAGGTGCATGGCGCATGCATACTGCAGAGTGCATTTTAGTAAAGGGCGCATGAGAAAATCATGGTGCATGGAGACAGGATGCGCCAAAGGTGCATGGACCTTGCATGTTACATTGGGATTTGGTGCGCCCTTTGGCACATGGGAAAAGCGTGTAACAAGGACTTTTCGTGCGCAAAAGGAAATATGGCACGGCGCAGGGAGGGTTTGCACAACACGAATGTTTATTGAAAGGAGCGATGCGCCTGCGCTTTTATGACTATACTTGGCACAGATATAACTTGTGTTGCATGGGCGCAGGGAGCGCTAAGGGCACATGGAAAGGCGATGCAGCACTGAATGATGGTGCGCCAAAGGAGCGCAAGTTTAGCTTGTGCAGCATGTGGAAGAGGCGCGCCTTGAGGGCGTATGAAAACTTGATGCAACAAGCATGATGGGTGCGCCATTGGTGCAGGTTCTAGTTATGCTGCAGAGGGGACAGATGCGCCATGGGGGCGCAACTGTTTATGATGTTGCATGACGCGCTGGTGCGCCCAAGGAAAAAAAAACCGGGTTTGTTCTCCATGGTTTATCACTTCATTCTTTTTAGTTCAAAAGCTGCTTTGGGATATTCAATGGTTCGAGCTAAAGGGGTTTCAGACCAAGCTTTCAAACTAACACCCTCTACCAGCAGATCTGGAAAGAGGTATAGGAGGAAAAAAATAAGGAAAGATGGCACAGGGGAGGGCTAGCTCGACATTTGATATTTTAATATTGCTAAACCACAACCAGAACACAAGCATACCAAGAAACAAGAACGCAAAACACACAAGAGGGAGAAGAACTCTTACCCGGATAAATAACAAAAGCTCGAGAACGGGTCCACAACACGTTGAAAGCGACAAGGCAGGGGCTGACAGGCTCAG
Source organism: Taxus chinensis (assembly GCA_019776745.2). Lineage (NCBI taxonomy): Eukaryota > Viridiplantae > Streptophyta > Pinopsida > Cupressales > Taxaceae > Taxus > Taxus chinensis. Next base: position 379,789,548 of record CM034156.1, on the reverse strand, counting down.
AAAAAACACGTGCTCAGCGAAAAGTGAAAATGACATTTGGGCGCGCAAACACATATATATAGGTTAGTTGAACATTAATGCACCACCCACTTTTTGAAAAGCGCATGAAAACTGCTGTCGACAGGAAAAAGCGTGAGCCCTTTGGCACACCAAAATGCCTGCCAACATGAAATAAAGCGTGCCTTTGGCGCACCAAACACTATCTCGACAGGAAATTATGTGCACCTTTTGGTGCACCAAAGTATTGTGTTGCAATAAGATCATGTGTGCCCTTTGGCGCACCAAAAAGTGGCGTAACAAACGTTGTGCCAACACAATGGCGCATGCGTCTTGGCGCACGCAGGGAAGGCTCAACACACTTTGGCGCACCGAAATTCATGTTAACACTGAAAATCACGCACCAAAGGTTTTAAGGGGGCGCACCAAAAGTTGGTGTTACATAGCAATTTCATGCACCCAGCAAAAAAAGGCTCAAAAGACTAAGTTCGAAAAACTAGGTTTCCCGGGAAGGGATTTTACAACGTTTCGAACGCAAGGGATCCCTAACGAGGGATCGGGACAAAATTTCGGTATGGTTATCAGTAAAATTGCCCTTTTCAATTTTACGGGATAACAGAAGAGTTCCATGATGGACCAGATGGTGGCCATTTTACACCAAGAGTGACAGATCTAAAAATCATGATGGCTGGTTATTATTGGCCTAAAATATTTAGTGATTGTTATGCATGGATCAAGAGGTGTAAGAATTGCGCATTCTTCACAGGAAAAGAGAATTTTACTGCCCTTCCATTGCATCCAATCTCAGTTGACCAACCATTCATGCAATGGGGTTTGGACTTCATTGGAGTCATTAATCCCAATTCAAGCCAAGGGCACAAATGGATTTTGACAGCCACAGACTACTTCACCAAATGGACAGAAGCAGTAGCACTCAAAGAGGCGAATGAGTCTAGCATCTTAGACTTTTATGAGGGGATAACAACCAGATTTGGTGTACCTGCCACAATAATCTCTGATAATGCATTGGCATTCATTGGATCCAGGGTGACTGAGTGGGCTGTCAAGAATGGTATTTACCTAAGCACTTCATCGAACTATTACCCTCAGGGTAATGGCTAGGCTGAGTCTACAAACAAGAACTTGTTGAGGATCATTAGGAGGACTCTTGATGAGAATCAGAGGTCTTGGCATACCAAGATGAAATCAGCCTTATGGGCTGAAAGGATCACTCCCAAAAGATCCACTGGTAATTCTCCATTCAGGCTTGTCTATGGAAAGGAAGCAATCTTGCCCATGTCACTGGAGTTGCCAACATTGGAACTCATGAAGCAGCAGGAGTTGCTTGAATTTGAGCCCATGGAGGTGAGGTATGCAGAGTTGATGGAGCTGAATTTACATACAATAACATGTGTCATTCCTATCTAAAAATTGAACCTTTCAAATAATTATATGGATGAAAGTGTATAACCCTTGTTAGTTGGGATAACATAGAAGATAGAGAGATAATTGGACCTGAAATGCTTATTGAGAATTAAACAAGGAAGGCATTCAATTAATTCGTGAAGCCATTAAATGAAGTGGCTTGATACGTGAAGTCACAAAGATATGCAAGACCTAAAAAGGGTTTCCAATTAGCCTCATTTGAGCTTGGTGAAAAGGTATTTTTAAGAGTCAAGCCTAATGGAATATATATCATTAGCTTTACTTGCAAAGCAACCAAGTTCATCTACCTCTGTAATTATGTAGATTACCTTTTCTGAATTCCTAGAAGTGCTTGTGCACATCCTGTTTTGCATATCAGGTTAGAATTGTCCTCCCTAAGTGCATTGGCACAGCTTGAGGTCCATGGAGATGTTTATTCAGTATTTCCTTACATCAAGAAATATGTTTCAAATTTTCATAAGTCCTTGCACATTCTGAATTCAGTTACAAGTCCTAAGACCCAGGGGTAATCATGGTTAATGACTCTATGCCCAAGGGTGCTAGAAACTTGTAAGGCATGCTTGTGTATCTTCTGAAATAAGTCAATGTAAGGTAACCCCGCTGAGTCGCAAATTTAGTGATCCAAAGTGCAACCCCCAGGGAGAATCTTGATAGACATGAATCAGAATGTTTTAAGTCCAGGAAAATGGATTGATTAAGGGACAAAAATTCATGTTTCTACGGTCCCCTCGATATTATTACCTATGTTCCCTGTAAAAGATGTGAAAAGAGCTAAGTTAATCATCAGGACGACGATGGATTTTTAGAGGGGCAGGTATGTAATGCCTCTGACTATGAAAAATCATGATATTTGGCTACTTACTAGTCCTTGTATGAAGTTGGCAACACGTTGGGACATCGTGATTTGGATCGGCTGAAAAGTTTTTAGGTGACCTTTTGAAGCTAAGGGACATCATGGGACATCGGGACACACAGGAATGGGATATCAAGTTCTTATGAAGGATCTAATTGTTAATCATTCTTATGGTAGTTTTGTACCCATGTTTTTTTTATCGATGAAGCTTACTTAACTGGACGCGAAATAAACTTAGTGATTCCAGCTTGTGGAAAGTGAAATCCATATTCTTGGGATAGTTAAGAAAGCATTTGTAACCTCATATAGTCTATTTACAGTTTTCATATAATTATGTATTCATAAAAAATTTGTATCAGCCAGTTAGATTGAAACGGAAAACTTCAGCACTTGGATCAATTGGGACAACGGGATCGCAAGGGATTCTCCTTGATTGCCATATGTTATTACGCCTAAAGTAACTCAAGTAACTCTATTTGTCATCGACTGAATGAGGGACATGGATTAGCCCATTATCATGCAGATCAGGAGTTTTTGACCCATACAATTTGGGACATCCGGAATTTTTTTATGCGAGGGGCACCTTATAATTTGGTAGACCCATGGACCAATCAAATCACGACACGTGTCACAAGGGGGAAAGTCCAAAAGTCAAAGGACGAGGTTTTAAGCACTGACCCGAGCCAATAAAAAGAGGACACATGTCCAATGAAGCAGGGAAGGAGAGAGAGAATTACACATCCAATCAGCGCTTGACACGTGTCATCCAGGTGGCAGAGCGCGGGAAAGATTTTCGAAACACATTTTCACCTGTTTTGTGCCCTAAATCTTCAGATCGACATATCTTTCCATCCAGAGCTTGGATTTGCACGTTCTTTATATCAACGGAAAGCTTATGAAATTCTCTACGTGATTTTGGGGTTAATCTTGAATTTTGGTGTATTCTAGAGAGAGAAAATTGAGAAACAACTCTGACACATGTTCATGGCCAGAAGTGATATTTCAGCGACTAGATTTAATGCAGAATGGGTCGCATTCTCCTGTGATTCAGTCAAAGTGACAGGGTATGGGTTTGTAAGGTCCCCCATGATGTTTTAATGCATCTGAAATCAAGGAGGGATGGGCTCTCATGTTTTTGTACGTTTTCTGTCCCCTGGGCTTGACCCTTGCACTCTAAAAGCCAGATTTGGCTCATTTCTAAAAGGGGGGAACATTTTTGGGCATAACAGACTTCTTCCTTCACCTCCAGCAAGTGATTGATGCAGGGATCAGACCTCTCCAAAGATTGTAAGAGTTTTCCTTTACCTCTCTGAGGGTGTAATGCATGCTTTGACACTGAAATGATAATGCAAGCTCTGTGAATGGGTTTCAGTCCTCTGTTTGTATTATTTGCTTCATTTCAGATCCTAAATTATACCTTATCAGTCTATGTATGTTTGATGTTGTGAACTTTGTTCTGTGTCTATTTGCATGACAAGTATGTTTCACCACTCCTTTTGGTGGATCACCATCTTTAGTTAGTTTCAATTTTTTGCACTTCTACCCCTGTCTCCTTGTAAGTTAGAGTAGGATTAGGATCTGAACCTCTGTAGTTGTGCAAGCATTAGATCTAAATCAGAGGAGTTTTAGGAACCAGCCTCTAATCTGGAGATTCCTCTCTCAGTTTCACAAGTCCCCACACTTGGAGAGAGGTTTCCATGTTGTGCAATCACACTGGATGCTAGAGTGATCAACCTAGAAGCCTGATATGCATCCAGGGGTGCTGTGAGTTTGCAACAACACTACCTATATCTCCTGAAAAACATTGTTGTTTTTTTCCTTCTTTATCTCTCTACTCTTCCAATCCTTCATATTGATAGTCTTTTAAGTATGAAAACATTTCAGAATATCAGGGTCCAAACATTGAGAGTTGTATATTTGTACATTTGTTTTTCCTACTTTCAATAAGGGAACCTCTCCCATTAAAGAGGAGGGACATGTTTGTCACCTATAATTACGCCCAAGCAATTTAAATACTTAAATTGCGCTAATTATCCCCTTTCTCGCAAATCAATGACATATCGTCCAAAGCACTCATTTTTCCTCATATCATCATTAATTAATTACACTAAGCTAATTAATTAAGTTGCCTATCCAACAAATACCCTAATTAACGACCTTCCGTTAATAAATCACCCCCTCTACCTAGACTAATTAATTATTATTAATTAATTATCTTTCCCTTCCATTTAACCAATAAATCAATATTTAATTGATTTAATCCCATTTTAATAGCCTAAATCGTACTAATATTCCTCTAATTATCTTCTATAAGCTTACATCTACCTATTAGTTAATCACCTTTGATTAATTAAAACACCCACCAACTCCCATGACTTGCTAAATATGTATTAAACTCTTCTAAAGTAAGGTTACCTTTAATAAAGCAACCTTATCCATTCCTAATCATGTTTTACCTTTATCCCACATTCATGAGAATGTGTTGAATCCTTTATCCTTTGGGCTATATAAGGAGTCCTCCATTTACCTTTTTACTTACACCTAAACTTTCTAAGAGAGAAAATGCAAAGCATATAGCAAAGAGACTAAGAGCTTGCAGCTTGCCCTTTTGAGAGTTCATCATCTTGAAGAGTTAAGCCTCTTTCTTAAAGTTCTTGGGTCATATGGGAGGTGTCAAAAGGTCTTGTAGCCCAACTTTGATTAGCCTCCATTCCTACGTTCTTGGAATATTAAGGACAACTATTTTGATAGCCAAGGAGATTACTTAGGTCCATTCATTTATTTGTTGTTAGAGAATAGAGGAGTTTAGATATTTAGCATTGTTAGTTTCAAAGCTTGTATTTATGAATGCTAGCATCTAACCTTTGTTTAATTCTTATCATGATGGTGTTTATGCTTTGTTTTAGCTAAATTGTAGAACTATTTTAGGTGGTAGTTCTTGCTTCATTTAATTTAGCATTAAGAAAAGTATACATGCACACATTTAGCACGCTTGGTGGGACTTACTCCATTGTCCTTTGCACTTAATTTCAAGTTTTTGTAATTAAGTTTTATTTTTTGGTTACTAACCATCTTTTACACATGTTGATTTAACTTGTTTTTTTAACTTGTCTTGTTGAATTTACATGTGTTGGGTATTCCTTGTAGGTATGAAGGAGGTGAAGTGTTAAAATTGGAATTGATGGGAAAATTTCAAGATTTCATCATGTTTTTATTTTTAGAGCTTACTTTTTCAACATTTTACATGCTAGTTTTTCAATATCTTGAAAATTTTCAATTCTTGAGCATGTAGGTTAGTGTTTGATAGTGCTAAGTCTTCTATTTACATATTAATGTGGTGGGTTGCTGTCAAAATTTAATCTTGGTGAAAAAAATTCAAGATTTCATCATGTTTTCATTTTTAGAGCTTACTTTTTCAACTTTTTACATGCTAGTTTTGTCAATTTCTTGAAAATTTTCAATTCTTGAGCATGTAGGTTAGTGTTTGATAGTGCTGAGTCTTCTATTTACATATTAATGTTGTGGGTTGCTGTCAAAATTTAATCTTGGTGAGAAAATTTCAGATTTCATCATGTTTTCATTTTTAGAGCTTACTTTTTCATCATTCTACATGCTAGTTTTGTCAATTTCTTGAAAATATTAAATTCTTGAGCATGTATGTTAATGTTTGATAGCGTTGAGTCTTTTATTCATATATTAATGTGATGGGTTGTTGTCAAAATTGAATCTTGGTTGGAAAAATTTGCCCATTTTGCAGATTAAGGGATGTTTTTTTGACATTTTTTGAGTGCATACCCATGAGCATAAAAACATATGCGTAACCCATCTTCCGAAGGCCATAAATTTTGCTCCCAAACTCGAAATGACTCCATTTTTTTTTGTGTTGGAAAGGTATTGCAGTTAACCATACAATGAAAACATAAATTTGGGATTTATACTTACATAAATTGCAAGTTTTTCTGTTATTTTAAAACTAGACATTTTCTAACATGTCTAATGTTTTGATGAATGTTGTATTTCCATGCTTACTCGATTTAGACCAAAACATGTGTATGCTATTCTCTTGCACATTTTTGTGATCTTGAGAATCAAAAACAACTTTGATATCTATCTTGTTAACATTGGGATTAAACTTGGAAATTTGATTATTCATTTTGCTTAAGGGAATGAACCTTTTACAAAGCATTTTTCAATGGTCCTTTGATTTGAAGTTTTTCATTTCTATATAGTTGGGATAAAGTTTTTGTATGATCTTCTCTTGCACCTTAGGGTGATCTTGAGAATCAAAAACAACTTTAGTCTTCATTTTATAACATTTGATAAATTGGAAACTTCATCTTTCACTTTTGGTTTAAGGGAATGAACATTTATCAAGAATTTTGTATGGTTCATTAATTGAAAAGTTTTTTTTTACTTTTTAGTTGGATTATTTGTTGTGTATGCTCTTCTCTTGCATCCTTGGATGATCTTGAGAATCACAATCAACTTTTAATCCTCTTTTAAATAATGTGATTTTCTTGGAGAACTACTAACGCTTGAGTGTAGGACCTAGAAATGCTTGTCAAAGAAAGGAGGAATCAAAATGAAATAAAAAACTACTAATACAGTTGTTATACAGGTTTCCAAAAGGTGTTCAAGAAAACCACACCTAATTAAACAAGATAAAAAGAACAACATATTCAAAACACTGTATTACAGGTTTCGGAAAAGGGTACGTCCCTCTCCGCTCAACTGGAACATAACCCTTTTGGCATAACGCCTTAAGCTACAACAATGGGGGTGGTTCCAGGAACCCCAAAGTAGTCCACGCAAGAGGGAACCTTGTGGACAAAACGGGAAGTGCTCCGCACTACCTACTTGACTAGTGATTCCTTTGTGAGATAGAGTTACAGGTTGTCCATTGTGGCGATCCCAGTGATAGTACACGTAGACGCATTAGTTGCCTACTGTTCTTGAAGGGGGTAAAGTAAAGCCGAGATACTCCCAAAATAGTCAGTGTGACTTTTTGGGTAAATCGCGCTCACTCGTGGCAACTTTGTAACACCTAGGAGAATATACTTTGGTTAGGATCCCACTTTGACCATTTGAAAACAGTGTTGAGTTGTGAACCTTCTTTTTGAGAAACATGTGACGTATTACTTTCGCCTAGTTTTTACTTGCCTTAGGGCGAGGCGAAACTCTGTTGAAGTGAGGCTAGCATTTTTCGTCATTTTTCTTGATTTATTTCCTTCATATTCTTTTGACACTTTGTTGATCAAAAGAGGTGTGATTACCTTTGTGTTTCCATTCGAATGTTTCTCTCACTTTTATGTCCGTTTACGCCCATCCATGTTTGCGGCTGGGTTAGTTAAACGTCTAAAGTGAGTGGAGGCATTTTCACGTCATTTGGTAGCCATTGTGATCTTGATACCCACGTCAAGATCGTCATTGTAGTTAGGCGTGGTTCATCACTACGGAATTCCATAGAGGAGTTAGCTTGTTTGTCTCGTATCATTACAATTTCGATATTTACATCTTGTTTCTTGTAAACTAGACATAAATACCTATATTGTACGGTTACGCTGCACACATTCTTAACTATTCCTAGCTATACTTTGAGATTTATTTTTTTGTTCGGTTTTATTATTACCTGGATTTCAAAAGGTGTTAGGCACTACCATTTGTGCATGTTATATCAATAACACCTCGATATCAATACTTCACTTTCTTGCAAAGTGGGTTAACATATCTTGGTGATATTGTTGTGTCATTCACAAATTGTAATTGACATTTTTTGAGATATAGGTCTTAATCAGACTTGAGCTTGCTCATCGTATATCTTGATTGGGAGATCACATTTAACTTCATGTATTTACTTACGTCTTGTTCATTCCTTTGAACTTGGCATAAGTGGAGACATCTTGTTAATCATCTGGCGTCACAAATTACTTTGAAACATAGTCTATGAGGTATTTCATTTGATTAAGTTTTGGTACCAAAGGATTGTTTCATTGGTGAATTTATCACTCTATCACATTGGTATTCTCACACTGTTAATTTACTCTTAACATGTACATCTTGTGTTTTACTTAGGGGTAGTCATTGAATTTTGAACAAATCTATAACTTACCTTAGTGATATTTATCACAAAAACATGGCTCCCAAGACGCGTCTAGGGTTAAAGAAATAAACATATGAGGAACAACAGGCGCAAGCTTGGGAAACCTCTAACAGACAAGGGTCAAACCCATTTATTGGAAACGATCTAGGACCACTATTTTCTGCAGAAAAGGAAACAAAAGAAATGGTTGATCATAGTGGAAATGAATTAGAATCACCACACGCAGACTTTGATTTTGACCCCACTCTACTAGATGAGTTTCTCCTTAGAAACAAAGATAGAGTGTTGGCACGGGTCATGGAATTAGGGGCCAAATTGCCCACCGAGAATGAACCAATATTACCTACAAATGACACTACTAAGGAAGAATGCCCCCTTATCAATATGGAAGATATTTTAATAGGTGGGCATGCTTCCACTTCTTACGCAGAAAATGATAAAGTGGTAGGGCATAGAATACCCCTCATCAAAGTTCCACGAAGAAACAAGATAGAACATGAGGCAATGGAAGAATCTCCACAATACGAAGAGGAAGAACCTTTAGACGAAGAAGACACAAACCAAGTCATAATCCAACAACAACTCAGTAACCTAAGCTGACAACTAGCTTTGATTACTTTCCAGGTATAAAAAGAAAGAAACAAGAATGTTCAAAAGTCAAGGACTAAGTTTAGGATCCACGAACTCCATCGATAAAACCAAGGAGAAGAAGACATGGGGTATCATCATGTACACGTACCCACTTCTCCCACTAGAGAACAATTGCTCACACAAGAAGTGCAATCTATGAAAGCAACGCTTACGAGCATACAAGAGAGCAATATAGGGAGTATTAGGAAATACCAATACAAAGAACTATGCCCCTATCCTTTTGATAAGACAATGACCCTTCAACCCTTTCTAAAGAAATTTGACATGCCAAAGTTTGACAAATACAAAGGAAAGGGAGACCCAAGGGATCATGTTAAAGATTTCTACATGGCATGTTAAGAGGTGTCTTATAGTGATATTTACCTCATCAGAATTTTTCCTAAGAGTCTCGGAGATCAAGCATTGGAATGGTTTATGCGCTTACCATGAGGATCAATTTTCACCTAGCCAGAATTGGTGGAAAGATTCATGCGTCATTCTCGTATAACATAGAGAGTGACATCACCATGGCAAACTTGTGCGGCACAAAACAACACCCAAATGAGACCTTCACTATCTTCCTCCAACAATGGAGAGGGATAGCTAGTCACTTCCCTTGCGCTTTCCCTGAGAAGCAGCTGGTTAGTATTTTCGTCCCTAATATCAACCCAGATATAGCTTTCCACCTCCAAATGCATTGTGTTTGCACCTTTGAGGAGGTTATCGAGAAAGGGATTCAAATAGAAAAGGCTCTCATTGCCAAAGGCACCCTCAAAACCCAATCTAAAAAAAACAAAGTGTCAAACCCACTGAAAAGCCAAAGATCTTTAACAAAAACAAAAACGTGGTGGGAGATGGAATCACTGATTCCAAACATGTACAAACGGTCCAAACAAGTCAACCTTTTAAACTAACCAAGGTCCCAATTTAACCACCACCAAAGCGACGAACATTCACCTCCCTCAATGAACCGTTGTCCCTCATACTAAAATAGTTCGATGCGGCCAACATGATGACCTATCCTACAACACAACCGTTTGATGACAATGCTCCTAAACCTTCATGGTATAAGGAACATGAATATTGCGAAATGCATCACGTTAAAGGTCATAAAACAAACAAATGTTTGTGACTTCGCCACTATATTCAAGACCTCATTGACAACGGGGAGATAGAGGTAGATAACCCTGGCCACATGCAAACACCTAATGAGAAAATGGGGATTTATAAGGAACCATTCCCCAAGCATGATAAGTCGGAAAAGACAAAGCTGGATCGGGGAGATTCATCCCAAACCTATAAAGCCACGAATTACTTATATACAAAAAGAGATAACAATCATTACGATTCACTTATCGGATGTATTCACTCCCCTGCTGACTGTGTAATACCATCCGGATCAAGGGAAAGGACTGCGCTGCGGTAACAAGGCGTGCCGGCCTCGTGATTCCGGAACCCTCTCTGTTGACCCCGTAAACTGATAAATATAACCTTTTAGAACAACTTGAGAGGACACCTGCTAAGATCTCGATATTAGATCTTCTCAAGATATCCAATGTGCATAAGGACATTTTGTATCAAACTCTTCAACTGTCAGGAGTGCCTTTAGAAGTCGATCCTACGTACCTTCAAGCCGCAGTGGAAAATATTGCATCAAGTGAGCATCTTACTTTCAACCATAGGGAGTCCCTACCATGAATCCTACACATAATCTTCCCTTGTACATCGAGGTAGTTGTCACCCGTAGGAAAATCAAATGGGTGCTTGTGGAAAATGGATCGGAATTGAACATCTGCACGCTTAAGCTGGTAAAACAATTGGGACATACGGAGGAAGATCTTGAGTCCCATGTTATTACTATCACCACATACGACAAGGCAGAAAGAGAGTCAGCAGGCACCATTACACTACCCATGGAGGTGGGCCCCACTTGCCATTAGACAAATTTTCACGTCTTAGACGTGGAACTTCCATATAATATGCTTTTAGGATGATCATGGATTCATGCCATGCAGGCCGTGCCATCAATATTTCATCAATGCATCAAGCTGAATCATGAGGGACATACGGTTACAATACCAGTAGATTCAGAGCCCTTTGCCCATTGTAGAGCTCTTAATAGCTTTGCACAAAAGGGTACATATGCATGTCCCTCCACAGATATAGCTGTCCCTCTTCATTCCGAGGCCATGGAATCTCGAGTAGATTCAAATTCTCTTAATTCTTACGCTCATGGGGCGTCCACTTCCACATCGCCATTTGATTCATGGGAGATGAAAATTCTGGAATATGGCTATGGGGAGTATAATGTACAACAAGCACTCTTGGTTTCTGACCTCTCCTTGTCACCCAAGGCTAGAGGTCGACCCAACTACCGCTTCAGGAGACCTAGAGAGGAACACACTATTGGGTCATTCCTACCTGGAGGCTTGTTAGCTGAGGAAAAATTACTTGATCCACCTACTACTTGGGTCCCTGAGGACACTCAACCATCTTGTTATCAAACCCCAGAATATGAAAAATCTAGCAGAATGATGTACTCCATGGGCTACAAAGGCCTAGGATGTGGGAGGAATGAACAAGGACAAAGAGAACCAGTCCGTCTTCCACATTTCAAAATAGAAAGATATGGCATTGGGATTCACCCTTATGGAGCACACCCCAAAGATCAAGATGCGACTTGTTCTAAGCATGAGGATAGCTTTGAGTACCTAGACAGTGATATGGATTCCCATTGTAGCCTATATGAGGATCTGGCCTCCACGAACCTTTTCATGAACAATGTTGTCTTGACCATAACCCCCACCGAACTGACCCTTAACCTTGTGTACCATTCCCTTGTTGAATGGGACCAACAATGTCACATGCCACTATATTTATTTGAGAATGACGAGGCTATTGCAGAGTTCATGGGCATAAGGGATACAATTCCCATTGGAGATCACAAGAAGGGTTTCTTTATCAACTTAGACACCTGTGCCTACTTCAGCGAGGAGGCTGAACTTCGCGGTTAGAAAAATTTAAAGAAAAGCAAGGGCAAGAGTTCTAAAGAAAATCCTCAGCAAAAATCGAAGTCCAAGTCACACAGTGAAAACCTCTTTGAGGAACTGATTAACAAACAAATAAGAAAATCAAAGGACAAACAAAGTGACCACACCAAGGATGAAAATCTCGTAGAGACATCCTTGGATGAAGATATCAACCTACCTCCCAATCCAACGCGTATGGAGGATTTATCAAAATTGTTAGTTGAAGAAACCATTGATGTCAATATTGGTACCGAAGAAGATCCCAAGATAGTAAAATTGGGAGCATCACTCTTGGCCAGACAACAAAATATGTTCACTATGCTACTGCGAGAGTTTATTGATGTGTTCGCATGGTCTTCCAAAGACATGCCCAGCTTAGATCCAACTTTAGTCGTGCACAACCTGGTTGTGCACGTAGACGCTAAGCCTATCAAACAGAAGCTCTGAAAGATGCACCCAAGAGTGGCCTTGTTAGTTAAAGAAGAGTTGGAAAGGTTACTTGCAACAGGATTCATCAGGACAATTGATTATTCTGAATGGATATCAAACATTGTTCCTGTCTAGAAGAAACCTATCGATATCCAAATCTACACAGATTTTAGGGACATCAATAAAGCTTTCCCTAAAGATGACTTTCCATTTCGCAACATTGACATGATTGTTGAATCAACCGCAGGGTACGAAATGCTATCACTCATGGATGGATTTTCAGGTTATAATCAAATTAAGATCACTGAGGAAGACCAACACAAAATAGCTTTCACAACTCCTTGGGGCACCTTCTATTATCAGGTGATGCCATTTGGCCTCAAGAATGCGGGAGCAACTTATCAGTGGGCCATGATAGCAATCTTTCATGATATGATTCATGACATCATGGAAGACTACGTAGACGACATCTTGGGAAAGTCCAAAACAAGAGAGGATCATCCTATCATTTTGCGGCATATCTTTGAATGCCTACGTGAATAAAAAGTCATATTGAATCCAAAGAAATGTGTCTTCAGTGTGTTATCCGAGAAACTATTGGGCTTCATTGTGTCGAGATGAGGTATTGAGGTAGATCCTGCTAAAGTGTCTACCATCACTGAAATGCCTCCACCTAAGAATATCAAGCAACAACATAGCTTGTAAGGGAAAATTCAAGCCATTTGCCGCTTTATCTTCCAGCTTTCAGATAAATGTCACTCATTCACCCATTTTCTTAAAAAGGACGTCGCTTTCCTTTGGGGACCCGAGCAACAACAAGCCTTTGCTTTACTTAAACAATACCTGGCTAATCCACCTGTCCTCATGCCTCCTACTCCAGGAGAACCACTTTTGCTCTATATTTCCGCTACGCAATACGCTATTGGTGCATTGCTCACCCAATATGACCTTAGCCATAAAGAGAATGCGGTGTACTATCTGAGTCGTACCCTCATCACCTATGAACTTAATTATCCTCAGATTGAAAAGGCTTGCTTGGCGGTCATTTTTACTTTTCAGAAACTTCACCATTACCTGCTAAATACTAAGACCAAGCTCATATCCAAGGTCGACCCACTCAATTATTTGTTGTCCAAACCCACCCTCACAGGTAGAATGGCTAATTGGATCATTATACTCAGTGAGTTTGATATAGAATTTGTCCATCAAAAATCAGTTAAAGGACAAGTACTTGCCGACCAGCTAGCGGAAGCACCTTTGCAAAGCACAAAACCTTTGAGTCTGGATCTGCCAAATGCATCTTTGCTCTACATTCAAGAATCTATAGTATGGTAGATACATTTTGATGGATCTTTTACGTTTCATGGTTCAGGTGCAGGAGTGGTCCTTATTACTCCTTCGGGTGATCCTATACTGCAGGCTTTCCGCCTAGCCTTCCCTTCCACGAACAACATTACGGAATATGAAGCACTCATTGTAGGGATGAAGCTAGCCATCAAGTGGAATATTCAACATGTTAAGGTTGTAGGTGATTCGTAGCTAATCATCAAACAAGTTAATGATGAGTATAAAGTTAAGGATGATAAGCTCATACCTTACAAAAAGTTAGTGGAAACTCTAAAGGAGTATTTTGTGCACATCACCTTTGAGTAGATTCCAAGAGCATAGAACAGATCGGTGGATGCCATGGCAACGGTGGGATCTATGCTTTGTATTCTACTAGGGAACAATGATATGCCATTCTTCGTAGAAAATCTATGCCAGCCCGCGTATGACATGCTAGAATCTTTCCTGGCTTGTGAGGTTATTGGTCCCCATTCCCCATGGTATGCACCCATCTTCACCTATCTTAAGGACAACACTTTCCCTCCCAATATCTCCCATTCTAAAAAGCAAAGCCTGATTCACTAGATAGCCCGTTACACCCTTTTAGGAGGTACACTTTATCGTCATGGCTACGGTGGGAATCTATTACATTGTCTGGATGTGACGGAGTCAATCCAGGCAATTAAAGAAGTACACGAAGGAGTATGCGAAGCACATACAAATGGAATGGTCTTGGCTAAGAAATTGTTAAGAGTAGGTTACTATTGGCCCACCATGGAAACTGATTGTTGTAATTATGTTAGAAAATGTGTGCTTTGCCAAAAGTATGGAAATTTCATCCATGCTCCATCACAACCATTACAACCAATCACTACCCCGTGGGCATTCTCAAAATGGGGACTTGATTTAATAGGGAAGCTTACTCCTACCTCATCTGATGGTCATACACATATCATCACAGCTACATAATACTTTACAAAATGGGTGGAGGCTTTCCCTTTAACCTATGTCACAGGAGCACAGATTTCTAAATTCATCATGAATCACATTATTTGCCGATATGGTATCCTTGCAGCCATTGTCACAGATAATGGGAAGTCATTTAAGAACAAAACTGTGAAAGGTATTTACCAACAGTTCCAAATTAGATTAAAATGGTCCACGCCATATTACCCTCAGGGTAATGGACAAGATGAGGCAACAAACAAGACTTTGGTAAGGATAATGGAGAAGATGGTTAGCAAAACCATTCAAAACTGGCACCTACAAATCCACCCAGCCCTCTGGGCCTACCAAACATCAATTCACACTCCTACGGGTGCGACGCCATATTCCCTAGTGTTCGGGATAGAATCTATCATCCCTTTAGAGATTGAACTCCCATCCCTGTGAATTTCTCTTCGGGAATATTTGGATAAGGATGAAGATTATCGAGTGGCAAGATTGGCTGAGTTAGAGCTCCTAGATGAGAGGCACATTCACGCTCTTAATCACCTGAAGGTATATCAACACCGAATCTCCCACAACTACAAAAAGAGAATCATCCCTCGCCAGTTTGAGGTGGGTGATTTAGTTATGAAGGAAAACCAGTTCAACACCAGAGCAGAGCGAGAAAAGAAAGGGAAGTTCAAACAACACTGGTTAGGACCCTATGTCATAGTTGCCAAGTATGGCATAGGGGTATACAAGTTGGCTCACCCCAATGGTGATGAGCTCATGGAGCCCATGAATGCCATGCATCTTAAGAGGTTTTATGCCTAAACATGGCACAAGAAAGTCATAAAAATCACAAAAAAAATCAAAAAATACAAAAAAATCAAGAAAAATAAAATAAAATAAAAAATCAGAAAAAGAAAAAGAGAAAATAGGTCATCCACTAGTGAAAACCATGCTATTGTGGAACTTTGGACAAGTCCTTGGGTGAAAACCGGTTTCCGGCGCCTCGGGAGGATTCGTTGTTCACAAGCGTTCTGTATTAGAAGGGTAGTTGTCTTTGGCCTGGACCTGGTTTTGCCTTCGAGTTTCCTTGTGCACACCATTCTGTCCAGCCTTGATCTGGCTTTTCCTTCTTCTATTCATCTGTGAGGGATGTGGTCTTTCGTTATTTCCAATCTTACGCTAGGGGCAACTCAACGAGTTCACCTTCTTGTTCATAAGCACATGGTTTCTGCCCTTGTATATTCCCCACCTAACGCTGGGGGCATCCATGCTTTCTTGGTTACCTACACATAGCTTTGGAAAACTGTTAAAATCACAAAAACAATATAAAATTGTTTTGAGAAAAACACAAAAATAATATAAAATTGTTTTGAGAAAAACACAAAAACAATAGAAAATTGTTTCGAGAAAAACACAAAAACAATAAAAAATTGTTTCATAAAACACCAAAACAATATAAAATTATTTCACAAAAAACTAAAGAATAGAAAATCATTTTATGAAAACATATCTTACAAAAACATTTACTTGCATTGTCTTGTTTTCTTGCTTAGCTTGTTGCTTGTATAGTGTTTTGCGTGCTCGCTTTTGAGTTGTTTGTTTCTTGGGTGTACTTTTTCATAGTTTATCTTTTCTTCCTTAGAATAGATTCATTCTTGCTTGTGCATATTGTAGTGGATTTCGACATGCTAGTGTGTTAATTCTTTCTTTCTTTCTTAATGCATTTGGTTGTGTTTTGTTAATTGTTAATGAGGCATGGTGATTCATGGTGTATTGCATTGATTCCTGGTGTTCTTTGTAGCATTTGGCTGTGTTTCTTGAATGTGATTTGTTTTGTTATCATTCACATCACATTACCATCACTATCATCACATCTAGCATCATCTATACATCATATATAAACAAAAATGTTAAGTTTACATCATGCATGTATACTAAGCTAATCATCACATATCATATCATCAATGGGGGCAAGAGTGGTTGCGCATAATAAAAAATCTATCCCCCCACACCAATATCATCATATCATCCCATCCATAGACATCAAAATAACACTTGGAAACAACATTTGATATTGTCTATAGATCTATCATCTACAATCTACAGCACGCCTCAAACGATCATGTGCGATCACCATCTCTCCTGAGTGTCAGAGCCTCACGGTAAGTTTTCTAAACTAAGTAGTTAAAATGAACTGATTGTGATGTTTTTACCCCCCCTGGGAGGTATATTAGCATGTTTTTCACTGATCGGACGGCCAGGACACCCGTTTCGCTCACCGTTATTTCCTCTGTTTGCTGTGGAATAATTATTTTTAATTAAATAATTATTTTTATCTTATTTTTCATTGTATTGGGGCATTTTTTGTCCAATACCCCTTTCTTCTCCCCCGGACAACTTTATTGCTCCCTCGTGATTTTTATTCTTCTTCACACCCTCGTAAATAATTATTTTTCAAATAATTATTTTTTCTTCGTTTTTCCACTAAACAAGGACATTATTTGTCATTTGTTTCTCTTTTCTTCCACCTAGGGAAATTTCTGTTGCCCCTAGGCCCTTCGCTTTCTTCTTCTAATTTCTTCTACTGTTCACCATAGTTTGGAAAGAAAAAACAACAAAAACAATATATATATATATATATATATATATATCAAAAAAATCCAAAAACAAGGTAAAATTTTTCAAAAAATTCCTAAAAAGTAAAACACCCTACAAAATGGTAACTTGCTTCTTACGGCTAAAACTTGTGTCTTGCGCATGGTATTTTCTCCATATCCTGTTGGTTTGTCTCACATCTTCCTCGATTAATATGACTCACGGATCACCGGATTCACAACCATTCACAACAGCTAGCTGCTTACTTCGCCTGTACTCTGGGGCACTTTTGGTTGCCTGGTGCTGTTTCATTGCGCACAAACACTTTTTATGGACCCTGTGTCCATTTTCATTTCCCCTTGCATGTATCCTTGCTTGGGGCATCATTTACTAACCCTTGTCGTCAATCATGAACTTGTGGATCTCTTCAGCAATGATAACAAAACATTTGTACAACTATCTTAACCATTGTTGGGTTGGATATGTGCGTTCGTACTTGTTTTCTCTGTTATATGAGCTTGTTTCCTTCTCGTATTGCATTGCATTATTATATGTTGCATGGAGTTGGTACTTTCAGCAATGGAAAATTGTTCATAGTATGGCTTTTCATGTCATTCTACCTTTTTCGTATGCTTATATTTTTCATAAGGACCGATGATGTAGTTCCTATGGCAATATGATGACATCAGATTTGTTCCAGACAAATACGTGGCTAGAGGTTAAGCTCTTCTCTCCTCTCATCCATATTTATTCAACACCACTTCCCTTTCACCCCTAATTCTCCCTCTCCTTGGGGCATCCTACCTTGTCCCCATTCTTCTGCCTACTTCTCATTTTTTTTGATCGTCGATCGGCTTCCTTCATCACCCCATCGACACTCGAGGGGGCATCTCTCCCTCCTACTAATTTTTCTTCTATCCCTTCAAAATCTCTTCTTTCTACTATCTTTGAAGTGGCATCACTTACGCCACCCCAAAGAGGGGCAAATGTAGACACCTATAATTACGCCCAAGCAATTTAAATACTTAAATTGCGCTAATTATCCCCTTTCTCGCAAATCAATGACATATCATCCAAAGCACTCATTTTCCCTCATATCATCATTAATTAATTACACTAAGCTAATTAATTAATTTTCCTATCTAAAAAATACCCTAATTAACGACCTTCCGTTAATAAATCACCCCCTCTACCTAGACTAATTAATTATTATTAATTAATTAGCTTTCCCTTCCATTTAACCAATAAATCAATATTTAATTGATTTAATCCCCTTTTAATAGCCTAAATCGTACTAATATTCCTCTAATTATCTTCTATAAGCTTACATCTACCTATTAGTTAATCACCTTTGATTAATTAAAACACCCACCAACTCCCATGACTTGCTAAACATGTATTAAACTCTTCTAAAGTAAGGTTACCTTTAATAAAGCAACCTTATCCATTCCTAATCACGTTTTACCTTTATCCCACATTCATGAGAATGTGTTGAATCCTTTATCCTTTGGGCTATATAAAGAGCCCTCCACCTACCTTTTTACTTACACTTAAACTTTCTAAGAGAGCAAATGCAAAGCATATAACAAAGAGACTAAGAGCTTGCAGCTTGCCCTTTTGAGAGTTCATTATCTTGAAGAGTTGAGCCTCTTTCTTAAAGTGCTTGGGTCATATGGTAGGTGTCAAAGTGGTCTTGTAGCCCAACTTTGATTAGCCCCCATTCCTACGTTCTTGGAACGTTAAGGACAACTATTTTGATAGCCATGGAGCTTACTTAGGTCCATTCATTCATTTGTTGTTAGAGAATAGAGGAGTTTAGATATTTAGCATTGTTAGTTTCAAAGTTTGTATTTATGAATGCTAGCATCTAACCCTTGTTTAATTCTTATCATGATGGTGTTTATGCTTTGTTTTAGCTAAATTGTAGAACTATTTTAGGTGGTATTTCTTACTTCATTTGATTTAGCATTAAGAAAAGTATACATGCACACATCTAGCCATGATCCATTATGAAACCCAAAGTTTTTGACAACTTCGCTAGGGAATTCATTGCAAATCGATTCCAATTTTTGAATAACAACTTCTTGATCATTTGATCTGGTGACTCCAAGATACACTCAGGGTAGAAGAACCCTTGGGGAAGAAGACCCTCATTTCCAACCTTTGGATCATCAAGGTTTCTCTCTCCCTTCATCAAGAAAAATAAGAGGAACAAGATCTGCAAGCACTCCTCCTGCTAGAAACAAAACTTATGGGAGTGACATCCCTCAAGATCAAATCAGTCCTAATTTGCATGCTTTAATGATCACTGGTGTTTCAGTTCCTCTCCAAATGATCTTTCCAAGGATGGAAACTCCTCTGCCTTGGGGCCAAAGGGTTGGGCCTCTTGCTCTTCCCCAGCCATTTCTTGAATTTCCTAAAGGCAATATAAAGAATTTCCCTAAATTCAAAGGTGATGGGAAGGTTAATCTAGATGAGCATTTTACATCCTTTATTATTGCTTGTGGTGTTCTTGGAGTTGAACATGAGGATATATTTGTTAGAATTTTTGTAGAGACATTGCAAGATAATGATGTTGATTGGTTTTATCATCTCCCTGCTGGATCCATCACCAATTGGAACATCATGACAGCTTAGTTTGAGTAGCATTTCAAACCTGCTGAGGATGTACATGCCCTCTTGACCCAGATTTCTCAAATAAAGAAAGAGTAACATGAGCCCATGAGGGATTTTTTTTCCAAATTCAACATGTTGGTTAACAAGATCCCACAAAACACACATCCTATGGATCAAATTCAATTTTTTTTTCCTTAATGCCCAACTATTTGAAGTGATCTATGCACTTAGAAGATCTAATCTTGCCACTTTAGATGCTAATAAGAGATTTTTTGTTAGTGTTGAAGATGATCTGATCATGTCTGGAAAGCTAAAGAGAGAATCATCCAAATCTAAAGCATCTCCTTCTTCCACATCTTCTCCTGGAACTAATGCAGATCAGTTGGTATAGAAACTTGCTAATGATTTCATTGCTCTCAAGAAGTAGTTAGACCAACATGCTCCTTATCAGAATGTTCCTAGGAAGAAATTTCAGCCCAGGAATTGGTTGCCCTCTCCTTAGACCATATTGGCAATTGAAGGGCCGTATGTTAAAGTTCCAGTCAATGCAACATGTGAAGTGCTGGAGCCTAATGATGAGGAGGAGAATGAAATCTATGAAGAACATGAAGAGGAAGCTAATGAAGAATTAGAAGAGTTTAGTGGATCTCATGTCCATTTTCTCACCATTGAAGGTATAGATGAAGAGGATGATTATGAAGAAAGATTTGCAGAGATGAAAAATGAATCATATGTTGTCATGAATCATGAGAAATCCAACAAGAAGGAGAAAGTGGTGCATCCTGCTAAAAGATCTAAGGAACCTCCTACAACCATTCTAGTGATTGCAAGGAGAGGAGATCCTATTCCAACTTCTTCCACACCCAAGGTAGGTTTTGTTATTCCTTCCTCCTCTGTTTCTACTCCTAAAACTTCTTGCCCTTCAAATGATAGAATTGATAAGTCAAAAATATCATCTACTCCTATCAATGATGCTCCATATACCTCTAGTTCTTTTGATATTATTGACCATCTCAAGAAAACTAAGATCCAGATCTCAAAAGCCAAATTCTACCAAACCCATCTCAAGGCCTTTGCTAAGATGGTAGAATTATTAAATTCCAAATCCAAGCCTTCATCCCCTAGTTCTAAAGGTCTCTTGCCCACTCCTTATCCTTCATCTCAACCAAGCCTTGTGGTAGCAGTCACTTCATTTGATGAGTATATTTAACCATTTTATGTCACTCTCCTCATAGCTGGTCATAAACTCAGTAATTGTGTTATTGATTCTGTTGCTTCAGATAATGTGATTCCTGTTAAGGTAGCTCATGCCCTAGGCTTAACCCTAACCCACACTTTTGGTACATGTTAATAAATGGAAAGTAGAGAAGTGCCATTGGTTGGAAGGATTAAGGATGCACAAGTAGCCTTTTCTAATTTTCCAGAGAAGAGAGTTTTAGCCACCATTTTGGTAGTTAATATTCCCCCTTCCTATGACTTGCTGCTCAGTAGAAATTTTTGCAAAGATTTTGGAAGATAAATCATGATGGATTGGTCACATGCTCTTATTCTAGTGAATGGGAAAATGAAGAAACTACTTCCTGAGAAACAAACTGAATATATCGTGCAAAAAACAGATGACCCAAAGGCACAAATACTTTATGAGGAAATTGGTCATGGTAACTACATAATCATGTCGCAAGATGAGGCTAACCATCATAAGGAATTGATTTTTGATCCTAATGGAATTTGGATTTTGGAATTTGATGGGAGCTGCTCCTAAGCTAGTTCTAGAGCTGGTGTGGTGCTTATTTCTCCTGAAGGGAAAATTCATCCTTTCTCCTTCAAGATCCAATTCAAAAACACAAATAATAAAGCTGAGTATGAGGCTCTCATCCTCAGTTTAAGCATGGAAAAAAAGATGGGGATCAAGAATCTCCTTGCTCGTGGAGATGTAGAGATGATTGGAAAACAGGTCAGAGATCTCTTTCAAGTGACAAATAGAAGGTTGAAACATTACAAGAATCTAGTTTGGGATTCCATTGAGTTCCTTGATGCCTTTTCCATTGAATCCATGCCAAGGGAAAGAAACACCAGGGTTGATTCCTTAGCTGTCTTGGGGTCTCTACTAATCCCTCATCCAGATTTCTCCCAAGATGAATTCACCATTGAGATGATTCATAGGCCTAGTGTTTCTGACAATGCAAACAATTGGTATGTCTTTAATGATGACCAACACTTTCTTTCCTTCCTTGAACTTATAGATAATTTTGACCAGCTGTACTTTAAAGGAAGTGGAAATCTACCTAGAGAGTGTGTGCCCCCAAATGAAGAAGATAACAACGAAGAAATGGGTCATGATGGCTACATAAAACTGAAAGGTAATAAGATACCTAAAGGGATTGTAAGTTTGGAAGAGTTATTTGATAAACATGATAGGTACATCAATTCCAAAACTTCCAAAGGAACTCAGTAGTCTGCTGAATGTGAAAAGATACACATTAAGAGTCTTAATAAACCCATGTTGGTAAACATTGGAAAGCGCTGCACACAAGCGGATAGGGAGAAAGGAGTGAATCTATTGAAAAGGTATGTTGATGTTCTTGCATATTCTTATGATTATCTCAAGGATTTTTAACCAAAATAGATGCAACATTCATTCCTCTAAAACCTGGGATCAAGCCCTTCTAGAAAAAGTAGAGGTAGTATAACCCTAAATTTTTTGATACAATCTTTCAAGAGATCCAAAATTTATTGAAGGTTAGATCATTTTCCCCATTCACTATTCAACATGGATTGCTAATGTTGTGCATGTCAAGAAGAAGAATGGTGAGATCCAGATTTTTGTTAATTTTAGGAATTTGAATCAAGCCTCTTTGAAGGATAATTATCCTCTCCCCATAATGGATCAAGTGTTGTAGGCTGTTATAGGTTTAGAAATGTTGTCCATGCTAGATGGATTCTCATGATATAATCAAGTAGAAGTAAGTTCTACAGATCAGCATAAGACTGCCTTTACCACTCCTTGGGACACCTTTTCTTACAGGAGAATGCCCTTTTGGCCTCATCAATGCTAGTGCCACCTTTTAGAGGGAAATGGTCCTGGCCTTTGGTAGTCTCAAGGGAAAATGCATAGTTGTATACCTTGATGATCTGAATTTGTTTTCAAAAACCATAGCTGATCATTTACAACACCTTGAAACTCTCCTCTAAAAGTGTAGAGAGCGTGGCATCTCCTTGAATCCCAAGAAATCTATCTTTTGTGTCACTGAGGGAAAATTATTGGGACACATTGTCTCCAAGGAGGGAGTCAAGATTGATCCAGAAATATTCCAAGTAATTTAGCAGATTCCTCTCCCCATAAGCAAGAAGGGTTTGCACTCTTTCTTTGGCAAGATAAACTTCTTAAGAAGATTCATACCTAATTTTTCTAAACTTACTTTGAACATAGCCCACATGATGAAATGGAAGAAGATTTTTGGTTGGTCCTCTGAAGGAAAGGTTGCATTTGAAGACGTCAAGAGAGCTATAACAAAGACTCCAATCTTGGCATGCCCTGATTATAGGAAAGACTTCATTATCTATTGCTATGATACTGAAAGTACTCTAGCTGCTATGTTAACCTAGGAGAATGCTGAAGGTCATGAACTCCCCATAACATTCATGAGTTATATTTTGAAATCACATGATCTGAAGTACACCATGATGGAGAAACATGCTTTTTTAGTGGTCAAAGTTGTGAAGCCGTTTAATTTTTACATCCTCAACTCTCATTCTATTGTGCTTGTGCCTGATACAACTATTAAATCAATTCTTGCACAACAAGAATTTGGAACCAAGAGAGGAAATTGGGTAGCCAAAGTTTAGAAGTATGATCTTGACATCTAACTCACCAAGCTAGTTTGAGGAAAAGGCTTATTTGAACTCATTGCTGAAGGAGTTGATGCCAAATTGTTGAAGGAGGAAGTTGATATCCCTGTTGTTCTTTTCCTTAGCTCAACTAATGACTAGTATGCTATCATTGCATAATTTCTTACTTATGGAGAATTTCCATCCCATTTGAGTACCAAGGATAAGAGAGCCATCAAATTAAGGTTTGCGCAACATGTGTTGTGGGAAAATGCATTGTTCAAATGAGGCATAGATGGAAGGTTTTTGAAATGTGTTGACAAAGAGCAGTAAAAGAAATTGTTCTCATCCTTTCATGACTAGGCATGTGGAGGAAATTTCTCTTCTGCTATCACAACCCACAAAATCCTCCGTGGTGGATATTATTGGCCTACCTTGTTCAAAGATGCATCAAAGTGGGTAGGTAGGTGTGAAGCATATCAAACCTTTGTTGGAAGACCCAAATTGGATACTTTACCTCTCAAACCAGTGGTGATTGAGGAAACTTTTCAACAATGGGGTTTGGACTTCATTGGGACACTCAATCCACCTTCAAGTGCATGGCATACTCATTTTTTTATTACCACTGATTATTTCACCAAGTGGGTGGAAGCTGTTCCAGTTAAAAGTAATACTTTTGAAGTAGTATGCAAATTCATCAAGGAGAACATCTTAATAAGGTTTGGGATACCAAATAAGATTGTCACTGACAATGCTTCCAATTTTTCTTCTGTTGAGATGATGGATTTCTGCTATGGCTATGAAATTTCCCTTGCCCACTCTTCAGATTACTATCCCTAAGGGAATGTGCAAGTAGAATCAACTCACAAGAACTTGGTCACCATTGTTCGGAAGCTTATTAATGACTCTAAGAGGAATTGGCGTAAGACACTATATGATGCTTTATGGGCATATAGGATTATACCTAAGAGAGCCATTGGAATGTCTCCTTTTTAAGTGGTATATGGAGTTGAAGCTTAGCTGCTAGTGACATTGGAACTACCAGCCTTACATTTGATGAAGGCCATTGAGGATGCCAGCTTTACCAATTCGTTGGACAAAATAATTATGTGCCTCCAGAAGTTGAATGAAGGTAGATTGCAAGTGGTTGACAAAATATCAACTCATCAACTCAAGGTAAAAGCTCTGTTTGATAAAAGGCTAAACCCAAAAATTTTCAAGTGGGAGACAATGTTCGTCTTTGGGAAAAAAGGCATGAACCTTGAGGTAGCCATGATAAATTTGATTCCCTTTGGCTTGGTCCTTTTAAAATTAGACATTTTATTGGTGAGAACTCTTTTTACCTGGATTACATGGATGGTTCTCCTCTCCCACTTCCCTATAGTGGGAAAATTTTGAAGTTGTTCAAAACTTAGGAGTTTTGGTGGTCCCTATGTACATTTTGTATAGCATTTTGTTTCTAGTTTTTCTTGTTTTTTCTTATTTCCTTGTGTGAGTTGTCTTCTGTGTTGATATTACTTTTTGACTCCGTTGCCCAATGGATAAGGCACCGACCTATTCATCCCCAAAATTCTCTATGCTTCTTGATTTTACATCTTTCCTCTGCCAAATCATCCCCAAAAGGAGTCAGTTGTTGTCCCCTCAATTTCTCCCCCCCCTTTTGAAATCCAATTTCGTGAAAATTGAAGTCTTGCCATGGAAGAATTTGTGTTTCGAGCCCCTCAAGTGCTCGTTTTGATCCCCCATGACGTTTTATGCATTTCCTCAGTCTGCGGCCATTATAACGTTCTATCTATTTCTCATGGATAGGAGGGGATTTATGATCTTCTTTTATGCATTTAAAGGATGTGGAAAATTACATTACTCACATATTAACTTTGTGCAGGAAGAAAATCTTCATCGGGTGCAAAAATGGCATTTTCCCATTCTTTGCAATTTTCTACGTTATTTTCCCCATCAAATTATTTCTTAGAATGTGAAGCTACACATTTTTTTCTCATTAGATGTGGTCATACGGGTTCCTTTTTGAATATCACTTTTGGTGATTTTGGAAAAAATGTCAGATTTTCCCCACATCCCCATAGGTCCCTGATTGGCTAGAGTAGTTTTGGTGGAAGTTCAGGCGATGGATCCATTTTATTCTCTAAGGCTTTATGGCGAAAGGGTGAAAAGTTCTAAAATGACTCGCGGCCCCTCTCATTTGAAGGGATAAATTCTAAGTTGAAGCCCACAGAGAATCAAAAAGAGATATGTGGCTTACGTTGAAAATTCAATGGCGGAGGCATGGACTTTCCGTGGAAAAGTTAGAATTTTCCCCTTTACAAAATAAATAAAGTATAAAAGTGAAGCACATCCCCACAATTAATTGGGTGATGCCATGTGTTGAAGAATGAAATCAGGACAACAGGCTGGTGGAGGAAAATGAGAATTTGAGCCGTGACCCCATTTCCAATTAGGGTGTGCCATGTGTTTGACCTTTGGCGGGGATGTGGAGGGGTGGAGAAAAATGAGAAATTGTGTTTTTTCTCCCAAATGTCTTAAAACGTGGATTTTTTCCCCAGGTCTATCGTTGCTTGGAGCTTGCCACATGTAGGGTCTAATTTCAAAGCTGACAAAGAGAAAGAGTGACCAAAACAAACTCATCTGGTTTTTGATGCCATTAACGAACTAGAGCTCCAAAGAATACAAATGTGAACCGTTCTTCATTCTTCTCTCTCTGTTTCCTTGTTGTTTATTCATGAGATGCATTTTTGGTTTGTTGAGAAGCCAAATCAATAAGTTTAAAGAGATTTAAAGTTTGATTATTAGAAAACAAATTTTATCAGGCATATGCAATAAAAAAAGGGGGGGAAAACTTCCCAGTAAGCACTTGATTGCTATGAAAGTGGTTAAAAGGTGGAAATGGTAGGACCACATGAAGAAGAAAATCATGAGATGCCCCCTGCTAAAGTAATCACACTCGAACTGATGAAATATTCTCCTTTTTGAACCTCTGGTTTTCATGAGTGCGTTTGTTACATGTCACTTTCCAAAAAATGGATCTACAACAAAAATTATTCCTTTTGGATAATCTTTCCTTGGGGATAAAGTATGGATGTACAGGAATTGTTATAAGAACATGTTTTGGCCATGGAAAAAAGGATTCTGGTTTTTTGGGAACATTTTAAATTTGGAAGTAATTCAATACAGAAGCTTTCTTTCTCATTTCCTTTATTATATATATCTCTCTCCTTGCTCGATTCAATGGATCATTTGTCTTTGCATTCAAAAGAAACTTTGTGTGTTTGTCTGTGTAATCTTTAGAACTTTGTGTCTGTAGATTCGCATTGGTGATGAAGTGATTGATCTTTTTCCTATATTTTCTTGGTTCAATGTGAGTAAGGATATATTTTGCTACCTATATCTCCTGAAAACATTTTTTTTTCTTCCTTCTTTATCTCTCTACTCTTCCAATCCTTCGTATTGATAGTCTTTTAAGTATGAAAACATTTCAGAATATCAGGGTCCAAACATTAAGAGTTGTATATTTGTACAATTTTTTTCTTGCTTTCAATAAGGGAACCTCTCCCATTAAAGAGGAGGGACATGTTTGTCCCCTGACTGTGGTTTCTAGCCATGTTCCATTCTGAAACCCAACAAGATGAAGGGGATGTTTTTGATGTGGGGGTGACATTAGATTTGGGTGATGTTGAAGGATATTTGGGAGATGGGTGTGGTGTAGGAATCCCATTAGATTTGGTTGGTTTAAGGGATGAAGTAGATGAAGTTGGTATACGAGACTCATTAGATTCAGCAGGAGATGGGATGTGGAGATGACTGGTATTGGATTTATTAGGTTTAGGAGGTGGTGACTTAAGAATCATGTTGGATGTTTTAGGATTGGGGGATGGTGGAGATGAAATAGGATTAGAAGATAAGATAGTGTGAGATTTAGATGATGAAGGAGATGAATTAGGATTAGATGTGGATGAAGATGATGAGGGTGGTGTAGGAGCCACATTAGATGGTTTAGGATTGATGGTAGAAGGGTATGAGTATGAATTAGGAGTCATGTCGGATGAGATAGTTTTGATAGGATTGGGTTTAAGTGATGGAGAGGATGAAATAGGATTATAGGTTGAATTTGATGGGGGATTAGGGGATGTGGAAATATTTAGGAGAAATTCCTTCGGATTGGTTTTAGATGATGAAGATGACTAGGATGGAGGACTAATATGGGATTTGGGGGATAATAATTTTATGTTAAGTTGTTGGGATTGTTGTGTATATGTGAATGGGACACGATGATATGTTTTAAGATGTTTGGATTTAGGAGTTGAGGTTTTATATGATGGTGGATTATTTACATGATTTTTGATGGGTGGAAGGTGTAGGTCATGATGATTGATAGGGGATGTGGAGGTTAGAATTTGGGAATGTTGTGTATGCTTGAGATGGGTGGCTAGATTAGCAAGGACGTAAATGAGTTCATCTTTTTCTAGGTCAAAGTAAGTGAGGTGGTCAAAGTCGATGTAATTGGTTTGTGGGGATAGTGGTTTATGTTGATTAGGTCAGGGTGTGGGTTGAGAAGATTTGGGTTCCTTAAGGAGGAAGTCAATGGGGTGAGCGGTAGGGATATTAGGAAGGGAATATTTTGGATGGGGTGGGTTGGGGGAGGATATTTTAGGGAGTGATTGATTTATTGAAGATTGGATATTTGTTGATTAAGTTGTTGAATGATTTTTAGAATGTTAGAATAGATATGAGATGGTTGATTTGGATGAAGAGGATGGGATTGGTTGAGGTAGGATGTTAGGTTTGAGATTTGTTTGTTAATGTGTTGGATAGTGTGTGGGACTTTGTGGTCAAAGTGATATGGTTGAATTTAATGGGTGGGGGATGACAAGATAACTTGGTTGATGGATTTAGATAAGAGGTAGGGTTTTGGATGTTTGAGGAGCGGATGGGGATTGAGGATCAAAGGCCATGGTTAGATAAGATGTTTAGGTGATTGGTTTTGCATTTATATTGATCGTGATGGGATTAGGATTTAGGTTGTGTGATTAAGAATTATTAATTACAATGATGTGTGATTGATTAAAATTTTATGGTGATGGGATGGATAAGGGTGTTCAAAAGAAAGAAAGAAACATGCAACACACACCCCAACTAGTCAAGTGGGATTACAATCAAAACTATAGCCCACTTTTAATACCACACACTGACGATGGTGCCATAATTGGCTCTCCACCTATGTGTCAATTTGGGGTCGGCTAGCGAGTGATCTTGGGGAATGTGGCCTCCTTGCACTATAGTTTGATTGTTGCCAAAAGGTTTCTTAGTCTATGATGCAAGAGCTCACTAGGATCATCCCTGATATACCTTGCGGTACATGGGGCCCAATTCCATGTTGCAAGGATGTTTTCTGAGGCCTGGGTATTGGGAAGTGGAAGTCCCTCACTTCATGTTGCTCTTAAAACAAGCAAGTGCTTAACCAACAATGATAGCTGTCTAATAATTTATCTACCCCTCCAAAACACAGGGTGTGTCTACGTGCGTGGAGATGAAGTCCATGGTCATGAGACCCCTAGGACTACGACAAGTGCGTGGATATCACTTCCACGTAATGTTGACCCTGAAAAATAAAAAATGGGAAGGCTAACCGCTTTTTATCCTCAAGATCATCCTAGGATACGAGAGGAGAACATACACGATTTTTCCATTAGGATGAATAAACAACAAAAAAAACACAAAAAAGGATGATAAATGTAAGAAAATGGATACAAGATTAGATGAGTAAAAAATTATGTAATGGGGTCTTCAAGAGGAGGCCCTACGAAAAAAAGATTGGATGTTTGATTATAACCCCAAATTTCTTGGACTAAACAAGATGCAAAATAAAAAGGATTAGTAGTTTTAGATTGATTTTTTATCTTTGGTAAGTGTAGGAAGCTGCACACAAAGTGTAAGTAGTTTGGAACAAGAAAAAATAACTTAATGTGTAGTTAAACTAACAATATTTAGGAAAATGAAAACCATGAATAAATTGTATTATAAAATGCTAAATTAACACTTTCATTGTATATATATTTTCAATTCCTTTGAAAAAAAAATAGAGTCATTTTGAGTTTGGGATCAAAAGTTATGGCTCTCAGAAGTTAGGCAAAAAAAGTGCTACAAGACAGAACATCGGTGCCAAAACAGGACATAGGCGCCACTTTAGACCATATGTGCTACTTTGTGTTCAAAAGCACTAATTTATGTGTAAAGGCGCTACTTTTCCTGCAAACGCACTATTTTGTCAAAAAAGGAAATTTTGGGGCTTTAAAGGTTGAACAAAAGTGTTGATTCAGGTCAAAAGTGTTGAAATAGAAGATTGTCACAAAAATATTAAATATTCAAGGGGTAAATCTCAACAAAGTTTTTTCAAATTTTAATAGTTTGTTCGAAATATTAAATACTATTAAAAAACCAAAATTTTGGGGGGTAAGCGCCATTGTGGGCACCAAAATGTAGACAAAAATTTGTGTTAGTATGCAAATATAAGATAATTATCAAACCAAATCAATCCTAATCCTAAAAAACCTTATTAATCTACCTCTGATAGAGCAATATATGGAAAGCAGAGAGAAGACAAATACATGTACTTACGTACATGATCGTAATGCTCCTCCTTTGATTGGTTGGATGTGCTCTTGATGTTGGATGATTGATTGTTGCGTTAGATTTTGATGGAGATACACAAACAACACCTCCCCTTTGATTTGCCTTAATGATTGACTGATAAAAAATGATGATGGATTTATTAGATGAATAAAAGAGCAGAGTTTTTTCTATGGATTCTCAAGATGGCTCTCATGGAGGATGAGAGCTAAATTTATAGCTAAGGAGTGGAGTATTCAATGACTAGGATGAATCCATCTTGGATTTGGATCAAGGGTGGATAATTGATGAGAGGAATGGAGGATTATAGAATTTGAATTCAAATTCTATGTAGGGAATAAGATTCTATTGAATTAAAAATTCAATGGAAGGAGAAGGTTAAAGAGGCTTCTAGATTTAGAGGTGTGAGGATGTGATGAGATTAGGATTAAATTAGGTTAAATAAATATGATTAGGGATGTGATTACATGGAAAGGATAGGTGTAGGGATGTGTAGGATAGGTGGTAGATGAGATGTAGGAATATTAAATTCCTAGAAAATATTAATAGGGAATATAATAGGATAATAGGTTTTAATAATGAAATAAAAGGGATTAAGGATGAAAATGAGATAAATGATAAATGATGAAAGGGTAAATGTGATAAAAGGGATTTTTAATGGGATAAATGATAAAATGGAATATTTAGATAAATGATGAAATAAATTAGAATAAAGGGATTAATTATGAAATTAATGATAATTAATCTTGCGATTAATTATTATATGGATTTATATGATGTTTCGGGACAAATTAATCGTATTTGATCATGTCGAAATTTTAGATGTCTACAGTTATAACGAAGAGAAGTTTAAGTGTGAAAATACAATAGTTAAACTTACTGAAAAATTCTCTATTTTCCCACATATACCACCTATTAGTTCTTAGTCCAAAGTTTTAAGATAAATAAGCTATAATCATCTAGATATATTTTCAAAATTATTGCAATATTTTTTTATAGAACATTGCATTGAATATGAAATTGAATACAAATATTTAACTTTAATAGATATCTTGGGATTTATCGAAGCAATCCAGACAATATTATAACTCAGGTGATTTTTAACACAAAATATTAATAGTCCCTATTAAGTAACCCAACATAGGTTATGATATGGGAATCTAACAAATGTTTCAATCAATGATCATATCCTAAGAAAAATTATTTACATGTTATCCTATATCTTGATGGTAACACATAATAGAAAACAAAGTGCACAATCACATTGACTTATTTAAAGTATAAAACAAATAACAATGTACTTAACCAAATCCATGATTGTGTGTGTGTGTGTGTGTAAAGTTATACATCAAGCTTACTTTTCCATTTCAAAAATAGAAAAATATAGAGAGATGAAGTAAATCCCAAATAAAACCTCCATAAATAAATTTTTTTTGTGGAAATATGCGGAGTACTAGTGTTACATTTTTTGTGGTTAGTTTTGCGTACAAGACTATTGTGAAAAATTAATGTTTTTCTCAAGTCCTTTGTACAAGGTTGAATCTATTGTACAAGCTATGCAAGAATATGAAATATGCACAATATTATGGAGGGTGTAGAAGTATATGGAAGTTTTAAAATCGGTAGTATATACATAACACTATTTAGGAAGCCATGAAATAAAACAAGTTTGAAAATCAAGCCTCAAATTACTATTTGGAGCCGTAAAGTACTATAGTTATTTTTGAAAGATGTGAATCACTAAAATATGCTCATTTAAAGATGAAAAATAAATATAAAGGATGCCTAAGTCTTGCTATGGGTCCTTCACGAAATAAATTTATATTTTCCACGAATTTTAGGATTTAAGTTTGTAGCATTGGGTGGCTATATAAACAAAGTATAATTGTGTGAGAGAGTAGAGTTTTTAGAAACTAAGTTTTAGAAATCTTATATAGTGGATGTGAGTTCAAATATTAGAGAATAATGTGTTTAATATGAAACAACTATAAAATTATGGTAATGATTTGGCTTTTTCATTGGTGATTGATATATGTGTGATATACTTCTAAGTATATGAAAATAATATTTTTGATGAGTGTTTTCTATTGTTGAATTCAAATTTGTGTTATTGCATATATTTTGATTATTCTTCCATGTAGTTCTAAGAGATGTGTGGTATAAGTTGAATCTTAAAGAACCCTAACCATGTTGGGTATCAATGTTACATTAGACCACATAAGTCTTAGTACTACACATGGAAAACATGAAAATATATGTAATAACACATATTTGAATTCAAAAGTAGATTATTTTAATAAAAAATCCTTTATCATATATTTAGATGTCTAACACACACACATAATAATCACCAATGATACATTTAGATAATATAATAATTATCCACTCATGTCATCTTAAACACACTTTTCCATAATCTTTAAGATCATATCCACTATATGGGATACCAACACTTAGTTTCTAAAAACTCTTCTCTCAAATGAAATTGGGATTTGTTTATACAACTACGGTACTACGTAATGCTAGAAAATTAACTCATAAATTATGAAGCAATATGAAGTTATGTCCAAAGGACCCATCACAAGACTTAGTGGACCTTTTTGTAACTTTTTCGACTTCAAATGAGCATCCTTAAGTGATTTACGGATTTTTAAAAACTTTGAACAAATAGCACTTCATAGATTTAAATTAAAATTTGTAGTATTTTATGTCTTTGTTAGTGTTCCATGTATTTCTCCAATGATTTTGAAACCTCGATAAACTTGTATAGAATCTATAGGATTATGTTACATACATACAAGATTTTGTGGCCTTCGAAGGATTGCATAATACACTGAATCTTGTGAAAAACACTAACGTTACAAAGGATTGGGAACAACACAAACTAGACATAATGAAACACTAGTACTCTACATCCCACCAACTCAACATCTTCATATTATGGATCACCAACCACAAAAAATGAAAAATAGAATTTAATACAACTAATTATAACTATTAATACTATTTTATTTAATCCAGGATTACCTGTGAACCTAAATGATCCTGTACCATAGTCCTAAAGTAAATTTGAAAATTTTAACTTCTTCTCAAGGAATCATAATTTCATGCCTCGTACAATCCATGATTCTTAGCCAAGTTGAATATTTACTATATTTCCCTTTCCACTTGACCAGATAATCCTTACTATATTTTTTTTTGATCATATTATTAATTACTCTTTCCACTTCTTTTCACGCCTTTTATAGAATTGTTTATATCCAATCTACCCTACTTCTTTTAAATTTGAATCTCAAAAAATTTATTGACTTGTATGGTATGATTAAAGATCCACCACATTGAATATGTTTGAGATATCAATGCTTGGGGGAAATTCAATATCATAGGAATTCTTTGCAAACTTCTTCAACACTCTATATGGTCCTATTTTCTTGCACTTAATATTATTTTATGTCCCCTTAGAAAATCATTCCTTCCAAAAATGGGTCAAAACCAAATATCCTACCATATATTCAACTTACCTTCTCTTATTATACTTATACCAAGAATTCATTCTTTCTAATTGTTTGCACACTTAGTAGTTTACTTCCTCTATATACTCTACCAAATGTTCCACTTCATCACTCCTTCAATACATGATATCTCTCATAACTCATGCCCTCCTTACAAGTTCATACCATTCAAAATATGAAATGGGTTCTTCCCTGTGCTCTAATTAATTGAATTATTATATGTAAACTATGTTTATGAAAGTGCTAAGTCCCATGTTCTTGTCTTATTTCCCATCAAATACCTCAAAAAGTCTCTAAGACTCTTGCTTACTACCTATTTCTATCCAACATTTTGTGGATGGTACATTGAATTGAATTGTAAATTTGTTTGTACTCATAGTTTTCCATAAAAATTGTACAATAAACTTTGTGTCCTGATCAGACATAATACTATGTGGTAATCCATCTAGTCTTACAATATCCTTGAAGAAAATATTTTTGAATAAGATAACTATTCCTGATGCAAACAAAAAAGTGTATCATCATAAAGAATCTATCCACAAAAAACTAGATGAAATCAACTCTCTATTGTTTCGTAGGAAAACCCAAAATAATCCATATTTATATCCTCTTAAGGATTCTATCTAATGGGAAAAGGATGATAAAACATATATTCAGGAACATTGCCTTAGATAAGTGATATAATCTATATTCTTGTAAAACATTTCACACATGTATAGTTATGTAAACCTAAAAACAACTCTTCTCTAGTTGCACTAATCCCTTATCCAAACTAATTTAACACAATAACCCACCATTGTGCTTCTCTCTCAAAAATTTCACCCTCACTAATCCTTTGCATGTACAATTGGTAGCTTTTAAACAATAAGTATTCCT